>OX422142.1:130174392-130751733 GCA_949129095.1 Volucella bombylans | reverse complement strand
GTTCTCGAACGAAATTGCGGAATTGGATGAGTTTGTCCAAAGGCATTCCTACAATTATAATAGGGTGCGTTGGACACAATTCACTAGAACACTGACTAGAGCACTCTCCTCGAATTCCGTAATACCCACCGTCCAACAGAAATTTGTCAAACGAGGAGATTGGCAGGTGTCAAAGACTAATGGACGAGCCAATCAAACGAACAATGGACAAAACCATACCTCGGTACCAACACACTGACGACGAAGACTTATTCCCCAACGCAACTATTGACGCACTGCACCGACATAAAAGTAGACTGCTGTCAAGACTAAAAACCTTGTACAGACAGTTTACTGACAGACATAACCCGGAGATCATGACACTGAAGTCGTCGATTAAAAACCTCCAAACATTAATAAAAGAAAATTACAGAACATCTGTAAGTTTGTATTGGAACAATAAAATTCGGGCTGTAAACACCAGCAACTCGAATATGTTCCCGCAAATAAATAAAATATTTCGGAGAAATAATCAGAACGACCTTCCATGTCTTAAAATCGCCCGAACGACGAACAACGAACAAATACTGGTAGCAGCGGGCATAGATCCAAATGAGGCTGTTGATGATGACAACTTCTTTGTGATCGAGGATCCGCAGGAGCAGGTAGAGGCTATAGGAGCGACTTTCCAGGAAGTGGACAAGGCGAATGTTATCATTGGCCCGAACCACGATCTGGAGAAACGAGTCCTTGTGCACAATTTCTACCTTCGAAATGAAATTGTGAATTGGTGATTCGAGAGCTCGGGTTTCACCCAGTTCAGTGATGAGAATATATATGAGAATAATATATTCACCAACGATAGGGTACTACCCCCGTTCATTTCGAAGAAAGAGCTCTAAACGATCTTCGAATCGCTTAGAAGTAAGAAATCAGTGGGAACCGATGAAATACCGAACATTGTGATTCGACATCTCCCTCTAGAAGCGGTGAACATTTATACCACCCTGTTTAATAATGCAATGAATAATGCACATTATCCAGCGCACTGGAAAACTGCGGTGGTACATACCATCCCCAAAAGGGAGAAAGACACTTCCAATCCGGCGAATCTCCGATCGATCAATCTTCTTCCAAACATTAGTAAGGTGTTCGAGAAGGTGATCAATAGAGTCCTGACTAAGTGGGTTGAGGACAAACATATAGAATATAGTTCGATTTCAAGGCGGGGCATGATATCATTCATGCTGCGTCTAAATTGGTTTCTGATATTAAATGGAACAAAGGCAAGAAACAGTGCACTGGTGCCTGCTTCTATCATATGCACAGATTTACACTCTAATTCTGAATACGCTTCATATTCCACGTTTATTTCATGAAAAACATTTTGAATGGATTCAATTAAATTGGATATTTTACCCTTACTCATGATAGGAAATGGAAATTATATTACCCAAGACACAATACGCAATATATTTTAAATCTTATTTATTAAATGGATTAAAATGTTATAAATTATAAAATATGCCACACACCTGTTGTACTCGTAGATGATGTTCCCTCGCTGTACCAGATACTCCAGATTTCGACTCAGATTCTTCACCAATTTAGATTCAGCAACCACAAACTGTAACGCGACCGTATCGACACGATATTCGGATGATTAAAATTGTCTGCACTGTATCACTATTTAGATAATGTTATGTGTATCTTTTAAAGTCAATTGTCTTAATTGTTGGTTTTCTTTTAATAATCCGGCTCGAAGGACCAGTATGTGTCGTAAAGACACTAGCAATATTCTTTGTCACGAAAAAAAAACTAAAATTAAAAGAAGAACACAACTGAATTTGATTTAAAGGTTCTTTATTAAAACAATTATTATTGGCGCCGCCGGTGGTTACATGCCAAGTGTCAGTTTCCTCTTCATGTTTCGTAAAATGTAACCTCGGGTGTGTCTTCTTTTGATGAGTTCATGACCGTTGCGGTCATTGCTCCTTGCGGACGTTTGGATTTGGCGATCGTCTATGCACGGGTTAGAAGTATGTATTCCGGTATCGGCCACCTCACCGTATGCACTTGATACGTGTGCAGTTTTATGTCGATGTATGTGTGGGGGCGGAGTATTTTCCAAAAAACATAGAATTGTTAGGTCTCTCTCTCTCTTTAACAAAAAAAAGATATTGGAGACTAGCGAAGCTGAGTCTATGTTTTTTTGTTGTTCTTTACTCTCCAATTTGACAATGTTTTGCCGACGGCGATTTGCATTTGATAAGCCTGATGAGCGTTGATTAAGCAGAACTGCATCGGAATAAATAAATTTTTTTTTTCATGTTGGCTTGCGCAACACTGATTGATTTGGAGAAAGCTTTCGATACCGTATGGTTAGAAGGACTCTTTTTCAAGCTGGACAGGTTGGGCATTAGTAATCCACTGCTGTGTATATTCTTTTTGATATGCTCTCTAGTAGACAGTTCATCGTGAAGAATGGCGATGTGACATCTGCTTGAACATTTAACATTAAAAACGGTCTGCAACAGGGTGCGGTAAATTCGCCGATCCTATTCAACATTACACGAGTGATATGATAGGTTCACTTCACCATGCCATAGCGTACGCAGACGACATAATCGCGTACAGATCAGGTCCAAAGATTGAGGTCATTAATATACTTTTGCAGCGTGACTTCGACAAAATTAAACGATTAAACGGTTTCAGAAGTCGGAAACCATTCTGTTTAGGACGCATTTGTCTGGGGCCTCTAGGGATACCAGAACGAATTGGCGAAAGTTCTCGATCGTGGGGCAGCACGGGCAGCCACTTGCTTGTAGTCAGATACCTTGGGATCTGGCTAGATCAATCTCTGTATTTTAACAAACATATACATAGATGTTGCTCTGGCCAAAGCCAAAGGTGCTTTTGCAAGTTTATTGGAAAAGATTCGGGTGTTTGAGAGGGCTTGTCTTAGGACTTGTCTTCGTTTATACAGAACACCAGAGTCTGAGTACATAAAATTATATCCTAATGAGGGCTTATACAATAGGGCGAACCTAATAAGAGTGGACAATTTCGTCATTAAGTTAACTCGAAGGCACGTTGAAAGAGCAATGACCTCATCGAACAACCTGATCTCCGGGGTTTTCTACCCCAATTATATGTATCACCAGAGAGTTCGCTTTTACGGCTTTATTCGTCCAGAAGCGTTCCTCTATCTAGATAGAAATGGTCTGATCCAGGACAGATTGGCGGTGCCGCTAATCTTCCACGTCGCTCGAACAGCTGCGGACAGGCGACTCAACTACGACAGAAACGTTGGACATGGCAGTGCGGAGCGTCTCCGGTTCAGTAGGGCGGTAGGGAGTCGCGACATGAGGGATATTGCTCGGCAGCACTAACACTTTTGGTGGCTTGTTGAAGGGGAGGATTCTTCGTCGTCGAACTCCTCCAGTGATAGTTAGCTTCATGTGAAACAAGGTAGGCCAGCCTAATTTTTTTTTTTTTTTATTTTGAGCCATGACCGGCTTACATAGTTTTAGGTAGGTTTAAGTTAATTTTTAAGAAAAAAAAAAAAAAAAAAATATATATATATATGCATATATTTATATACTGAGTATATATATGTATATTATGTATATATATATATATATATATATGCATGTAGATGTAAGTAGATTAAGATTTAGTTTTAGGCTAAATGTAGGCTTTTAGTTTTAAGTTTTATAATAAAATTAAAATAGTCCATGTACTAAGTTTTTAAACATGTTTTCTTAGTTCAAGCTGTAGTTAAGTCACTGTAGTATAAGAATAAAATCCGTCATAAACGTCGAAAGACATAACTTAGAGTGCCCGCATGGGGCCAGTAAGTTAGTTTTAAGATAATTTTAAGTTATTTAAGCTAATTTTTAAGCGTTTTTTGTCTAGCATGTAAGAGTAAATTAAGTATATTTAATAAAAATGAATACAAACTGAACTGAACTGACCTCTCAGTGCCTACTTTATTTCCACAGGACCCAACCGTCCGAGCTAAACAGTCGTGTATTTAGTTTGACGAACCATTTTTTTAAAGGTCTTTTTCAGGTATATTAAAAGCGCATTTGCTTATTTTATGCCACATCAGAGTTTACAATAAAATATTTCAGTGGTACATTTCATGCCAATCAGGGGAGATAAAAGTAAACGGAACAAAAGTTTAAGTAAAAGGAAATTCGATTTCTTAGAAACGTTCTTCGAAATCCGGGGTTATTAATAAACTTGACATTTCGGGAGAGTATTGTACTTTGAGATCTTTTTCGGTTCTACATGGCTTAACGAATAAATGTATGGGTCTGATGAGGCTGTAAACATGTTTAACATGTCTTCATTCTGCCGCATTCTTGAAACCATGCACGTATTTTTACATCCCTTCAGTCTTTAGTTTTGGATTCCTGAGCTCTTCTGACAATTCTCCAAGTGGTAATGATTGATATTCGATTATATTTTGACTATGAGCCAAACTTTTATGAAGGGTAGGTGTGAGTTGTTTGTAGGGATATTTTTACGTTGCCGACTCTGTTGTTTTTTTGGCATACTCCCCAAACTTGACAGTGTTAACCTTTTCCTTGTAATTCAAAACCTTAAGTATTATTTCAAGCCACATTATTACATCTCTATTGACCCCAGTTATACGAGCTGTTGCCTCTGATTCTTGAAGGAGGAGATTTCCTCGAAATATTTCCGTCATTCGTATTTCCAAATCCTATCGACATTGAGACCAATCTCGTCGCTCCTGTTTTCTTCTCTTTTTTGCTTCCTTGATTCCAATAGATTCATCAATATCCTCTACCTCTTGTCAAAGCGTGTATGCAAGTTTCAAAATAAATTCCATTCATCTGATTCTTGCATGTACTCGTAATGGACAGATTCCATATTCGTATTGTAGTTATGTTCGTCATCATTTGATTCATCTTGATCGTTGTAGCTTTTTGTGTTTTTTGTATATGGGACATGACTCCGTTAACTTTGAATCTGTTATTTTATTAAGAACTTTTTTGTTAATCACAGTTAACAACTATCCCTATTTCGGAATTAACTTTATATACAGTAGGGTGAAGATTAGCAATTTGTCTTTTGATAACGTTGACTATACCTTTTATGAGTTCTCCAGTTTCCATTGCATATTCGAACATTATGGGCCGGGAAAAATGAACTGATAATGGACGAGGATACCTGCAATTTTCACCATTTGACTGCTGAGCCTCAGTGGAACAACTGAGATCATACACAAGTTTGCATCTGTTTCACCATCTACTGTATTTATTTATTATTGAGAGGGATTGATGCGAAATGAAGAAAACATAGCAGCCGTAGTGCCCAGTATCGAACAACACCCAGAAATGTCGACTTTGCGGTAGGATTTGGGCCTACATCCGTGTAAGATAGTGCTGAAGCAAGAATTGAAGCGGGACGATAATCGACAAAGCTAATTGGGAGCTGGAAATGTTGGCCGGAGATCTGGATGCAAAAAAATCATCCTCTCGGACAAGGAATATATCAACAAGCAAAATTGCAGTTGTTGGAGCGAACACAATTCACAAATGATCGGTCAAGCATCAATGCATCCACATAGACTGACATTTTGGTGCGGTTTATGACATGGCGGCATCACCGGACCTTATTTCTTTCGAAATGAGGAAGGAGACACCGTTGCTGTCAACGGTCGCAGGAATTAAAGCGATGTTAACCGACTTTCTGTGGTCAGAGCTCGACAACATCGATATATCCGAGATGTGGTTCCAAAAAGACGGCGCTACATGCCATAGAAGCAACGCAATGCTCGAAGTTGTGAAGGAGAAATTTGGCGTCTGGATAATCTCACGGCGAGCTTTCATTAATTGGCCGCTGCGGTTATGCAATTGGACACCACTCGATTGTTTTTTCTGGGGCTACGTCAAGTCCTTAGTCTATGCTAACTAGTCAACCACTTTGGACGAGCTCGAGGCCAACATTCGATACGCTATTGCCGAAATAACGCCGCATACATTGGACCGAGTCATCAAAAATTGGACCGACTTCTTGAAGCACTGCAAGCGAAGTTGAGGCGGCCATTTGAATAATGTGTCATTCCACGCATAATTGCATGAACATAGTTGTTGTTTTATTAAATTTGTTTTCTTATTGTTCTTATCTGGTCACCCTATACCTTTAAAATGTTTGCACACATCGCGGGCAAAGGAAACTTGGGTAGGAAGAAAAGAGAAGTACCGATGGTCTTGCAAGTTATAACGACTAGGATATAGAGAGCTCACCCGGACACTCCATTAGCGAGTTGTACGTCTCCGAAACGAATCACGATATTTTAGAGTGTTGTCATTGACACACATATCGAGAGTGGGAAGTTTTTCGGTTTCGACGATACAGGTGCCATTCATGGCTAATTACGACAGCAGACAGCATTGTGTTTTGGAAGCATTAAATTCCACTCTGTTGATAGTTCCCCAATTGGTTATGCTCTAAATATCGGAATTTAATGAGCTTAATATACGCTGACGTTCCTCTTCTAGCAGGGACGTGAGTTCGGGAACGAATATGAAAATCAAAGGAATATATTGGATTAAAAGTAACAAACAAGAGATCATTGATAAAAAGTAAAAACAGTGTCGGAGACAGAATGGAGCATTGGGGCATTCCAGCATTTATTTTGCGTATATTGGACTTAAAACCATCCAAGACAACTTGAATTGAACGTTCCGGAAGGTAATTTCTAATCCATTGAAGGAGGGATTCATTGGTCCCAAATGCACGCATTTTAACCTTATGCTAAACTCTGTCAAATGCCTTAGAAATATCAAGTGTAACTTGCTTTCGCCAGATTGGTACTCGTATATGCTTTGATTCCACTTGTCGGTGAGACATGCCATCAAATCACCAGTGGACCTTGGAGGATGGAGAATGAATCTAATGTTTTTGACGAATGACCAAAAATTGCTTCTACCTTTGGGAAATTGTAGTGTTTTTAAATCAGTTTCTGGTCGTTTTGAAAGTTCACACCCTTATGAAAGACCTTGCAATTATTCCTGAACCGTTTGAACTTTTTCAGGTTTTTCGGCTATCGGGTCGGTCTTGAATGACCTAAGGAACATTACTCTAACCTTGACAGCCTCTTTACAGTCGTAGCACCCCTTTTCTTTTGGTTTGATACTCTTCTTTGAATGGGGGATAAGGGATCTCATTCCAAAGATAATAGTGTCTGTGATCATATCAGCAGGGGCATCTGCGTCATTAGCGAGGAAACTTAACGACCAGTTAAAGGATATGGATACATGTACACAATTCTTTGTATGGAGTCAGGAAGCGCATCGAACTCGTTGAAGGTCAAATTGCTGTCCAGTTTAGGGCTTCTGTAGGTAAACCCATAGTGGATAATTCACTTACAGAAGTGGGATTTTATCCACATGAAGTTGGATTCCAGTTTTAAACAGGGATCACTTTTTGATGGAGCTAACTTACATTAAAATGTAAGAATTCGTGGAAGTGCAATAATTTCCTCCTCACTTTGGTTTTCTAAAAGTAGCCTTACAGTATAATCCGTCATATCTTGATGTCTTTCTGATATTTCCGTAAATTTCGGAACTTCCTGGAACAGCCTCTTTTTAGTAACTGTGATTGTGTAGGATGAAAGAACATCTGCGTTGTGCTTTCTCAGGGAGCTTCTCTCTTATGCCTATTTTTCTTTGGACACACCCAAATCCATAAACAAAGCCAATACATTTTCACTATTATATTTGATCCTTTTGTGGAGTAGAAATGCTTTCTCTTCTTACTTTCATCTTACAGCATCAGCTTTCATCTTTTCATGAACATTTCTATACCTTATTGCTAAGGCATTAGAAAAATCTTCAGTGGTTATGTTTTCTTAGTTTTTGTATTTTGGTGAACGTTGAGCTCTCAGTTATTGACTTCCTCGGCCTTCCACTTGATGACCTGATGTGCTTTATAAATCACCCGTTTCTTCTGTTCCTTTAGTATCGATATGGAGACAATTTTCCCACCTTTCCTTGTTCTGCTTGAATTCCCTTCTCGACGCATTTTGATTGAAGATGCGCAAAAATTTATGATAATTTTAATTCACAATAATAAATGTTTGTTACTCATAACAAGAAAAATCAAAATTGGAGTTTTAATTTATGATTTTGCACAGCACTGTACTTCTTCAATGAGAGAGGGAGATAGAGAAAAGAAAAATTCAATTTGTGTGACCTCTGCAAATCAAATCCCTCCCGCACAAAGAGCCTCTCCTTAAGGGTTGCGATTGTCTGAGGCTTGTGGCATAAACCCGCGACTTCAAGTAGCTCCAAAGAAAGAAGTCTGGAATGGTTAAATCAGGCGATCTTGCTGGCCATGCCAAATCGCCAAAACGGGAGATTACGCGACCTGGAAACGCTTTCTTCACAATATTCATTGTATCTCGTGCTGTGGGTGCGGTTGCACCGTCCTGTTGAAACCACAGGATTACCAAGTCCCGCTCATCCAATTCTGGCGGTAAGAAGTCGTTTATCATGGCCCTGTAGCGATCGCCAGTAACAGTGACCGCATTGCCGATGACGTCCTCAAAAAAATACGGCCCAATCACTCCTCCCGCGCGATCGTCGCACCACACAGTGGCTTTGAATGGATGTAATGGCTCTTTGTGCATCACACGCAGATTGTCAGTGCCCCAGAAATTAATATTTTGTTCATTGATGTAACCGCTTAAATTTAAATACGCCTCGTCGCTCATGATGATTTTCGACACAAAATCGTCCTCTCCGTTGTTTAGATTGAGGATGGCTCTACAGTCAAGAGGCATTAACTGATGCACTGTTTGCATTTGGGACGGGAACATGTGTAAGTCTTTCACTAAAAGTCGCTGTAGGGTCAGTCTGGTTTTGTTTTTTTTTTTATAATTTACGCGCGTCTAAGGGGTTATGGATACCCTTTTCCTGTTGCCAACGTGCGGGCGGAAAGATAGAAGGAGGATAAAGGAAAACATTGTTGTGATGTAGTTTTTTGAAACAGGTATATTTGGTTTCGATATTAGCTCTCTGGGGGTGGGAGTCCGAATAGGACGGAGAATTTTTTTCTTCACTCGGAATGATTCGAATGTTATCAATTTTCACGCTTGTTTTGTGCTTAAAACACTACAACAGCCAAATCTACATGTCAGTGTTATGCCTTCACACGCAGATTTTTCTGACTGAGTTCAAATTACACAAATGAAAAACTTGTCATCCGTAGAATTCGAACCTTGACCCTTCGAGTGAGAAGCGATTGCTAGTACCACTACACCACGGCCATCCCCTGGTGATACATAATTGCGTGGCTCGTCGTCGTCGGTTCTCAGCGACATCGACAGCCACAGCCGCGATATTCTCGGCCGAACGGCCAGTCTGGCGTCGGCCACGCCCTGCAAGATTTTCTCTGGTTCCACTCTGTTCGAGTCGAGTAGCTAAGCTCCGCTCCGAAATGTTTGTCCAGTTGGTGCGACACGATTAGGACATCGACACAATTATTCCACGCTTTTGCGGAATATAGCGCTCCATTGCTTGTCTGTTTGTATACTGCAGCTGTCTAGTTCACAAATATCAAATATGATTGACGTACGACGCCATTTGCAAAAATTATACCATCTCCCGATAGGGTGATTAATTTTGCCCCACCTTGTATAACATAAAATGAAAGAGAAATGATTTTTTGCAAACCTTTGGCCAGTTTTTACATTCAAACCTAAAAAAAAAATTAAAAAAAAAAAACTACTCGTATCTAAAATGGCGCACGAAAGTAAGGGGGGATCTCAACCAATTTGGAGTTCGGCAATTGCGACAACTGGCTAGAGATAATGCTTACTGAAGAGGCTTTTTGGTTAACGTCCAAGTTCTTCCCGAGACTTTAACGCCACCTAAGAGAAAAATTCGCACTCATTCTGAATGTTAAAAACTTTCTCATTTATGAAATAACTCAATCCATGTTCCGTCAATCGCACACTTTTTATAATCTGCATCCACTTCATTTTGTGCTGTAACCAAACCGCATGTTTGCTGTTTTAAGATCTGCTTCATCCATCCTACCGTACCTCCACCAAAATTATCCGCTTGTTAAAATTGAGACAAATTTTATTTAGTTTTCGACAGACACAACTTAAAACTGCCTAAACTTAAGAAAATATTCCTTAAATACATATTCCTTAGTTCGACGGATTTCCGGAGACAGTAGTAATTTCATCTCGAAAATCTAGCCCACATTAAAAGCTTTAAAAATTAAACCCAACTGAAAGCCCCACACTTAATTCCAAAGTACGAAAACACATCTAAAAAGTAAATGACCAAATTAAAGTTAAATACCCTCAAGTACAATTTGTTAGCACTGTTACGTAGGACTCTTTGGTACACAAGAAATATGATGCAATAAAATAAAAAAATAATAAAAAAAGAAAATAATTCTACACCCTCACCATTGAATCTGGCCGAGAATCCACTCGGTTCGCAGTCCCCCATTTTCCACAAATTCACAGTGAATACGAATATGGAAATAAAGTGAGTCCCTTTTCGTTTATTTTTTTCTGTAAGTGGTTGGGCACGTTATGCCCTGCTGTCTGGCATATTGATTTGAAATTTAGCTCAGTTCAACTATTTATAGTAATACTCGTACTGCCCGTTTTCAGCCACATGCATTGGCTTTCAGAGACTAGTGAATGAACCCTTAGACGAAAGAGCAGGTACAGATCCGTACCACCATCAATGCATCCATTCGAATACCAATATCCCTCTTTTGCGCAATATTTTGGCTCAATTCCAACCTCTTAAAGCCTCTCACAGAGCTGACGATGATGGCGAAGCTAGGGTTAAATTCTTTGAAAAAAGAAAATTGAAAATGACTCGGAAACATAAGGCATCCTTTGGCATATTGATTTTTGTTAATCCTCTCCTTTAGAGCCAAGCCATCAATTGTCTAGCAGTCGAAGACTCCGAGGCAAGTACCACATACTCTTATACGTTTTCATATACATACATACATACATATGTATTATGTATATCCTTAAGATCAAGGACACTTTTACAGCCTTAACATCAGTGGCAGTTTTAATCCGAGAAGTTTTCAAGGATTTCCAGAAACGCAACTCGGGCAAAGCTGAATGAAAATTCAAATTTTGATATCACAAAATAGGATAACACACGTAGTACAAGAAATTCCTGGAACAATTCCATGTTACCGAGAATATGATGATACAACCAAAAAGTACAACAAAACGAACACTAACAACTCACCAAGAAAGGGGGGTCTTGTGGTGACTTATTTTTTTTTTTAGTTTGAGAGTATCTACCCAGATACTCAGTACTCGAACGGTGTTCGGTAACAGTAAGAGCTTTGGTAAGTTTTTGGATCGCTCTCTTTCTCTGTTTTTCGACAAAACTCTTGTTATTTCTCTCTCTCTCCCGATGAGTATCTTTTTCTATGCGATATGATTCGGAACTACCACCACTAGTGCACAATGGCACCCATGAGGAGGACTTTTCTTGCTCATTGCTGCAGGAAAACGAGTACTCATACCTATCAATGTACCACTAGGAGCATCTGTCAGATTCATAAATGCGGTATGGAGTCTGTGTATCTGCGAAAAAGCTCCCTAGATATTCAGTCGATTCGGAAACGTTCTCTGCTTAGTGTCCTTCGGTGTAACGGAAAAAAAAACAAACGTATCTTCTCTGCGAATTGTTTATCTTTTTGTATTCTTGTATACGGTTGCGTTGTTTTTTTTTTTTTTTTTTTTGCTCTAATTCTTTACACAAGTGCTCTATGTGTCCTGTGTGTATCACCGTACGCACGCGGTAATGTAGAAGGAAAAACACTCTTTACAATCGTATCCATTTATTTGGCATATAAAAAATAAAAGGAAAAAGGGATTAGGTACCCTTTGCAAGAAAGGGTGGCGGGGAGGTACTACCACACCCACCATGAAGCAAGAGGCATGTCCTTCGGATTAATTAATTTTTCGCGCGTCTATTGATTCTTTCGGTCAAAAAGTGAAATTTACTTACACCGTCGTGGTCGGGTAAAAAAAAAGGATTCACGTGCAGGATACTCTGGCAGTCGGTAATTCGTGTGTGCGTATGTTTTGTGTCAGTGTTTGTAGTTTGAGAGGTTTGCTCGCATACAGAGCGTGTGATACGACCCGTCATTGCCCTTGTCACGTAAATATTTACAAAAACTTTGTGATGCTAAACCAGAACATCGGCTGTGCGATGTTCTTAATTAAGTTGGCGTAATTAATGCAGACTGATGTTACGCTACCAACGCAGATACTAACGAAAGGATCAAAGGCAGTCGGTTTCAGTGTTTTTTTTTTTTGTTTTAAGATTCCAGGGGGCAAGATAAACTACTGTTTTTCTTTTTAATGCCCCATCTCGTCAGTTTACCATTATTCGTGGGAATACGGTGTTTTGATCCAAGTGTGCACCAAGCCAACAAACGAACGTAAACATCGCTACACTGTATGTACGAGAGCATTGTGTCGTAGTATCCAATTGGTGTTCTTATACCTGCGGGTACTCTTGCAATGCCATCTTGTCTGGTCCCTAAATGTCTGATTAATCATCGAATCTCAGCTCAACTAAGGCATATAGCGATGCCGATGCTGATGCCTTGTGAAGTGTGAAGAAATGAAGACAGAATAGTCATGAGGATTCATTTATAATTTAGAATCCTTAGATTGAACCCTCCTCTAATGCCTCTGAAGTAACGTCCTATAAGTAGAGAGGGGGTGTCCGTATTCGTACCCGCATTTTGTGTTCCACATTCGTGTCTCGTATCGGTGTTGTCGTGTATAGCCGTGCCGTCGTGTACTCTCCTGTGTTTTCGTGTCTTCGGCTTGACTATTTGACTATTGACATCCAATCTCGGTGCGCGTATATGTAAGTGGTGAGATTTTGTATCAGCCCGAAGAACTACGAGTAGTAGAAAATTCCATACGTGTTAGCACAATCTTTGGCAAGGATATTCCTAGCATCCACTCACTTACCAACACAAAAAAAAAACTACTAAATCTGTGTGATTGTTTGCGCTTGTGTCTGTAGCCCATTCAAGATTGTGTATTCGGAGGGAATCACTGTATCGATTTTTTACTTCCCACAAACATGGTCCCGATGTCGGTTTTCATTTACGAAACGTTTCGTATGTATCCTCTTGTGTAAATTAACATCTTTTCGTGTATTGGTAAAGTTTACTATCGCACTTTTTCAACAGTAGTAGTGCAACTGTGTGTAATATTGTTTTTTGTTTACAAAAAAAAAAAAATATTAAAACACAGAGTGTGAACTAAAAATTGGGGGCGCGAAAGTCGGATTCCATAAAGAGCTACTTCCATGTCCTCTTCCGAAAAAAAGACACACTCTTTCCATCCGTTTGTAAAATGATTCTCAAGAAGTCGTAAATTCATAAGCCGAACACTCGAATAGACACTAAACGCATAAAAGAAAGACCGCATCCTTTTCGTTTCGCGTCTACTTCCTTAACATCGTTTATTTCCACAATTTTGAGCGCGGGCCGAAAGAGGAAAGCTCATTTGTTTCTCTACATTTCTTCGTCAGTGTATTCGTGGCAGAATCCTTTTATTTCTAAAAAAGTGAGTATATCCGATGAGTTGGTACGAATATTTGTGTTAGTATTAGAGACCGGGATACCTTCTACACTATGGACCTAAAGGTAGGTAAGTAAGTCATATTTTTTTTACTGGGTGGAACTTGAGAGAGAAATTTTATAGGGCAGCGATGGATTCGAGGGTAAATGATTCTTTGCAGACAATGCAAAAGTGGGTGGGAAGGGATAATGGGTGTGCACAATTTCCCATGGGCAAATTATTAAGTCCGATTTTTTTTTTAGTTTTTTTTCTGTTTTTAGATTTTTTTGTGTCTGAAGGATTTCCGTTGTCGAGAGTAAGAACACATGGTCTTGGTAGTGAACGAGTATAACTTGGTGCGGATTTGTTGTAACTTGGCATATGGCTAGTGTCTCATCGTTTCCTTTAGTATTTCCTAGAGAGTTTCCCCTTACCATTCCGACTGGTGTATCCTTTAACGTTTCTTTTACAATTTTTATGTCATGGCTGGAAGATTAAGGGTATAGGGTTACGTTGTTGTATGTAGTCCTAAAAAGAGCGAATGCAGATGTATTGTAAAGGGTGCCCCAATATTTACGCAGCAAGTAATTTTGATAGAAAACACAGTGTGAATTTTTTATTGATTCATGAAGTATACAGTATAGGGTTATGTATGAAATAGCGTATCGGGTAGGCCATTTACTTTACTTTGCTGTCATATCCGCTCTCGTTTGTCGAAATTTTCCATGACAGTTTTGTATACATATATACTATGTACATATGTGCTTGAATTTCGCTGATATAGTGCTCAAGTTGCTCCTTCACGACGTGGACGGTCGTGTGCTTCTTAGCATAAACCTGTGAAGTCAAGAAACCCAAATGAAAAAAGTCCACTCCGTTAAACCTGCCGCTCTTAATACTGCTCATACAATAAATTAATTGTTTCTTCTGCTGTATGGCACTTGGTACCGTCTTGTTGAAACCACATGTCGTTCTAATTTACATCCAAATCTTGTAAATTAGGCACACAAATGTGGATTATCATGTCGCTATAGCGAGTACATTTAATTGTTATTGCCTGACCAGCCACATTTTTATAGAAGAATGGTTAAATGGTTCAATGATGAGTGACATGTTATAGATGGATTAGCTTTTCAACAATCACTCGTGGAGTTTCTAAACTCAAAATTCAACAATTTTGACGATTAACAAAGTAATCAAGATAAAAATGAGCTTCATCGCTAAAAATGATTTCGGATGAGAAATCTCATCCACTTTCCATTCAACGAATTCTCTTCACTGTGCGTGATCAGTAGGCTTCAGTTCTTGAGTCAATTGCGCTTTGTATGCATGGTGATGCAAATTTTTCGTAGAGAGCTTCTCACACGGTACCGAAGTGATGTTCCTGGACTATCAGCAACACTCTCACGAACTGCTTCGATGTTTTGTGTTGAACAACTTGTTGAGTGTCCAAGATCATTAACTGATCCAGTCTTGATGAAGTTATATCACTAATTCTTCAAACCTTCATTATTTTTAAAATATAGCTCAACAATGAAAACGCGTGTAGCGCGCCATTTTTAATAACCCTGAACTGTCAGATGTTACACAGATTTTTTTTTTTTTTTTTTGCGTTGGCAGCACTTTACAGCGCAAAAGGCGCAAAATTCAAATCTTATGTGAATTTTGGGGCACCCTTTACATACATATGTACATGTTCTTGTAGTGAGTGCAAATGTCAATTGGTTATCGGCAGGTGTCAATTTATATACCATAAATTGCGCCCTTAAGGATTTAAAGCAAAGCACAATAGACTAGTATGGATATATGGAATGGCATGGTGAGGAATATGAGGTGTTGAAGTGTTATTGTTTGTTGTTGTTGTTGTGTTCTTCTTTTAGCCTAAGAAGACTCTCGGGATTATCAAATAAATAAATTTGTTACGTATACATCCACGAATCTTGTATGACAATAGGATCGTTATGTATGCAGAATGATTGGCAGAATATGTTGGATGATGGCAATGTGAATTGAAAGGATGTCCTTTTTGTAGGAATTCTTTTCAAAAAACGGAAATAGTTCATTGAAATGGTGAGCGACACAGTGCCTCTCGTCTTTTGAGAAATATACATATGTATACCACTTGATCAAAATTTGATCAAATTTATTCAGAAAATTAAAAATACAAGTTTATTCATCTAAATCTATATTGTCCCCTTCAAAGTAATCCCCATCGACTGCTACACACTTATGCCAGCGCTTGATCCAGTCCTCGAAACATTTTTTTATATTCGGTTTTCGGTATGTCCATCAGTGCTTCGTGCTGCGACTTTTCCATTATTTTCTCTCGGCTATTGAAACGCGTTCCCCGTAGTGGTTTTTTAACTCGATTGAACATAAAGAAGTCACAGGGAGCCAAATCAGGTGAATTCGGTTGCTGTTGGATGGTATTTGTTGCATTTTTCGTCAAATAATTACGAATATGTATGGCATTGTGCGACGGTGTGTTATCATGGTGCAAAATCCACCATTCTGGTCTCTTTCGGCGAATTGCTTTACGCAAACGTCTCATAACGCCCAAATAATACTCTTTGTTTACTGCCTGGCCTTCTGGCAAAAATTCATGATGCACTACACCGTGGTAATCCATGAAAACCGTGAGCATTGCCTTCTTGACTGAAAACGACGTGTTTTTTTTGGTTATTTTTAGTTTTAGATGCATTTTATTTTCTTAACACTAACTCTTATATACTAACAAAAAAATGCTTAAATGCTAGCTTAAAATTACACAATAATCTTATACTAACTTACTGGCTCCACACAGGCACTCTAAGCTACTCTAAATTCTTATAATATGTCTTTCGACATTATTAACATTTTCTTTATGGGTATTTATTTACTATATTTAAAGCTAAGAAAAAAATTGTTAACAAAAACTTAAATCTAACTTAAAATAAACCTTAGCCTACCTAACCTAGATACATAATACAACATACAACACATAGACATTATACACAATTATATACATATATTAGTATATACATTTGTATACACTAATTTATGTATATATTCCTTAAATGCTAACCTAAACCTATGTAAGCTGGCCATCGCTATTTATTCAAAAATTCTCGTCGTGTTCGGACGTGTTTTGGTTTCGCTCCACATCAAACTTTTAAATATTATTTATTTCTTCCCCTTCCATATCTCTACTTCTGATATCAGTTCCGCGACATTATTACATTACCCCAAGTGCTGACTGTCTTTTTGGTTTGTTTTGTTTTTTTGGCTGACCTCAATCTTTCGCGCTCAATAACTGCCGCTTCTGATATCGGTTCCGCATATATTTAGTGCATTACCCCCCCAAGTGTTGACCAATTTTCCGATTTTGCTGAATTTCACTTGCAGTGCATAACAGTGCGTAAAGTTCTTTGTTTACCTTTTTGTTTTCATTTGATAAATTTGTCATGTCTTGCGGAATTACTAACTGTCCAATCTTTGATGTCAATGCTGACTTTGTCACTTGCAAGGGCATCTGTGGAAAATCATTCCATGCAATTTGTGTCGGATTAAATAAAAGGAATAGTGTATACATCAAAGACTTCTCTGACAACCTCCTATTCTTTTGTGATGAGTGCAAGATAATCTCGCTTTCGCACGTGTTGCTTGCTATAAAGTGCCTCAGTGACTCTAATGACTCATTCCAAAAAAATCTCACAAAAATGATAACGACGAATCAGTCCAACTTAGAAAGTAGTGTCAGTTATGCTGATGAATTAGGCAACTCGATTCTGTCCTCAACCGATATAATTAAGTCCAAGCTCACCAACATCGACAAACAATCTGCAAGTCTGGTCGAGATGAAAACTGCGATCAATGATCGCAAAGCAGTTTGTTCCGCCCAAAACATCTCTAACCTTAAATTGTGCGAATCGATAAATAACCTGCGTGAAGATCTTGAGACTCAATTTCAATCTACCTCAAAGAACCATCCATCTCTAATGCAGCCTGATCCAATGCTCGAAGTAATCTTTGACAGAATCAACGGTGTTGGTGACGATCTAGCTGCCGCACAATCAACCATTTTCGATATTGAGAATCATATCGAAACGGTAAGCAGCAAAATTGACGATTTACCATTCCACACACAACACCATCAGAATGTCCACTACAATACATCAATTTTGGCTGAATTACTGGAAACCGAAGTCGACCCACTTTTACCACCACCTCCTCGTCCACCACGGTTAATTAAATCTACAACTTCTCCCGCTGCCACTTCAATCCAGGAGACCGAAACTATTTCACTGTCAACTCCTCCCATCGCCGCCCCACGCAAGCTAATCAAACATTTTGGTACTACATGGACACCTTCCGAATGGAGGCGTAGACTGGAAAAAATTGAAACCGATATGAGTACATTCTTCATCAAAGCCACCCCCGTAAACGCTGATATTTCTTGGATCACGAAATTCTTCGCAGACAAATACGGCATACGGTAATCGAAGCTTTAAATTCGACCTCCCTGCTAGATACGAATGGTTATTTAAAAACCCTGCTGGTACTAATTTCAACGTTGGAAAGATGCGTATCTGTAAATGGATCGAAACACCTACCAAGAAATAGGATAAAAAGAAGCTTAAATCTAAGTTACCTAATTCCGATTCCAACTCCCATCCCAAACCGGACTCTAATAAAATACCGAAATCCGTCCCAAACCGTAGCAAACCTGACTCTGTACCGAAAACCGTTTCCAACTCCCGTTCCAATTCTGACTCTAATTGGAGATTTAAAACTAATATATTCCCCAATTTCGCCCCTCCCACTCACATCCCGAACCGACTTCATCGGTCCTCTAATTATATTGCACCTGCAGCCTCCGTTCCACCCAAGCCACCGCGTCAACGCGTCTCTTTCAAATTAGCACCAACCGCTCACAATAACCCCTCGGAAATACCTAACCCCTCTGCACGTGCCACCCATAGCACTTCTTTCCCTAATTTTGACCTTAAAACCGGAGCTAAATATCCCAATTTCGTTAGGTCCCATATTATAAATCCCTCACCTGAACATGTGTCTAATGCCCCTTCAATCACCCCTGCATCGCCTTCAAAATCTTCGTCCACCTGCCCCATTTTTGACCCCCTTCTGCCACCCACAGTTAAAATAACCCTACAAACTTTTGGCTCAACAGAATGTCGTTATGCACTTTCTAGACTTAGAGAAAAAAAGACGTATGAGAATATACGTCTCCTTCTAGCATATCTGCATGACAAATCAGACTCAGTTTGTTATGAGGGGAAAACTAAAACAAGCGTCATGGTCTCAATACAGCAGGAAGGTCTCCCTACTGACCTTACAAGTCTGAGGAACTTATACATCAAGTTCCACGAGATTTTTAATATGTCTCCGCAAAAAGTCTTAGACGACCTTGCTGCTTTCGGTAACTATGTGCACTCAAAAGGGATCTCACACCTCCAACGAAGCAGAGCTGACAACGACAAATTTTTTCCTCCCTAACGTGCTACCATTGCCAGTGTTTCGACCATCCACTCCTACGCCCTCTCGTAATAACCTTCCTCTTACCTTTTACTATCAAAACGTAAGAGGACTGCGATCTAAGACCCGTGCCGTCTTGCGCCAATCTCACGCTCTCCCATTTGAGGTCTACGCTCTGACCGTAACTAATTTAATTCCCGATATAAAGAATCAGGAATTATTCCCCCCTAGTTTCAATGTTTTCCGAGACGACGATCTTACCCATCCAAATGATGATGCTCCGTGTCGAGGTGTCCTATTGGCCGTCCGCAATGACCTAAACTCTTCACCAATCGCTGTTTCTACTTCCTCTAAACTTGACTACGTTTCAATAAAGATAACACTCCCCTGCAGGTCCCTGTACATTATGTGTTTTTACATCCTACCGGCCCAACCAATCGAATGCTACCAACTCGCTATCGATGCAATTGATGAAATAATTAACTTATCTGATCCTCTCGATGATATCATCGTATTTGGCGATTTCAATCTACCTCAGCTGCACTGGACTAAATCAGATGATAAATCTTTTTTTATCGCTTACCCTGTCTCGAGTAAAGAATGTCTCTTCTTGGATGAGCTCACAGACTCTAGCTTATGCCAAGTTATTGGAGTCTCCAACTATATGGAAAGGCAATTAGACCTCATTTTCACCACTGACCCCATAAACTCCTCTGTCTCGCTCTGTCACCTTTCACTATCGACCATTGATAACTTTCACCCGCCACTTCTTCTTTCTCTTTTCCACCACTCTACTTTCCGCCCCACCCCATCTGCAGCTACCACTTCTTACGACTTTCATAAAGCGAATTTCCGCAAAATTAACGCATATCTTAGTAAGTGTTCTTTTGATTTCGCTAATATGCCCCTAAAAAGTGCTCTCTCTATTTTCTACAGAGAATTACTTAATTCTATTTCTCTCTATGTCCCCTTTTCGCGTAATAGGACCTCTTCTACGAGCCCCCCGTGGTATAATCGTAAACTTCGCTCTTTACGTAACAAAAGAAACAAATTATGGACAGTTTTCCTCCGTTCCAACTCTTTTGTTGACTATTCAAACTATCTCGGGTCATACCTTCAATTCGCCCAGCTCTATAAGTTTCTCTATCAGCGATACCTTGATAGTGCGCAATCAAGGCTTATAAATGATCCTAAGTCTTTCTATCAATTCGTTAATTACAAAAAAAAATCCGACGGTTTTCCTCCATCCCTCTCATACGAAAATATATCATCAACTGATCCGCATACCATAGCTAACTTTTTTGCTACTTTTTTTAAGCAATCTTTTGCCGATAATTCCTTCGTACCGGATCCCTCTTATTTCAAATACCTACTTACCTTCCCTATTGGCCCTACTATTTCTCATAGCTTTGATCATACAGTAATAGAAAACAAATTACAACAACTTAATGATGAATACTTACCCGGCCCAGATGGCCTTCCATCCATATTTCTTAAAAAGTGTTCCTCAACTCTTTCACGCCCCCTTGCTAATCTCTTCCGATTATCGCTCTCTCAAGGTGAATTTCCACAGATATGGAAGTCCTCTTTCATAACACCCATACACAAAAAGGGATTAAAGAGCGAAGTCACTAATTACCGCCCTATAGCTAAACTTTCCCATATACCCAAACTCCTCGAAAGTATTTTGCATGAAGCCTTAAGCTTTCAGTGTAAATCTTTTATTTCCCCCAATCAACACGGCTTTCTGAAGGGTAGATCAACTACCACTAACCTCGTAGAATTCGTGTCCTCTGTTCTCTCAGCTTTAGAAAATGGTAAAGAAGTTGACGTTATAACAACTGATTTCAGTAAAGCTTTTGACAAGATATCTCATAAACTAATCCTGTTCAAATTGTCCGTCCTGGGCTTTGAACCCATTTTGCTTAAATGGATATCTTCTTACCTGGATAATCGTTTTTATAATGTTCGTTTCAGATCTGTCCTATCGGCCCCTTTCTTGGCCACTTCAGGTATTCCTCAAGGTAGTCACCTAGGTCCACTCCTCTTCATCCTAACTATTAACGACCTTCAAAGGCTCATTCAATACTCAACACTTTCTCTCTATGCTGACGATACCAAATTTTTTAAACCCATTTCCTCACAACAAGACTCCACCCTCCTTCAAATAGATCTAAATAGTTTTTCCACCTGGTGCATCAAGAACTGCTTAGAGCTCAATGTCTCCAAATGTCAATCGATTACTTTCTCGCGTAAGTGCAAGAAGTCTCCTCAACGAATTTACCATCTCGACGGCCTACCTATACCCCTTGTTGAATCTATCCGCGACCTTGGTATATTATGCGACAGGCAGCTTAATTTCCGCTCGCATATTGATGAGATAATTTCTAAAGCAAACTCATCACTCGGCTTCGTTAAAAGATGGTCCAAAGAATTCTGCAACCCGTACGTAACTAGATCACTATACATCACTTACGTTCGCCCCCTTCTCGAGTACGCTAGCCAAGCGTGGTGTCCCTTTCAACGAGTTCATGTATCTCGTATTGAGAGGATCCAGCGTCGTTTTCTTCGCTTTGCTCTTTGAGGTCTACCTTGGAACGATCCTCTAATCTTACCTCCCTATCGAGACCGTCTCAAACTCATTAACCTGAATACCCTTGAGGAACGAAGGGACGCAGCAGACATTTTGTTCATTCACCGACTCCTCTCTGGCTCCGTCGATTGCATGCCTCTTTGCAACTCCATTTTCTTTAACACTAACCCTCGTAATTTACGTTCCACCCGTCTCTTTTATCTACCTATCCACCGCACCACATATGGCTCTAACGAACCAATCTCCCGTATGCTGCGTAAGGTAAACTCCAACCTTTCCGTTTTCGATTTTAATCGCAGCACACTTTCCCTCAAATTCGATCTCCTTCACCATCCTTAGCTTTAAGCCCTAGTATTAGTTTAAGTCTTAGTTTTTAAGCTTGTATTAAGCATAATAAATGGGGGCGTTAGCCCCCACGAAAATTAAATTAAATTATAGAGAAAACAGATTGGTCAGCTCTGCCTCATTAGTGAGGCTGGTCAGTAATTGATGGAAACGACGACGAAACATCTTCTCCATCACTCAACCACCAGAAATGCTGGTGCTGCCGAACGACATCCCTCTTATCGCGATTCCCCACCGCCCTACTGAACCTGAGGCATCCCACACTGCCGTGTGCGACGTCTCTGTTGTCGTTGAGTCGCCTGTCCCCAGCTGTCCGAGCGACATGGAAGATTAACGGCACCGCTGATCTGTCCTGGATCAACCCTATCTGATCTAGGTAGAGGAATGCTTCCGGTGGAACGAAGCCGTCAGAGCGCACACTCTCGTGGTAAAGGTAATTCGGGTAGTACGCCCCAGATATCAGGTTATTCGTCGAGGTCATTGCTCTTGCAATGTGCCTTCGAGTCAGCTTAATTACGAAGTTGTCCACCCGTATTAGGTTCGCCCTGTTGTAAAGGACCTCATTAGGATAAAATTTCTTGTACTCCGAATCTGGTGTTCTGTAAAAGCGAAGACAAGCCCTAAGGCAAGCCCTCTCAAACACCCGAATCTTTTCCATTAAGCTTGCTCGTACATTGTCCCGTAGGACACATGTAGCAGATTACTTTTACCCTCGCATCGAGTTGGCTGCTATAAAACAGTCTCTTTGTAAGGGCAAAAGCACCTTTAGCCAGAGCAGCATCTACATTTTTGCCAAAATACAGAAACTGATCTAGCCAGATTCCAAGGTATCTGACTACATTTCGACAGGCAAGAGGTTGTCCGTGTTGTCCAATGATCGAGAACTTACGCCAATATTTTGTGGTATCCCTAGAGGCTCCAGACAACCATTGGATATCTGACACCAGTTTAGACGCGGCATGTGAGATATCATGTCCCGCCTTAAAACCGAATTGATTATCCGGAACTATATGTTTGTCCTCAACCCACCTCTATTGATTACTTTTTCAAAAACCTTACTGATATTCGGAAGGAGACTTATCGACCGGAGATTCGTCGGATTGGATATATCCTTTCCCTTTTTGGGGATAGGTTGAGTGGTTTTTTTGGTCTCGACTTGCTGATGTCTGGATTGCGTGTCGTACTCACAAGTCTACGTCTCGTCTCCAGTAAGGATCCTTTTGATGAATGTGGGATCGGATTCAGCCTCGCAAATCATCTCTTTTGCGACTTTAACACGGTTTCTTTTTCGCATGAAATTGAGGTCTTTTGGCACCAACTTTTCTGCTACACGACGGAAACCCAAGTCATTAACCAAAATGTCTTGAACGGATCCATAGGCAATGTTCAAGTCCTCCGCTATCTCTCTGATGGTTAATTTGCCGTTATTGACCAACATTTCTTTTACTCCATCAATGTTTTCGTCGGTTTTCGATGTCGATGGTCTGCCACTGCGTTCACCATCTTCGATTGACTCACGACCCCTTTTGAACCCCTCCTGCCACTGTTAAACGACCGTTTTCTTTAGAAAATCGTTGCCGAAACACTTTTCCAACATTTCCAACGTTCGCGCACCATTAAATCCGTTTGTTACGCAAAATTTAATACAAGTTCGTTGTTGCAAATTTAAATCCATTTCTAATATTGTAAAAAATCGCCAATAAATGTACTCTTGACTACGTAACTTTTGCAAATATCAAGCTATGACGCTGAGATTTAGAGGGAATGTCAACAACAGATTTACCAACTTAACAAAACAAAACAGAACTCAAATCGGAACAATGGGAGCGCCACACGGTTGTTTCGGAAACTTTTGATCAATGGTGGTATATAAAGGGCGTTTTTTTTTAGTTGTACAAATGGAATATGAAATAAAATACTTGAAGCTAATGTTAATATCTATGGTATTAGCTTTATTTAACAGATAATTTTATGCCATTAGTGTTTAAATATGATATCGGTCATATGCGCCCCACAGCTAGCTCAAATGAGCGCAATCGTGAAGTCCTTTCGATAACTTTATCGTGCTACTGAGGCCATATATCAGCAATAACACGGCTAATGTTGACTTCTAAATTATCCAACGTCATCACTGGTTTATCGGCATAGACTAGTGACTTCACAAACACCCAAAGAATGTAATCTAAGGGTGTGAGATCACAGAATCGTGGAGGCCATTACGCGAAATTATGTGCTCAGCAAATGTTTCCCGCAATAAATTGATGGATCAAGCTGAATCATGTTTTCGGCCCATTCACCGAACCTACGTCGCGTATAATGGTCACGCTGCGTCAACTCTTGCACAAGCTGAATCTTATAAGCTTTTAAGCCAAGATCCTTACGTAAAATCTTCGACAAAGTGGATGGGCATATCACTAATTGCTGTGCACGATGGCGAATATACTCATTCGGATTCTACTCTACACTGCTCTCTACAACAGCAATAACTTCTTCCGTTCGCATTGTTCACACTGTTTGTCGTCTTTGGGGATGCATATTATCCACTAGAGTGTACATGGTGCGAAAACGATTCATCCTGTTCCGAATAACTTGCTCAGATGGACGATTATGCCGACCGTAAAATGGACGTAGCGCACGATAAGTTTGGCGAACTGAACCATGATTTTCAAAATAAGTTTGCACAATTTGCACGAGTTGTTCTGGCGTTAATCTATTTATTATAAAATGGCAAAACGTACTAACTACAAATGGGCTTTCATTTCTACAGTTTCTACAGATGAAACAGTGTTGTCAGTTTGAGAGATGAAAGCCGATTTCATCTGTAGAAACAGTGTTGTTAGTTTAAAAACCAAACCTCTAAAAAAAACACTCTTTATAATGAATTTTTATATGCTTTTCATAAAAATCTAAAGCTTATATCTGCACAACTTTTCTACGAAGGAAACCAGAAAAAAACAATGCGTATAAATTAATTTCGCGGATTATTTATTTATTTCATTTTATTTCTTTCGCGTGAATTTTCTTTATTTTCGTGTCCGTTATTTTGTTGTGTCGTAAGCCTAAGTAAATGTTGTTTTGAAATAGTCTGCTAATGTTTTTGCCTTGTCAGTGTTTGTTCTGGATGGGTTACTCTTTTTTAAGTTTTTTATTAAACTTCTAGGGAGAATAGTTTGTTGCTTGGGTTGCTGTCAGGATTGCGTTAATGCGCTGTTTATTATTTATTTTTAGAAGGTCTTTATGTACTTTAGTTGATTTATTATATTGTAATTCGCTGATTTGCTGCATTGCCAAATCTTTTTCTTTTTCGTTTTCTTTCTCGCATTTGCTTCAGCGTGAATAATTTCTTTATTTTCTTATGTCATCTAAATTTTCATCTCAAATTTTTACCAACTTTACATCGAATATTAATACTATTTGTTAGTGCTTAAGGTATAGATACATACGTATTCTGATTGTATTTTTATATAATTTTGTTTATTTTCGAATCAAATGGACGAAATAAGTTTGTTTTCTTTTTATTCTTTTTTTTTAAATACTTTTACACCTCAAATCTTGGGACTCTTTTTTATAAAGGGTTTTCCAATAGGGAGTTGACAGCTTTGAATTTAATTTGTGAACGCACTCTTTCACTAATCATCAAACTTTCGCTGTCAATTTATTCAGTAAACTCAACATTTTCATCATGGTAAAGTACACGAACGAGCAACGTCTGCAAATTATAAAATTTTTCTACCGAACTTCGGAGTCGATGACTGCAATTTTAAGAGCGTTAACTTCAGTGACGAAGCTCATTTTTGGCTCAATGGGTTCGTCAATAAGCAAAATATGCGTTATTGGTCGGGTGAAAATCCATATGTGCTCCATGAATCACCACTTCATCTACAAAAAATAACTGTTTGGTGCGGTTTGCATGCCGGCGGCGTTATTGAGCCATATTTTTTCGTCGACGACAACGATCGTCACGTTACTGTGAATAGTCAGCGTTATCGTGCCATGATCAAAATTATTTTTGGCCCGAATTGGAAGATATGGACTTGGACGAAATGTGGTTTCTACAGGATGGTACCAAAAGCCATACAGCACACGCTACAATCGATTTATTGAAGAGTAAGTATGGTGAGCGTGTTATCTCAAGAAATAGGCCAGTCGATTGGCCGCCTCGTTCATGCGATTTAACGTCGATTGACTATTTTCTGTGGGGCTACGTTAAGTCATTGGTTTATGCCAACACGCCGACGACGTTGGAAGAGCTCAGAGCCAACATTGAATGCGAAATAGTAGCCGTTGCGGCCGAAATGTGTGGACGAGTCTTGGAAAATTGGGACCAACGAATCGACCGCTGTAAACGTGCCCGCGGTGGCCATATGAACGAAGTCGAGTTCCATTCATAAATGTTTTGATTGTACTTCAAGCCGATAATAAAGTTTTTGAAATATCTCAAATGGTTTGCGTCTTATTTAAAAAAAAAGAGTTGTTAAGTCCTTATTGGAAAACCCGATATCAAATACACAATTATGCTTTGCATAGAAATCTTAAAAAGTACAGCTACGCATGAAAAAAATATGAAAATAGCAACGTGCATGATTTTAAATAATATAATCTACAAAAATAATTATACATATATCATTGGCATTCTCTAAATCGGTAAAATTCAACGCAGCGACGTGTGCAGAAAATGCATTTGTTGACGTGGAACATTGAACATAAGAGCTAAATTATTTGCAGAAATAGTTTTGAATATGTACGCGGAACAATATCGATGGCTGTGGATAAACAAGGCTAAGAAAAGACGATAGGTGACTGTAGATAAGAAATTATTTTTGTGTAGCAAAGTTAAAATAGGAATTGGTGAATATTGTTGTTATACATTTGCATAGTTGTAAGTGTTGCCGTAGCATAATAGTACATATTTTATTCAACAAATAGTGCTCGAGTTGAGGATTTTCTGAACGTATTTACTTAAAACTGGTACACTGAGATCAATGCTGCTGGTTATATATAGAAGTAGAAGATAAAGCTGCAATGTCAGATATTAGAGGCTGGTAGACTTCGGCTGGTGTGTATTTAGATTAACGTGAAACTCTGTGAGATTCGAAAGAGAAGGCCCTGTACTTGTGTACAATTCGGAGAAATTTACATTAACATTGTCGTTATTCGATTCTTGGATATCTAGCTGTCTGTGGGACATACAAGTACATATACTCGTATATGAAACTGCTGGTAGTAGGTTCGAAATTTTGATTTTCATTATTGTTACGTTCAAATTAGAGTGATGTCTTTGGAACATGTAACGTGGTGGCTGAGAGAATATCCGTCAACCCTGGTTGTACA
The DNA here is from genome assembly GCA_949129095.1 of Volucella bombylans. Lineage (NCBI taxonomy): Eukaryota > Metazoa > Arthropoda > Insecta > Diptera > Syrphidae > Volucella > Volucella bombylans. The sequence continues at coordinate 130,724,386 of OX422142.1, read as the reverse complement.
TAGACATTGTTTAGATTTTGAACTGGATCTAAACTGGCATGAATAGGCGTTGAAATAATTGACATTGACGAGGAAGAGTGCGGTTCTATTGGTGGTACAGTACTGGGGTAACATTCAACGTTATGCTGATGCGCGAGTACAGTTCTGAATTGTGGAGATTGTGGGTGATGAATTCGGTCGACATTACTGGGGGTTTCTTTGGCAGCGACAAACTGATTCCATAGATTTGTGGTTATCATTAGAATAGCTGCTACAACTATTTCTTAGATTTCGTGCTTATGGCGCAAAGGTATAAGTGCTTTCTTCTTCTGATTTATCATAGTTTTGTGGCATTTTTATCGGATCTATATCACGCAAATTATCATTCCCTATAATTCTATTGTGTTGTTATGTACTCGTCACTGCTGATACCTCATGGTCGAGAGTTGTAGTAATATTTTCTGAATAACTCTCCAAATTTGCTGTTATTGTTTCACTGTAGGCAAGTTCATTACTAAATTGTGCCGAAGGAGGATTCAAATAATGTTCAATCAAACATTTAGTTTGTTTTTGATCCACTATTGCTAATAACCATATCTTCATCATGTTGGGTTACTGGTTGCAGCTGGAACTGCAAATTCGTTTTGGGTAACTATAGATATTGCTTGATTTTCTACATCAAGATTTTTATCTGCGTCTTTAGGTTCTTTAGATTGATTTTCCACATCAAAACTTGTATCTGCGTCACATATTTCCATTCTATCGTCTTCTACAACGTCAGTCTCTTGAGATAGCCTACTCGTTGTATAGTAATAGCACTCACTGAGTAACGAGTTTTCATGTCAGGAGTTGGCACACGAATAGCATCTGTTAATTTATGTATGCTATCAGATTTGCAAATTGTTTCCAGAGTACATACTGCTGGTAAAGATAGATTAGTCTCATCCTGAGCACTTAATACTTTCCCCAACTATAATTTTGAGTTAACTAAATCCTTATCTATTTCACCCGATAAATTCTTCTCTGTATTAAGTTCTGAATGATCAGAAATACTCTCAATTATCTCCGGAATTGCTGGACTTGAATGTGGCATAGACGATTGAACCTGATCAATAGGATAGTGAACAATGTCCACCACATATAACATATTACATGAATAATCAATTTTTCTGTAAAATTGAAAATGACGACTGTTCTCTCTCCGAACTGCAGTGCAACTCCATGTCTTCTTTAAGTCTGAGCTCGCTGTCGTCTACTTTTGCTAAAAGTTCAGAACTAGGATCGATCTCTTTTACATATACAGTCATTAGCATGGTCGTTATCTTTTTCACACAATTCGGATGTTATGCTTTCATTCGCTTCAGTTTGTCCTTTGCTTGCAGGGGCTTTTTATTTCTGCTAGCATGGATCGATTTATTGGTTCGGGAGGTTCTGTATGTTGTAAGCGTCAAATCAAGACAAGAACTGCTTAAAGTTTGTGACTCTGCAGTATTCGCCACTATATTTACATCTTGGGCAACAGGTTTAGATTTACTATCTGTTTCTTCATCTGAAAGTCCTTCTACAAGCTGATTTTTACAATCTGCTGCTTCGTCTGTCGTAGCATCTATAGTCGAAGAGTTAGTAGAAGGCTCACTTTATGTTTGTAATGGTTCGCTTTTCTCTCCTTCTTTCCTCGATTCTTGTGCAATAGACTGATCATTGGTACCAGTTGCTTGTTTGATACAAATTTCTGAATGCGATGAGTCTAGAGAAGACTTACTCAATGCCTTTAATGCGTCGTCATATAATTTTTCATTTATTTCTTGAGTAACTATGGGAAAGTTACCTGAATAGTCGCCAAAGGCGACATATAAGGAGGTGGATTGATTGATTCTCTTTTGGTGTTCTCATTTTCACTCAATTTATTTGTGTAGATGAATGGTTCCTTATGTTTAATATCAGTCATTGATTTTATTGCTGCTGGGTACATTACGTCATTGAAATAAATTTCTAGATCTTTATGTGACTTAAGAGGAATCCTTAGGTCAATGGTTATGCCCATTTCTTTCCGGAAAGTGTTGGTTTTACGGTTGTTTAGGAAAGGAATAGGACCTCATACTTTATATTAGATGAGTAGTAAACTATAACAGGAGAGTGGTCATGTTAATGTCCTTGGTGATGCAGAAGTCTATTAGGTCCGGTTTTTTCTTGATGGCTGTAGGCCAGTAGATAGGCACTCCAGCACATATAAATTTGCAGTTATTTTTGGTTAAAGCTTCCATTAGATTTTTCCCTTTTTTGTCTGTCAATCTGGAACCCTAGTTTGTATTTTTGCATTGAAGCCGTCTCCCTCAATAAAGCGTAGGCCCATTATTTTGATGTTATCTGAATAGTACTAAGCGTGTATTTTCGTGGACACTATAACGCAGATAATATTAATGATCAATACTTGTACTCAATTTGAAGTGACATAGCTTGTAAATAATCCTTTTTGCATTTCTCTAGTACGTTGTACTTGAATTTTTCCCGAATCACAATATTATTGCTGCACCACTGTGAGCTCGTCCACTTTCGTACAATGGTTGGGTCATAATTTTGGAATAGTCCTGTTTTCAGTAAGTCCTGTTTTTTCTTCTATTATTTTCGTACGTTGGTCTCTTCCCTTTTTACCTTAAGTGCTTTATATACTTCACAGCCTATGTAATTGGCGATTGGCGGATGTGTGTGATTCACCGCACAGAGCGCATTTTAAGTTGTTGCTTTCAGATTTTAATATTCATTCGATTGTTTTGTGCCTTCCTGCGCATTTTACTTTGTGGCATGCTTCTGTTTTGGAGGAATAAATCAAGTACATTCAAAAAGTCACGATAGGCAGCTACAACTTTGAGGTAGTAAGGGACTTTTTCTACCACAGCTTTGCTATCAACTCCGACAATGACACTACAAATCACCCTTGCTAATCGCTACTTCATTGCGCTTAGAGGGCAGTTGAGTGCAACCGAAAAAACATTATACAAGACAATGATCATCCCAGTTCTGCTTTACGGCACAGAAGCGCGGACACTGACGAAAGCAGGTGAATTTGCTCTCGGGCGCTTCGAGAGAAACTTTCTTCGGGTGATTTTCGGCCCCGTTTGCATCAATGGAGAATGGGAGAGATGTTTCAACACCGAACTGCATGGGCTGTGTAGTGATGCCAATCTTGTGAGAAAAGCTCGGATTTTTGTTGTTTTTTAAGGGGAGAAGGTCCCGAAATAAGGTAAATTTTTAAATATTTTTTGACCAGTGAAAAATTGGTATTTTATTAAAAAAATCTTTTATTGTCAGATAGAAACATCTGTTAACTATAAAAAAAAGCTTTTTTCCCAAGATGGCGGCGCTGCACGGAGACTTTATTCATCTGTAACAAAAAATCAAAATAGGTCTTATTAAAAACATGGTTTCTCCTACTCCAAGCCTTTAAGATCCACAAAAAATTTAATTTTGCAAAAATTATAGAGATCAGAAGAAAAGTGAAATTTTTTTTACCAATTTGTTTAAACAGTTTATTTAATTTGCATCGAAACTCATGTTGCAAAGGTTTAGGGTATAGCTAAAAGTGTCAAGAAAATCTCCTTAAAATTTTAGAACGATCGGACAATTATTTTTGCGTTATGTTGTATGCCGTTATGAAAAATGCAGTTTCGAGAGAAAGCGATTTAAAGTTTTCAGAGCAAAAAAAAACGACAAAAACCGCAGGGCATTCAAAATTTCTTCTGATTCTTCGTAAAACTCATCTTGAGCTGCTCTTCCTTGTTTACGAAGTTTACGGGCTTCTTTTGAGGCTTAAGATGCCTCTTTGTTCTATGAAGAAAAGGAGCAGGCGGAGCGTCCCCTGTTCATGTGGTCGGAACCGCCTGCAGGGCGCTCTAAAATCGGGCATGCATCTGCCACCGAAAATTCTCTGCCATTTCGAAACGAATATAGGTTTTGCTTTGAAATTTCAAAGAGACACTCTTGAGATGTTGTAGACAAATTTTCAAAAAAAAAAAATAAAATTCGGGACCTTCCCCCCTTAAAGAACTTAACACTCTGGGTGCATGAGCAGCTTCGTCCCAGCATGGAAAGTTTTCGACTCCATCCCAGAGGGAAATGGGACCACCACTAACTTCTTGTGTCCAACTGGTGGCTGGCAAAAGATTGCGGTTGACGAGGCATATTAGATGAGGCTCTGATTCACCTCACACTGTAGCTCCATCTAAGTAAGTTAGTAAGTCATTCAAACGGTTTATTATTCAACACTTGTGTCTTTTGCGGGAGATTTCACATTACAGAGCACAGCGTTAGACCCAACGCCCTAGCCCCTTTTCCCTAAGATTATGCAGACCACTCTGGTGTAGTCTTGGAAAACGTTATTGACATGAATTTGAAAATGCCAAAGTAGTCATAGAGTTAATTTTTATGCCTAAATTCTTTTTTCTTGAGACATTCCTTCCAGTTAGATCAGCGAGAACTGACTTTTTCTTCTTTTATTTTGTGGGCTTAAGTTTCACCATTCACAATTGGATTGGATTTATGTGTTCACACAATACGGCAGACAAGTAATGTGCAAGAGACTCTGTATGCCTCTATAGTTGTGGCCTCTTTTTGTTGACCGGGCAAATGAGGCTGAATTTCCATTAGTAAGGCATACTCATACTTTCTTCCGATAAAATATTAGAGTGGGTGAAAATTTTTGCCCAGGTTGAATGGGTCATTTTGCATGACAGCGTATTTTAAGTCGCCCGCTTCGTAAGCTATTATTCCATATCTTATTGTCCTTTTACTTTTCCGTTTTGTTTTTGCAGGGTCGTTAACAGTAATCCATCCTTATAGTAGATTTTTTCATCGGCCATGTAGATCGCTCCATTCACAAAACCTATACGTGAAGGACTAGCCTTTCAATGATAAGGGCTGCGGTGGATCTATAAAGGTTCCATTCGCCAGCATTACCAGATCAGCTACCTGACCACTCAAAATAGTCGAAACGGCTGAGACCTAATATCTAAATTGATTTGAAGGCCTATTTTTGATCATCTTGTATTTTATATTCTATAAAAATTGCTTAATGCAAAAGTTATGCATTTTTAATATGCCTTTACTTAAAAAAGAAAAGAAGAAAATAAAAAACCTCTAAAAATTGGCAACCATTAAACTTGAAATATCATCAAACTCGTTTAAGTATCTATTGTATGCCAAGCCTGCAGGAAGACAAAAACATTCAGAATTCATCTTCGAGTATTTCAAGCCACACGTGGTAAGTTCTAAACTGTTTAAGTATCATCAATTGCAACCATTTGCCTCCATCAGTATCTCCAACTCCCAACCAAGAATACTTCAGAAATCATTTCAAATCCATTTAACGACTGAATCATAAAGCTACAAAACGCATACATACGCACAAACATGCCAACAATAAAAAACGGGACGACGATCAAATTGGCGATAAGAATGACATCCTTCATGGGAAAGCAACCGCATCTTTTCCATGTCTATCAGCAACCATCTCTCAACAACAAATAAAAACAAAATACTGAAAACATTGCCCTCCTCTGTCAGGCCATAACCGAAAAGACAATAAAACTGAAAGGAATGCTACAGTAAAGTGGAACTAGAAAAACGAGATGTTCCATTCCGCTACGTCATATGAAATTTGTGTACGCATTTCTCCTTGATTTCTCTTAATTCTCCTTCGGAATTTCGCTTCCAGCGAATTATGCCTGGTAGTAGATCCATTTTTGGAAATATACTTGAAGAACATTAGCCAAGGAACTTTCTTTATGTTTACCATACAATGGAAAAACTTTCTATATATTTGCTGTGCTTTGCGAAAATACTCAATTAATGTGCACCTCGCAGCTAGAAACTAATCTTCAATGGTGGTGATGGCGAAGGTGAAGGTGGTTGGCGGAGAAGGTTATGGTGACATTGGAGATGATAATGACAGAATCTCATTGTGAAGGACATAGATCTCGTCAACATCATCGACTTAAATATGTTGATGCAAAATCAATACAAATGTTTCCATTTGCATTCCGGTTGGAGTGAACCTATCTCAAACATCGGAATTTATTAGTATTTATAAATTATAAAACAGGTGTTATATGCACCTTTAAGTTACGGAAAGAGTCATTAGAATAGACCAAGATGCTCATACGATTCCAATTGGCCATTCTGCTTCATTAAGGCCACCGTCATACTGCATTACTGGACGATAATGTGCAAAATGGGCTATAATATCATAGACTACTGTGATCGTCAACCTTGCCATAGTTGTCTGCCTATCCGGTACTGGACTTATCAGATGAAGTACTTTCAAGTCTCTATAACCATCTTAAATATCCCTCAGGTGCATTCTCCTACAACCATACTGCCCTGTGTGAACGAAATGAAAATGATTTGCCCTTGCAATACGGCTGCAGGCTCAATGGGGAATCTAAAACCCGAAATTAAAGATAAAACCGGCTGATGGCCTGTCCGGGAAAGATGGACTAACATTAATCTGGTAGAAAAAATTGGCTGCAGTGTAGTGGTGTAGTGGTAGTAGCAAACGCTTCTCACTCGGAGGGTCCAGGTTCGAATCCTGCCCATGGCAAAATCAGTTTTTCATTGTATAATTGGAACTCAGACAAAAAAATTCTGCGTGTGAAGGCATAACACTGACACGTAGATTTGGCTGTTATAAGAGAGTTCCAAGCAATGAAAAAAATACTGGGAATTATATCTCGAATCACTCTGAGTGAAGAAAAAACTTCTCCGTCCTATTCGGACTCCCACCCCTGGAGAGCAAACATAGAAACCAAACACACCTGAGTTTCAAACCACTACAAAAACAATTTTCCTTTCTCCTCCTTCTATCTTTCCGCCCGCGCCCTGGCAACAGTAAAAGGGTATCAACCCCTTAGGCGCGCGTAAATTATAAAAAAAAAAAAAAAAAAATATAAGCATCACTGTTGCATTAAGAGTACCCTCTAGTACTGTTCTCTAAACTTTTGTACATTTGCTTCCTATTAAATTTTATCTGCTAAAGAGCTTAATGGAGAGTATGTCAAAATTATAACTCTGCAGCGCATCCTATCCCCAATAAGCCGACCTCCAATTTAAATGAAATTTACTTCAACATTGATTGATTCTAGAAAGGAACGAATGAAGACTCGGAACAGAGCACTCAGATACAGAACTAGTTAATTGTACTTCTCGTATGTTCCTGTTATTGAAATTTCTCAGTCTATCCGGAAAAGAGGAATAAGCGTTTCAGCCTATGATACACCAGCGTCGAATATTCACAGAGGTTGTGCTCCTAGGTGTCGTCATCATAGGATGTAGCATCGTAGGATGTTGTATCACTTATGCCCAGCACACTAAGATTAAAGAAAGTTTCTGACTTTATAGAGAAGTCGGAAATCAACCTGAAGAGTCATGCCATCTGCCATTATGCTCAACCCAACTGTCAAAGGAATGCCTAATCGAGGACACGGGCACTAAAATCTTGCATTGTGAAAGTAGATTGGAAATCCAGAGAAAGTTCAGAAAGGTTTTAATCGAACTTTCCCAAATGCTTTGCCTCCGCCTACCACTGCCATCAGGACTGGGTATATCTCCGCTTGGAAGAAAGACGAAATTGTTCTAATAAGGAGTAAAATCTAACGTTTTCATCCTCCAGAAAGACACCTGCGCCTAAATGCTAAATCGATTTTGGAGCCATCCATAAAGACCCGAATACATTCCTTTTCGTGGCTCCGATTCTGGCCAAAACCATTCGTGGGCACAGGGAAAGTCGCTTTCGTATCTTTTCCGCAGCTGGAGTTCTGTCGGCACATCCATACCACCTGAGTCTCAAGACAGCCCGCGTGCAAGGTCATCAAAGCTCCAGTGCATGTTGTACCATTTGAGGGAGGAGATTCGTCAGTGAGTTTAGAGCAGAACCTGGCGTGCGGAGAATGCCAGAGACAGGCCGGTCTTTGGTGTTTGGTAAAAGCAGCAATGACATATTTTCCGATGACAAGCTCCATAGCTACTTTATACAGCCCGAAAACCGACAGCGACTTGGAATTTTTCCGTGCAACTTGTTTAGTCGAAAGAAATTTGTTATCACGGATGATATCCAAATAATAATTCGTCGAAAAAACATGGATGGGGAGGCTTAAAGCACTCGATGAGTCAGACCAGTCAGCGTCCTCTTTCTCGTGAATCCCATTTCTGGAACACCAATCGTCGATTACGTTGACGGCTGCTTGCGTTTTACAGCATGTAGTCGCTAGGCATGATCCTGTGTAGGATCATTGAGAGTGTTAAGCAGTGAGTCGACCACTATGAATTATATCATCATCATATGATTCAAATCATCATCACAGGTTGGTCGCAGTCAGCTTCCGCAGTCAAAGTTCTGTTCATCAGTATTGTGCTTATGTATAGACAAAACTAATGATTCGTTTGTCTGGTCGACTTACACAAGACTTACACTGGCAATACTTCAGATTTTTAAGTCTTGCAGGATCATCCATGCTGGTAGGTGCGCAAAAGGTTTCGTGTACATAAAATTCAACATCCTCTCTCTTACTGTTCACCGGGAGCTCGTCATATTTGCTGCGCCAGTGCTTGTAACTAATGCCAGGCAACTTGAAGTCAGAAAAGGACGCAAAAGCATATTTAATGGGTTCATCCGTCACCAGAACTGATGACAGAAACTAGTTTCGTCGAGTTGTATTACTCAACTCATTTGAAACCTCAGTGATCGGAGCTGAATGCAAGCCAGTCCTAATCAGGTTACTTGGGTCGCGAGTTTCGACCATGAGAGTATTTTTAATTTCTCTGATTTACACTTTCAATCTACACCATAGTCAATCTTCTGATTTCACTAAGTGTTTCAGTCTTTAGTCTTTATAGGACATACTCTACGAACTCCATATGAGCTTTTTGTATTCTTCGATCTATTAAAATTCCAGTCTTCCTATAAACGAGACGTCTTAAGTGACCATTATGGAATGGACAATCTGAAAGTGTTTCTCTTGACTTTAAGTGACGTTCACGGATTTCATGACCTCTTCCATAAAGTATGTACACTTGGCTTTTCTCGGATTCCCTCCGGTCGCCTCGTATCAGATTCTTAATTCGATGTAGATATGGCCTGACATGGAAGCCTCTGACAGTATTTTTCAGCTTGTAATCTCCTTATCGTAGTCGTTGGATTAATATTGGCTGAGAGCCAACATTTTTAACAATCAGGTCAGATGATAGTGTGAAATCCAGGAGATGGCTGCCGGAGCCCACAACTTTAGTTCTTCTGAATGATGCCATTTCTAAAGGGTGTGTCAAAATGCACGCAAATTTGAGTTTTGCCCCTTTTGTGTGGTAAATTGTTGCTAACGAAAACAAAAGACACCGTGACACTTGACAGTTCAAGGCTACTAAAAACGGAGCGCTACACGAAACGTATCACTGTTTGAGCTAGAAGCATCATCAGACCATTCATATTTGAAAATGCGACTGGTCAGGCAATAACAGTTAATGAAACTTAAAAACAATTGAACTTGAAAATGCATTATTTTATTGTTTTATTAGATAGATAGATATATTTTATTTTGTAAAACAATTTCAAGGGTTGAATTTTACAATTCAGAGATTTTACTATAATTATCTTACATCTGAAACATTATCGTAATACTATTATAAAAAGTATACAAAACGGCAATATTGTTTGTTTAAAGGAAAATGCAAATAAAAACCTTCAATTTAATGTAATTAGAAAAGAAAAGATGATAATGACTAGAACGCATAAAATTGAATAACCAACATGATTGAAAATAAAGTAATAAACGAAAAATTAAGAAAAAATTAACATTTAAACACATAACTATGTAAATTAACAACAAAAAAAAAAACACAAAAAAAATAGGAAATAAAAAAGAAAATTAAAAAATAAATAAGTATTTGAATAAATAAACAAATTAATTAATTTATAAATAAATAATTATAATACAAAATAAACAATTTAATAAATACCTTACAAAAAAAACAAAGAAAAAAGAAACAAAATATAATATATGTATATATGCATATACGAGTATATAACACGTATAATCATATAAATTCTTTAACAAATAAAAAATAAAATAAAAGGATAAATATTTATTCCAATTACTATGCATACAATTGGTTAATTAGTGGGTTATCAGAACTATTGCAGCTACATTCAAAGTTATTTTCATGTTTTTGAATTCGCTCAGAAATCAACTTAACACTCGCTTTTTCGTGGAGATCAATAATCGAATGATGCCAAGGTAGATTAAACATCATTTTAAGCAGTTTATTTTGTGAGACCTGAAGTCGTTTTATGTGACTGTTAGCAGTTTTTCCCATACAGGACAACCATAAAGTAATATTTCTTGGAAGATTACCTTGAATATAATGATTTTGTTTCCACTTGTTAATACGGAATTTATGAAAGGATAAAGTAATTTTATTGCTAGATTTATTTTCTTCAGTGTATTAATAGTATGATAGCTGAACGTAAGTTTAGTATCAAGGTGTATACCTAAATATTTTACGGACCTTTTCCAATTTATGTCTTTTCCATTGATTTTAAATAAAATTTGTCCGCATTCAATTTTATTTTCCATTTGTTATAATCAGTTTCCAATAATATTTCAACAGCCAGTTTTAAATTCCTTTCTATATTGAGAGCGAATTTGTCTGATGAATATATTGCTGTGTCATGAGCAAATAAGGCTGATTCACATTGCGGGATAGCTGGAAAATCCGATCTGTATATGTTAAATAACAGTGAGCCAAGAACGGATCCTTGAGGGGCACCAAAATTAAAAGTTACTACAGAAGAAACAGTCCACATAAATCTTATAACACCTGTCTGAAAAGAAACCGTAGACTATTTTACACATATATAACGGGAATTTAAATGTAATCATTTTATATATAATTCTTTTATGCCAGGCCAAAATCAAACGCATTTTCTATGTCAAGTAAAATTATTCCAGTTGACCTGCCTTGTGCACGGTTGTCCTGAATATGCTAACAAATTCTTTTTACCTGGCGAGAGGTGCAGTGAAACCTTCTAAATCCGAATTATTCATCAGGAAATATTATTTTGTGATGAACAATTTTTAGGATTCGTTCTTTTAAAACCTTCTCGTAGACTTTACTTATGCTGTTTAACAAACTAATTGGCCTATAACTACCAGTAATATCAGAAGCCTTTCCGGCTTTGGCAACAGTTGTGCCTTTTGCCATTTTCCATTTAGTTGGAAAGAATTGCATTTTCAAATAGGCATTTGTAATAAAAGTCAGATATTTTATACCACTTTTCGAAAGATGTTTTAAATAAATATTTTTAATTTGAACTAAGTATCCGTTTTTTTTTTTATGCAGATTGTTTATAATGATTTTAATATCTTCATCCGCAACGAATGCATAAGAAGATGTCGTTTCATTGGCATCAGGCATCAAACTTTTTAATTGTTCTATTCACTAAACTATTTGCTTCCCTATCGCCTAGATTTTGTAATGCCAAGTGGTTTGTTGAAAAATGCTTTGCAAACAAATTGGTTTTATCCAAATCTATGCAAAATGTTTGCGCAAAATCATTGAAAAACGGAATCTTCCTGCTTTTGCTTTTCATTATTTTTACAATGTTCCAGAAAGATTTTCAATTTTTATCAAGAACTTTTAGTTTATTATTCCATTCTTCAGTACGGAATTTCGAAATTTCTCTAGAAATAAACTGGTTGAAATGAGAAACCATGTTTCGACAAAAAGGCTGACGATATTTTTGCCAGCTTCTTCTATGAATGTTCCTCAATTTTATGAGTTCCAAAACGTGGACCGGAAGTTTCTTATTTGAACAATTGTCTTTTCTATTACTTTAGGAACACATTTATTAACTGGAGCTAAAATACAATAGTTTGGACGAAACGGCCGCTATTTCAGGTTCAATGTTGGCTCTAAGCTCTTCCAACGTCGTCGGCGTGTTGGCATAAGCGAATGACTTAACGTAGCCCCACAGAAAATAGTCAAGCGGCGTTAAATCACACGAACTAGGCGGCCAATCGACTGGCCCATGTCTTGAGATAACACGCTCACCATACTTACTCTTCAATAAATCGATCAGTCGTTCATAGACCTCCGTCGAGATCATTTCGTGTTCGGCTTCACAAGTGTGGAAGAAAAAAAAAAAAAAAAAAAGAAAAGAAGTATACTTTTACTCAATAATTTATCGAGTGTTCGGTAGCCTAAGTGGCAAAAACCCGGGCGACAAATCTCGGGGTTGTGGGTTCGCTTCCCAGCCCCTGCGAACGGGTTTTTCTTTTCCTATTTAATTTATTAAACAGACAATTTTAATAAGAGAAATTAAAGTGTTTACAAAAAAAAAACAAAATAACGTGATGGATGGTGGAGAGCGCTCCGATCTTCCCATAAGGGAAGTGGGAAAAGGCAAAAATAGTGTTGCCGGTGCCGTGGCGAAAGCCGTTAAAAGGAGGAGGAGCTTGAAAACCCCTCCTATTCTCACAAAAAGGAGAACAAATGCCGTCTTAACGGCTGATAAGGTCAACTATGAGGGGGGCAATAACAAATTTGCCTCTCTAGCCGCATCCGAATCGGAAGATGAGGATGAAGAGATAAAAGAAATTAATAGCAGCATACAAATGCTAAATGAAAAAATGCTTGCTATTAAACAAAGACAAACAGCACGCAGGCAGAGGGAGCAATTGGAAGTAGCGAGCTCCCAACAACAAATCCAGCAGCAGCAGAAACAACAACTGCAGCAAACAAAACAGCAGCAGCAGAAACAACTGCAGCAGCAGATACAGCAACAGCTGCGAAAACAACACCTGAAACCACAGCAGCTTAAAAAAAAGCAGCAGCAATAACAACAACAACACCATCAACAACAACAACATCAGCAACAACAACAACAGCAGCAGAAGAAGAAGGAGAAGGTACCTCCTACTAATACCTATAAATTAGAGGTAAGTGCAACCAAGGACCTGTGTAGGTTGGTCATTGGGAACAATTTTAATATTAAGCGATTGGGGAACGATCGCCATGCCATCCACTGTAATACAGTGGAGGGCTACGCGAAAGTTAAAGAGCTCCTAAAAAAAACGACGACGGAGCACTACTCATTCACACCGAAGTGTGAAAAGCGGCAATCGATGCTGCTGAAAGGGTTGGAACCGTCTTCTGATCCTGAGGAGATCCTGGTACTGCTCAAAGAGAAGAAGTGCGAAGGACTCAAGTTTGTAGGGGTAAAGCCATTTACCACAGCTAGAGCCAGGCGGGAGAAACGGAGTCTGCCGTTCTTCTTGGTGCAGCTCAGTCCCGAAAGCCGTCTGGATAGTCTAAGGAGTATCAATGTCCTAGACTACCAGGTGGTTCACTGGGAAAGATTAAAAAGGAGCGATAGCGTTATACAATGCGTTCGCTGCCAGAGGTTCGGGCACGCCGCGTCGAACTGCCAAATGCAGCCTCGATGCGTGAAGTGCGCTAAGAACCACAGTTCCGAAGAGTGTGCTCTGGGTGTTGACGGAGCATCCGATAGGTCGCAGCTCTCGTGCGTGTTATGTGGGAACGTGGGACACACCGCAAACTATCGGGGTTGTCCTAAGTTCGCCGACATTAAAAAAGCAAAACTGGCTCGGCAGCAGAAGGTGGAGGTCAAACGTTCACCTGTTAGGTTTCAAACACCAGCCGTCTCGTCTCAAATTTCCCACGCCCAAATGGCGTCAGGTAGGGGGGCTACGGTACAGCAAGCGACTGTTGCTTCTTCGGCGCCAATGCCGAGAATAACGGAAGCTGCACCTAACATGCTGGCCATCTTGCTAGCAATCCAAGGACAGATGGCTCAGCTGCAACAGCAGGTACAAGAACAGGCCAAGCGGGTGGACCAGATCTACGCGCTGCTGCCGGGCCTAACGCAACACATGTCGTAATGGGTACGCACATGGTGGAGCAAACTTTGAAGGTCCTTGCGGTGAATGTTAATTCACTGATTAGGATCGAACGAAGAGCCGCAATGTTTAAATTGCTACAAGACCAAACATCAGGAGTGCTTTTCGCTGGCGAAACCAAGCTAACCGATAATCACAAACTGGAGTACAATAATTATATTGTTAGAAGAAGAAACCGGCCCAGATCCAAACGTGGAGGCGGTGTCGCGATCTTCATTAAAGAAGGTATAATATTTCACAGAGTGTACAAGGGCGTGTTGCGCAGGTTCCGGGTGTTGGAGGCAGTCGTCGTTTACATCCCGCTCCGCAGTGGAAAACGGCTGTACTTGGCCTCTGTTTATGCACCTGAGGCTTCACAATCCACTTTATTCATTACGGAGCTCGACACGCTTTTTCGACTTCTAAGGCTGGAATCGGGGGAGAATTATTTTATAATCGGCGGGGATTTCAACGCTAGACACAGAGATTGGGGAAATAATTTGCCAAATACTAGAGGGAACCTACTACTCGATTGGTGGGGTCAGCACGATGTCATGTACAGACTCGGTCTTAAAGCGACGGATAACCCGTCGTTTCCCAGAGGTGGGTCTTATTTGGATCTACTGCTGTACGACGAACGTATACGACTGACAGGTACGAATTTACAAGAGCGAATTACTTGACAAGAGCGCTCTCCTCGAACACGCTCCACCCACCGTCCAATAGGAATTTGTCAAACGAGGAAATCGACAATTACCTAAAACAAATGGACGAGACAATTAAACAAACTATGGACACTACAATACCGTGGTATCGACGTACGACTAACGAAGACCTGTTCCGCAATCCTACTATTGACGCACTGCACCGACAGAAGAGTAGACTTCTGACAAGACTCAAAAACTTGTACAGACAGTTAAGTCGTCGATTAAAAATATCCAAACGCTAATAAAAGAAAATTACAGAATTTCTGTAAGTTTGTACTGGAACAACAAGGTTCGGGCTGTAAACACCAGCAACCCGAATATGTTTCCGCAAATAAATAAACTATTTCGGAGAAAAAATCAAAACGACCTTCAGTTTCTTAAACTAGCGCGGACATCAGACAACGAACGGTTACTGACAATAGCAGGTATTGATCCAAATGAGGCCGCTGATGATGACGACTTTTTTGTGATCGAAGATCCACAGGAGAAGGTTGAGGCCATAGGGGCGACTTTCCAGGAAGTATACAAGGCCACTGATACCATTGGCCCTAATTACGACCTGGACAATCGCGTCTTGGTGCACGACTTCCGCATGCGAAATGAAATAGGGAACTGGCGATCCGAGGGCTCTGGTTTCACCCGGTTTAGCGACGAAAATATGGCAAATAATGTCATTTCCAGAGAGGGTGACCTACCACCGTTCATTTCGAGGGAGGAACTCCATGAGATCTTCGACACAATTAGGGCTAAGAAATCAGTGGGGACCGATGGTATTCCGAACATCGTGCTTCGACATCTTCCTCTAGAAGCGGTGGACATTTACACCACCCTGTTTAATAATGCAATGAATAATGCACATTATCCAGAGCATTGGAAAACGGTGGTGGTTCAACCTATCCCCAAAAAGGGAAAGGATATATCCAATCCGGCGAATCTGCGGTCGATAAGTCTCCTTCCGAATATCAGTAAGGTTTTTGGAAAGGTAATCAATAGAGCTCTGTCTAGGTGGGTTGAGGACAAACATATAGTTCCGGATAATCAATTCGGTTTTAAGGCGGGACATGATATCTCACATGCCGCCTCTAAACTGGTTTCTGATATCCAATGGAACAAAGGCAAGAAACAATGCACTGGTGCCTGCCTTGTTGACTTGGAGAAGGCCTTCGACACCGTATGGTTAGAGGGTCTTTTCTATAAGCTGACTAGGTTGGGGATCAGTAAACCACTCTTGTACATTCTTTATAATATGCTAACTAACAGACAGTTCATCGTGAAGAATGGCGATGTGACTTCTGTTGGAATATTTCAAATTAAAAATGGTCTTCAGCAAGGCGCGGTCAATTCGCCGATCCTATTCAACATTTTTACAAGCGACTTGATAGGTTCACTTCCCCATACTATTGCGTACGCAGACGATTTGATAGCGTATAGAACAGGTCCAAAAATCGAGGTCATTAACACCCTCTTGCAGCGTGACTTCGATAAGATAAGACGATTTTGCGATGACTGGAAGTTGAAAATCAACTTTCAGAAGTCGGAAACCATTCTCTTTAGGACGCCGTTGTCTAGAGCCTCTAGGGATACCAGAAAAAATTGGAGAAAGTTCTCGATCATTGGACAACGCGGACAGCCTCTTGCCTGTCGAAATGTAGTCAGATACCTTGGAATCTGGCTAGATCAGTTTCTGTATTTTGGCAAAAATGTAGATGCTGCTCTGGCTAGAGCCAAAGGTGCGTTTGCCCTTACAAAGAGACTGTTTTATAGCAGCCAACTCGATGCGAGGGTTAAAGTAATCTGCTACATGGCCCTTATCAGGCCCATGCTGGTATTTGGTTGTCCCGTGTGGTTCAATGTACGAGCAAGCTTAATGGAAAAGATTCGGGTGTTTGAGAGGGCTTGCCTTAGGGCTTGTCTTCGCTTGTACAGAACACCAGAATCGGAGTACAAGAAATTTTATCCAAATGAGGTCCTTTACAACAGGGCGAACCTAATACGAGTGGACAACTTTGTAATTAAGCTGACTCGAAGGCACATTGACCTCGACGAAAAAGCTGATATCTGGGGCTTACTACCCCAATTACCTTTACCACGAGAGTGTGCGCTCTGACGGCTTCGTTCCACCGGAAGCATTCCTCTACCTAGATCAGATAGGGTTGATCCAGGACAGATCAGCGGTGCCGTTAATCTTCCATGTCGCTCGGACAGCTGGGGACAGGCGACTCAACTATAACAGAGACGTCGCACACGGCAGTGTGGATCGCCTCAGGTTCAGTAGGGTGGTGGGGAATAGCGATAAGACGGATGTCGTTCGGCAGCACCAGCATTTCTGGTGGTTGAATGATGGAGAAGATGTTTCGTCGTCGTTTCCATCAATTACTGACCAGCCTCACTAATGAGGCAGAGCTGACCAATCTGTTTTCTCTATAAATAGCGATGGCCAGCTTACATAGGTTTAGGTTAGCATTTAAGAAATATATACATGTATTGGTATATACAAATGTATATACTAATATATGTATATAATTGTGTATAATGTCTATGTGTTGTATGTTGTATTATGTATCTAGGTTAGGTAGGCTAAGGTTTATTTTAAGTTAGATATTAAGTTTTTATAAAAACAAAAAATGTCCATATGCTAAGTTTTTGTTAACAATTTTTTTTCTTAGCTTTAAATATATTAAATAAATACCCATAAAGAAAATGTTAATAATGTCGAAAGACATATTATAAGAATTTAGAGTAGCTTAGAGCGCCTGTGTGGGGCCAGTAAGTTAGTATAAGATTGTTAAGTAATTGTAAGCTAGCATTTAAGCATTTTTTGTTAGTATATAATAGTTAGTGATTAAGAAAATAAAAATGCATTTAAAACTAAAAAAAAAAAAAACTAACTAACTAGACTCAATAAATCGATTGTAGCGTGTGCTGTGTGGCTTGTGGCATCATCCTGTTGAGACCACATGTCGTCCAAGTCCACATCTTCCAATTCGGGCCAAAAATAATCGGTGATCATGGCGCGATAACGCTGACCATTCACAGTAACGTGACGATCGTTATCGCCGACGAAAAAATGTGGCCCAATAAAGCCGCCGGCATGCAAACCGCACCAAACAGTTATTTTTTGTGGATGAAGTGGTGATTCATGATGCACATGTGGATTTTCACCCGACCAATAACGCATATTTTGCTTGTTGACGAACCCATTGAGCCAAAAATGAGCTTCGTCACTGAAGATGATTTTGCGATGAAATTCATCATCTTGGCGCATCTTCTCCAGAACCCAATCGGAGAACGTACGTCAAATGAACGAACGTTCAAATGCTCCATCGTCTTCAATTCTTGAGCCAGATGTTGTATGGGTGTAAACCCAGATCCTTACGCAAAATACGCCATATTGTGGTCTGAGCGATGTCCAATTCTTGAGAACGGAATTGACTGATTTGGATCGTTTGCTACGGACGCCTGAACGGCAGCGATATTTTCGACACTTTGACCAACCCGTTGTCTCACTGACACGGCAACATCACACAATGAATATATCGACTCAAATTTTTTCACTAAACTTGTTATTGGCTGTCTACTAGGGCGAGAATTACGACCGAAAATTGGAGTTAACGCTCTTAAAGTTGCAGTCACTGACTCCGAATTTCGGTAGAAAATTTTTATAATTTGCAGACGTTGCTCGTTCGTGTACTTTACCATGATGAAAATGTTGAGTTTACTGACAGTAACAGTTTGATGATTAGTGAAAGAGTGCGTTCACAAATTAAATTCAAAATTGTCAAGTCCCTATTGGAAAACCCTTTATATTGCCCTCTTTTTTAATCCCGACCAAGGGACATGACATAAAACTGGGTTATGATCAGAATACAAGGCACTAAGAAAAGTTGGTTGCTATATTTGACTAGGAATATTTGTCAGAAATAAGTCAAGGACGGACGGAGAACCACGAGAACTAGCGGGGAAATACGTAGGACTAGGAGGGAACAAAATAGTTATTGGTAGGACACGAGACAGATTTGCTAACACATTACCCCCCAAGCGTTTGCTCTGCTACAACCCCAGTCTTTATGACGGCCGGAAATTAATATCACCACCGAGTAAAAATTCTCCAGTTATCGCAAATAATTTCCTGAAATCGCATTTGAGTACCTTTCTTTTGGAGTCAGATGAAGATCCACCATGAAAGCATACTTAGAAGACCTTTATTTCCTTTCCCTTTATATGCCTAATATATAGATACCTAGAGTATCCACATATGTAGTTTTAACTACAGGCAAGAGCGAATGTTGCATTAATTTCCTAATTAGAATTGCAACTCCACCATCCTTCTGCTCAGTTCTATCTACACGATATCACATGAAGTCAGAAGATGGTAGTCTTATTTCTCTTGTAAGCCAAGTTTCTGTTACTAAGGCAACATCAACTTTATTGGTGTCTAGAAAATTTAAAAATTCAAAATATTTGCTGCGGACACCCTTAGCATTCCAAGTAATAATATTTATATGATTACGAGTATTTACCATGTTATTTATCATGATGAGAATATAGAAATTTAGAAGCTAAATTGCTCAATTTTATTTTTACAAAATGATAAGTTAGTCATCATCTCCATACAGAAAGCATTTAGCTCTTCAATTGAAAAAAAGAGATGAATTGCTGTTGTTGTATGATTTATTAGTAATACTCGTATATGAAGTATTTTGAACAGAAGGCAATGGAAGCGGTAACGCGAGCTGCATTGTCCCATGCGCTGGTTATTTGGTGTTGAGTGTTGGAATTTGCAATCTATTTTTTCTGAACGTTGAATTTTTTTCGTTGTCCTTGTGGTGTTGGGAGCATTGGGAAATCATTCATCGAATCATAGAAAACCAGTTTTCGCGAGGAACCTTGAACATGTGCATGCTATGCACTGGAGCACTTGGTCGGAAATTAGAATTGGAACGAGCTAACTTGTTTTTTCTTTTATTTCCAGATACTTTGCTCTATTTGTACAGGTTGGATCGGTAGCCATTGCAGTTGGCGCATTTGTTATGTGAAACGTTGTCGCATTCAGCTGTTTTGTGTGATCGCACAATAAGTTTTAATGTGGCAATTTTTTTCGGCGTGGCCGAACATTTGACAGTTATGACATTGTGTCACCTTGCCTTTAAGCTTTCTTTGGTAGTTGCAATTGATTTGGGTGTGAAATCCTGAACAAAATTTTTTTATAGATCACTTAATTTAACTGACCCATTTTCAAAGGAGACAATATAAAAAGTGTCACTGTAGTTAGTGATCTTAGTTTTTAAATATCTTTTCACTTCGACACATTTTAGTTCACTCCAAACAATTTCATTTTTAAGATGAATTGCTTATATGCCTCCCAAACCATATAGAACCACTTTAAAAGCTTTCTCACTGACAATTGTCTGAGGTAAGACACTTTCTCCTGTTTTTCCGGGCGGCAGCGGACGAATTCTAGGGATATGTACTTGAATGCCAGGTCTATTGGGATCTCCAACACTAAGTCGGAGCCCTTAACAACTGCCAACGGCAGCACTTACATCACCGAAGCGGGTTACTGGTTCCAGAATTTGGTCCGGCCCTTTTGTCCTAGGGGTCCCAAAAAAAGAGCCTGCCCTCCAGGTTGCGGGTTGTGCGTGGTGTTAACTACCCAAACACGTAAAAAAGTAATTATTACGATACATTTGGATAAGACGGATTCATTGTTGACGACCGAACAAAGGACAACGACTTACGGATCTGCACTTGGAATGTTCGGAAATTCAATAGGCCGCTTGCAGCCGAACAATTAGCGGAGGCCTCAGACTTCTATAAAGCAGATATCACCGCAATCTAGGAAGTGCGGCGGGATAGGCCAGGCAAAAGAAAGATGAAAAACTGTGATATTTACTACGGTGATTGCTATAGGGAACGTAAGCTCTGTCTATTTGGATGCGGAGTTCTAGCAAGCGGCAGACAGACTTTGTTACAAACGGTATCAAAGGTAAATTCGCTAACTTCAGCTGTATGATGTATGATGTTAAAATCCTCCTAGGCGACTTTCATTCCAAAATTGGAAACGAGGACATCTTTGCTAGCACAATCGGGAGACATAGCCTACACGACACCACGTCTGGAAACGGACTTAGGCTAATCGATTTCGCTGTGGGACATAACGTTACTATAGCAAGTACACAGTTTCCTCACTGTCAATCAGATTGATCATGTTGCGAACGACGTATTGCTCTCCGCATGTATTTTAGATGTCCGAACATTCCGAGCAGCCAACATAGTCTCGTACCACTACCTATTTGCAGCCAAGGTACGTCTCTTGATATCTCAGACGCCACAACAACGGCGCCAACGCCGAGAACAACGGAAGCGGCACGCTGGCCATCTTGCTCGTAATCCAAGGGCAGATGGCTCAGCTGCAAAAGCAGGTTCAAGAACAGGCCAAGCGGGTGGACCAGATCTACGCGCTGCTGCCGGGCCTAATGCAACACATGTCGTAATGGGTATGCACATGGTGGAGCAAACTTGGAAGGTCCTTGCGGTGAATGTTAATTCACTGATTAGGATCGAACGAAGAGCTGTGATGTTTAAATTGCTACAAGACCAAGCCCTGATGTGCTTTTCGCTAGCGAAAACAAGCTAACCGATAAGCACAAACTGGAGTACAATAATTATATTGTTAGAAGAAGAAACCGGCCCAGATCCAAACGTGGAGGCGGTGTCGCGATCTTCATTAAAGAAGGTATAAAATTTCACAGAATGTACAAGGGAGTGTTGCGCAGGTTCCGGGTGTTGGAGGCAGTCGTCGTTTACATCCCGCTCCGCAGTGGAAAGCGGCTGTACTTGGCCTCTGTTTATGCACCTGAGGCTTCGCAATCCACTCTATTCGTTACAGAGCTCGACACGCTTTTTCGACTTCTGAGGCTGGAATCGGGGGAGAATTATTTTATAATCGGCGGGGATTTCAACGCTGGACACAGAGATTGGGGAAATAATTTGCCAAATACTAGAGGGAACCTACTACTCGATTGGTGGGGTCAGCACGATGTCATGTACATACTCGGACTTAAAGCGACGGATAACCCGTCGTTTCCCAGAGTCGGGTCTTATTTGGATCTACTGCTGTACGACGAACGCATACGACTGACAGGTACAAATTTACAAACGCTAAACTGTCTGCGCACATTCGTATATGACAGTGACCATTGCGGTTTTAGCACCGAAATTACAGTTCCCTACGAAATTGCGGAATTGGAGGAGTTTGTCCAAAGATATTCTTACAACTACAGTAAGACTCGATGGACACGCTTCTCCGCAACCTTGACAAGAGCGCTCTCCCACCGTCCAATAGGAATTTGTCAAACGAGGAGATCGACAATTACCTAAAACAAATGGACGAGACAATTAAACAAACTATGGACACTACAATACCGCGGTATCGACGTACGACTAACGAAGACCTGTTCCGCAATCCTACTATTGACGCACTGCACCGACAGAAAAGTAGACTTCTGACAAGACCCAAAAACTTATATAGACAGTTAACTGACAGACAAGACCCGGAGATCATGACACTGAAGTCGTCGATTAAAAATATTCAAACGCTAATAAAAGAGAATTACAGAATTTCTGTAAGTTTGTATTGGAACAACAAGGTTCGGGCTGTGAACACCAGTAACCCGAATATGTTTCCGCAAATAAATAAACTATTTCGGAGAAAAAATCAAAACGACCTTCCTGACAATAGCAGGTATTGATCCAAACGAGGCTGCTGATGATGCAGACTTCTTTGTGATCGAGGATCCACAGGAGAAGGTTGAGACCATAAGAGCGACTTTCCAGGAAGTATAAAAGGCGACTGATACCATTGGCTCTAATTATGACCTGGAAGGTCGCGTCTTCTGCATTCGAAATGAAATAGGTAACTGCCGATCCGAGGGCTCTGGTTTCACCCGGTTCAGTGACGAAAATATGGCCAATAATGTCATTGCCAGAGAGTGTGACCTACCCCCGTTCATTTCGAAGGAAGAACTCCATGAGATCTTCGACACAATCAGGTCTAAGAAATCAGTGGGCACCGATGGTATTCCGAACATCGTGCTTCGACATCTTCCTCTAGAAGCGGTGGACATTTACACCACCCTGTTTAATAATGCAATGAATAATGCACATATCCAGCGCATTGGTAAACGGCGGTGGTTCAACCTATCCCCAAAAAGGGAAAGGATATATCCAATCCGGCGAATCTCCGGTCGATAAGTCTCCTTCCGTATATCAGTAAGGTGTTTGGAAAAGTAATCAATAGAGCTCTGACTAGGTGGGTTGAGGACAAACATATAGTTCCGGATAATCAATTCGGTTTCAAGGCAGGACATGATATTTCACATGCCGCGTCCAAACTGGTGTCCGATATTCAATGGAATAAAGGCAAAAAACAATGCACTGGTGCCTGCCTTGTTGACTTGGAGAAGGCCTTCGACACCGTATGGTTAGAGGGTCTTTTCTATAAGCTGACTAGGCTGGGGATCAGTAAACCACTCTTGTACATTCTTTATAATATGCTAACCAACCGACAGTTAATCGTGAAAATTGGTGATGTGACTTCTGTTGGACTATTTCAAATTAAAAATGGTCTTCAGCAAGGCGCGGTCAATTTGCCGATTCTATTTAACATTTATACAAGCGATATGATAGGTACACTTCCCTATACTATTGCATACGCAGAAGATTTGGTAGCGTACAGAACAGGTCCAAAAATCGAGGTCTTTCTCACTCTCTTGCAGAGTGACTTTAATAAGATAAGACGATTTTGCGATGACTCGAAGTTGAAAATCAACTTTCAGAAATCGGAAACTATTCTCTTTAGGACGCCGTTGTCTAGAGCCTCTAGGGGTACCAGAAAATATTGGCGTAAGTTCTCGTTCATTGGACAACACGGGCAGCCTCTTGCCTGTCGAAATACCTTGGAATCTGGCTAGATCAGTTTCTGTATTTTGGCAAAAATGTAGATGCTGCTCTGGCCAGAGCTAAAGGCGCTTTTGCCCTTACAAAGAGACTGTTTTATAGCAGCCAACTCGATGCGGGAGTAAAGGTAATCTGCTACATGGCCCTTATCAGGCCCATGCTGGTATTTGTCCCGTGTGGTTCAATGTACGAGCAAGCTTAATGGAAAAGATTCGGGTGTTTGAGAGGGCTTGCCTTAGGGCTTGTCAGAACACCAGAGTCGGAGTATAAGAAATTTTATCCTAATGAGGTCCTTTACAACAGGGCGAACTTAATACGAGTGGACAACTTCGTAATTAAGCTGACTCGAAGGCACATTGCAAGAGCAATGACCTCGACAAATAACCTGATATCTGTGGCTTACTACCCCAATTACCTTTACCACGAGAGTGTGCGTTCTGACGGCTTCGTTCCACCGGAAGCATTCCTCTACCTGGATCAGATAGGGTTGATCCAGGATAGATCAGCGGTTCCATTAATCTTCCACGTCGCTCGGACAGCTGGGGATAGGCGACTCAACTACAGCAGAGACGTCGCACACGGCAGGTTCAGTAGGGCAGTGGGGAATCGCGATAAGGGGGATGTCGTTCGGCAGCACCAGCATTTCTGGTGGTTGAATGATGGGGAAGATGTTTCGTCGTCGTTTCCGTCAATTACGGACCAGCCTCACTAATGAGGCAGAGCTGACCAATCTATTTGCTCTGTGAATAGCGATGGCCAGCTTACATAGGTTTAGGGTAGCACTTAAGAAAAATATACATGCATTGGTATATACAAAGGTATATACTAATATATATATATAATTGTGTATAATGTTTTTGTGTTGTATGTGTGTATTGTGTATGATTAGGTAGACTAAGGTTTATTTTAAGTTAGATGTTAAGTTTTTATAAAAAATAAAAAATTACATCCATAGGCTAAGTTTTTTGTTAACAATTTTTTCTTAGCCCTAAGTATACAAAACAAACATTCTAAATAAAATGTAAATGAAGTCGAAAGACATAGATATAAGAATTTAGAGTAGCTTAGAGTGCCCGTGTGGGGCCAATAAGTTAGTATGAGATTGTTAAGTAATTTTAAGCTGGCATTTAAGCATTTTTTGTTAGTATGTAAGAGTTAATGATTAAGTAAATAAAATGCATTTAAAACTAAAACTAAACGTCCAATTTTGCAGGATGACGATGGAGAAAGCTCGCTGCTGCATCAAGGTCGGTAACGACCTAACTGAGACCCTTGATGTCGAAAAAGAATTTAGGCAAGGCGACGGGCTGTCATGTGGCTTCTTTAACATCATACTTGAAAGAATTGTGCAAAACTCACAAGCCAACACACGAAGTACGATCTTTCAAAAGTCTGTTCAATTGCTTGCATACGCTGACGATATTGATAATTTAGGTAGGAACAGAAGCGGCAAAGTATATTATGTCAACAAGAAAGGACATCCAACATCGACGAATCGGGCAGAATATCACAATCGTTAGCTATAACTTTGAGGTAGTAAGGGACTTTATCTACCTCGGCACTGCTATTATCGCCGCTTCTTTGGGCTGAAAAGGTAACTGTGTAGTAAGGACCTCTTCCAATCAACCAAGGAAACTCTATATAAGACTCTATAACTCTATATGGTTCTGAAGCATGGACCCTTTCTAAAGCGGATGAAGATATCCTTGGTCGTTTACCTTCTTCGTAAGATATTTGGTCCCGTATGCATCGAGGGGTTCTGAAGGAGACGATTCAATAATGAATTGGGCGTTTGAGATGGCTAGGACATGTCTCCCTACATGAACCCCAATGCCAGTGAATTTTTGCCTCTAATTCGGAGGGACAATGCCGTAGAGGAAGGCCTCACCTTAAGTGGCGCGCGCAAGTGAAAGGGGACCTCAACCAACTTGGAGTGCGCAATTAGAGGCATTTTGCAAAAGATCGCGATAATTGGAGAGGCTTATTGGTTGAGGCCCAGATCCATCCCGGACTGTAGCCCCGCCCAAGTAAGTAAGTAAGGATTAAAGCTTACCGTAAAAAGGACGGATTTCCTATGAAGAACAACGAATGGCTGGAGACTTCAACTGGTTTCAGAATGGACGGAGTTATCCCTGCAAAACGGTCAGGTCGGTTAGAAATAACATTTGCGTATAGCTCTGACCGAAACTTAGAAAATGCACTTCACTTTCGGAATTAGGGCAAAATTAATTTGTGAGCTTCTGATCAGGTAGATGCATCCAAATTTGTAGATGAGGTTATACGTTGACTTATGTAAGTAGACGAAAGCCTACTAGATATTCTAAGATAATCGCTTCTTTCGACTATGGTGAAAGTCAAGCTAACAAGACACCAGTGCAACATAATAAGATCCAAGAATCTAGAAAGCTTTCCGTCCTACAAGAAACTGCAACCTGTAAAAAACGCTTGATATCCAAATAAAGAAGATGAAACCATTTTGCCTACCTCTGCAGAAGTTACTGTTGAAGCAATATTGAGCCACACTGCTGAGCGCTTGATGAATAAGCAAAAAAAAAATCATTTATAGATTAAAAGCTCAACCGTTAGGGGACTTAAGCTTGGTTTAAAAATGAGGCTTTCATTGTACCTCAAGATACAGCCAGCTCTCATAAGGTGAAGTTCGTTGGAGTGGATGCAGATAATCCGAGTGTGTTTATATCCTCAGGTGTGCCTATCCGATTTGCGGAAACAGCAGCAGTAAATAAGTGCTTTTTCAAAATCCCCGACCTTGCCCTATCAGATATTTTCGTCCAATTAAAATAAATTTTGTGAAAGGATCAAAACAAATTTCAATAGCTGGAAAGGCCCCAATTGACATTCAAGCAGAAAACCTTAAAAGCTTATCGATGGAGTTCGAATGTAAAGCCATGCTGGTGTCACATAAACTTATGGTGGATGGAAAAACTTGTAATGCTTTAACAGAGATTACCTCTACATAGCGTTGCTATATTTCTGGTGCAAGCTCTAAGGACTTTAACTCAATAGATTAATTATTGACTAAACCACACAATCCGTCGATTTAACAGATTGGACTATTTGAATGCCTTTTGCATGTAGGCTATAAACTTCCGATAAAAAAAATGGCAAGCGCGAATTCAGGATAAAGAAATTGTAGCCGTAAATGGGAGAATGCGATTCATAGTTGACCCACCAAAGGCAGATTTCAGAAATTCTAATGTTCCCGGATGATTTTTCGACAAATAATTTTAGTGGCAATATAAAATGGCTCCGATATTAATATTAACAATTTTAGAAAGTTTACTCTTGATGCTAGTTATTATTTTGTACAAAGTTATCCATGGTTGATATACCAAACCCTATTGAATACTTATTCATGGACAAGATGTAGTTTTGGCTTCATTGCTGCAGATTGTACAATTACTATCAAAAGAGGCCCAAAAGGCTCGTAACAAGGATTTTAAGAAATATCGCGAGAAGTATTCCAGGAAATGTTCTCATGAGAAAATCAATGTTTTTAACTTAATGGTGATTACGTCTGGTCCTGTGATAACAAGTTATAGGCAACTACCGAAGGAAGAGTTAAAGCAATTTATGAAAAAATCGAGCACATTGAGAGCTGTATCAACAAAATTCAGCCAAATTTTAACCAAAACTGTCAAGAAAAATTCCGACAAAAGAATACGCATGCGGAAGCAAAGCTATGGAGGCCATTTGCACGAAATGCGATCTCATACAGAACCCTATACCGTATATTTTATAAAGCCATAGAAAATCTTAAAACAATTTTTATTTAAAAACCTATTTTGGAACACCCTTTAACATGTGCAACCACATAGTTTATTGCCACTTTATTACCTGCACAATTTCTAGAATTAGATATAGTGCTTGGTGCCCCAATAGGTTTCAGATTCGGCTTCTGTCAGATGGTGACAGCTAACGAAAATATTTTTCTGGAATAATATCGATAGAAGTTTACCCAACTCAGAATCTCACCGAAGATGCTCATTATTTTCCCTGTGTCGATTTATAGTCCTCAGTCTGTTTTCCTAGGATTCTAGCTATATTTCTAGGAAACGAAGACTTTAGTTTAAAATTTATTGTCATGCAGATTGAATGGGATATTGGTCACTATCGAGCAGTTTATAGGAAAATTCATTGCCAGTATCGTCATCGTTACACCTTTGCAAGTTTGGAATCATTTTAGACTGAAGTTTCTGAGCAATTTGACGTTATCCTTCCATCAGCACTTGACATAAACCATGAAAAAAATTAATTTCAAAGGCGATCGTATCTGGTCATTCTACAATATAATTCCCAGAAAGTCCTATCTGCCCATAGTTACTCCTCAAATGCTCCAGTTGAAGTGGCAACTCTAGCGCGGATTGAAAACCAAAACCAATGGAACATTATCCTTGCGGTGATAATCGAAATCGAAAAACAACTGCAGTCGTCAGCAGCAGGTGAATATCCAGAAAATATTTCAGCCTTCGTCATCTGTGTTTTTCAATTTTCTCTCCATTTCATTGAATAATGTTATTCAGCTCCACCTTACCACTTACGCTATCGATTTGGAATGTCCTTTCATAACAACAGTGTATATTCCACTCCTTTATTCAAACCACTGTCTAACATCAATTTTCATTCATTCCATGAAATACGAGTAATGAAGACAAATAAGGATGTTTTTAAATTCAAATTAAATGCAGTTGTTTTTATATTTCGGATCCTTCACACTGTCCGTTTTTGCGTGGCTTTTATACCGTATATCCTGTTTGTGAGGATGTATCTTCGTATGACATTTTATTGTATGAATTGCCGCCGCAATGACTGTTAAGATATTAAAAATTCATTTCTTCCCTATCAATCCTCAACTGTACGAGTATGATACGAGTAGACGGAAGGAAGTGTTGCAGTTAAGGAATAAACAAAATGTAAATCAAACAGACTACGGATTTGAGGTGATTTAATTGTGCGGCCGCAAGCATTGAAAATTCCAGGAAGTTCTGAAAATGGGGAGTATCATGCGGGAAATGATTGCGATTGGTTTTCAATGTTGAACAGATGATAAGGATAATCTCATTTAGTACGGTCTTTGAATGTTAGGATTTATGTATTGCTCAATCTGAATTGGGTCAGGGTCGGATCGGGAAGCAAGTGGAATGAAATGTTTCTGTTGGGTTTCCATCTTCGGTTTTCCAGGAAATGAATAAATGGCGAAGTTTGTAAACAAACGGGAATCAGTCGTTTTTATTCGTTTTATTTGAGGGAGAGAATCGATGTTTTGATTGGAACCACATTAGGGGTTGTGAAAGTGGTAAAGGCGGTGCCAAGGCGCTTAAGCCTGACGGACAACTAATCGATTTATTATACAGGGTGTTCTGGTTTGGGAAACAGATATTTTGGGATCTTGGTTCATGCTATGAAACAGATCGTATGGGAAGAGTTGGCTACCTTCAACACCCACTGAGTTACAGGGTATTTAAAAGAACGCCTTTAGAGAAGTATATACCAACAATTATTTAGCTATAACTTCTACTTCTAGGGCAACCAAACTGGGCTCGTTTGATAGCCAATTTATTAATGGTTAATTCGTATTAATATATTAATTCATTGAGCGCGCGCTCAAGGGGTTTGTGTACCCTTAAGGTGATTGTTTACAGCGCGGACAAAGGAAATTTAGGGAGGAAGAAAAGAGAGGTACCGATGTACATTGTTTTTAAATGTTTGCAAGTTATAACGACCAGGAAATACAGAGATCGGCAGGGCATTCCATAAGCGAGTTGTACGGCTTAGGAATGAAACACGATATTTTAGAGTACGTCCGAAAATGGGCTTGGAGGTAAAC
Organism: Volucella bombylans; assembly: GCA_949129095.1. Taxonomy (NCBI): domain Eukaryota; kingdom Metazoa; phylum Arthropoda; class Insecta; order Diptera; family Syrphidae; genus Volucella; species Volucella bombylans. The sequence continues at coordinate 130,694,954 of OX422142.1, read as the reverse complement.
TGATGAGCATTCATAGCGAGACGGGTGTTACATTTGAAAGTTTGAATGGGCGGGATGCTACTGCTATTTTCCATCTGCTCGGGAAGAGTCCTAAAGAGTAGGATTGATGAAAAAGCTTACGCAGTGGTTTTGCCAGCGAGGAAGACCACCTCTTCAGAAGAAGGGGAGATATACCATCTGGACCAGCCGATTTATGTATGTTGAGATCTTTAAGTACTCTTGCTACTACACGAGTGCGAAAGTAGATTCGTCCCATTGAAGATTCAACGCACTCAAGTGTAGGCGGAGACAAAGCACAACCTGGGAGTGTTGAGCTGGCCACAAAGTGTGCAGCAAGCAGATTGGTCTTATCCAAAGAGCTGACAGCTGGAATGATGAGGCGGAATTTCTAATGTTTTTGACGAACGACTAAAAATTTTTACTGCCTTTGGTACATTGCAGTGTTTTTGCCTCAGTTTTTGGTCGTATTGGAATTTCACACGCTTAAGAAAGGCGTTGCAGTCATTTTCCTCTGTCGGGTTGGTCTTGAAGGACCGAAAAAACATTTCTCTAACCCTTACGGCCTCTTTACAGCTCGAGTCATACCATGCCCTTTCTTTTGGTTTGATACTCTTCATTCGATGAGGAATAAAGGATCTCATTCCAAAGAGAATGGTGTCTGTAATCATATCAGCAGCGGCATCCACGTCGTTATCGAGGAAACATAACGACCAGTTAAAATTCCTAAAGAAGCTGTTAAGTCCGCTCCAGTTGGCTTTCTCGTATTGCCATACGGTTCTTTTAGGAATTTTTTCTCTAACTGTGTGGTCGGTGTACGAGAAATTAGCTGATATGACACAATGGTCCGACGAGCCTAGAGGGGAGAGCACATCAATGGTGTACTTATCAGGGTGAGAAGTTAAAAACAAGTCCAGGGTTTTGGCGGTATGACTATCAACGTCTGGTATTCGCGTGGGCTCATTTACAAGCTGCGTTAAGTTGCTTTCCGCAGCGAAGATCTCAACGCACCGTACTTCGGGTGTTGTCTGTCCAGAATGTCGAAGCCACCCAGAATTGTGTATATTGAAGTCGCCCGTAATAACGATTTCAGTATGAGGAGAGGATACAGGGATACAATTCTTTGAATGGAGTCAGACAGCGCATCAAACTCGTTAAAAGTCGAATTGCTATCCAGTTTGGGGCTTCTGTAAATTTAAATAGTAGATGGAATTTTAACCACATGAAGTTGAATTTCGGATTGGAACATGGATCACATTGTGGTGGAGTTTGGTAAGCTACATCACTACGCACGTAAATGTCGAGACCGCGGTGAGAAAACAATAACGGCACTAGTTCGTAGCAAGGTAGCTTCAGATCAGAATGATCTGAGAGGTGTGAGCGGGGATCTACCTGTGTTTCACTAAGTGCCAAAACCGCTGGTCTGTACTTACAGACGTGGACGTACGCAAAAAAGTGATTACTTTTTAGCCCGCGTATATTCTCTACGTCCACCCTGAATTCCCTAGTCATAACTTACAACAAACACAAAAAACACAAATACCGACAATTCTAAGCAAGGCTGCGAAGTGAAAATTCTGAAATTGATTTACCGGATCAAATTGTTGTAGGTGTTATACCCTTACAACAATATGAAACAGTGCACCAACAAAAGTTTCACTCACAAACCATCAGTTGTTACATACACTCAGCCACTGCCCACCTGGGAGGGAGAGGTGGGTTACCCGCACTGTGTATTATTTTTTTTTTGTCACTGCACTGCACTTTTTTTTTCGTTTTGTATTTCTTTTTTGCACACGCGCGCGGTGGTTTTGTGTTTTTTGTTTCTTTTTTTTTGCACAGAACACGATAATTTGCGAATGCACTGGTTGACTTGTGCACTCGTCGGTGGTCGACTCGGTACTCTTTTCCTCCGTTACTTTTATTCGTTCTTGCAATTCAGCCAGTGCTCTTATTTCAGATAAATACACCCTTCATCGTTTCCCATTCGTAGGAATCCATACCTGTCAAATCTGGTGATCTTGCAGGCCAATGTATTGGAGCATTCCTTCCAATCCGTCGATTTGGGAATTTTCAATTCAAGTATTCCTTACCTTGAAAATGTAATAAAGCGTTTTTTTTTGTAATATACAACACCGCCAATATAACACCGTAATAATTGTAAATAAACACGTTTAATTAATGAAGAATTAACGAAAGAGGTACATACGAGTATGTAAATACTTTCAGTCTATGTATTAAAAGGAAAGAAAAAGAAAGGAAGAAATTCATTATATAAAGGGTTTTCCAATAGGGACTTGACAATTTTGAATTTAATTTGTGAACGCACTCTTTCACTAATCATCAAACTGTCACTGTCACTTTATTCAGTAAACTCAAAATTTTCATCATGGTAAAGTACACGAATGCACAAGGTCTGCAAAGTATAAAAATTTTCTACCGAAATTCGGAGTCGGTGACTGCAACTGTAAGAGCGTTAACTCCAATTTTCGGTCGTAATTCTCGCCCTAGTAGACAGGCAATAACAAGTTTAGTGCAAAACTTGAGTCTACAAATTCGTTGTGTGATGTTACCGTGTCAGTGAGACAACGGGTTGGTCGAAGTGTCAAAAATATCGCTGCCGTTCAGGCGTTCGTAGCAAACGATGCAAATCAGTCAATTCCACTGCGTTTTCAAGAATTGGGCATCGCTCAGACCACATTATGGCGTATTTTGCATAAGGATTTTGGTTTACACCCATACAAGGTCAAGCTGACTCAAGAATTGAAGCCGATGGACCATTTGAAGCGACGTACGTTCTCCGATTGGATTCTGGAGAAGATGCGCCAAGATGATGAATTTCATCGCAAAATCATCTTCAGTGACGAAGCTCATGTTTGGCCCAATGGATTCGTCAATAAGCAAAATATGCGTTATTGGTCGGGTGTAAATCCACATGTGCTTCATGATCACCACTTCATCCACAAAAAATAACTGTTTGATGCGGTTTGCATGCCGGCGGCGTTATTGGACTATATTTTTTCGTCGACGATAACGATCGTCACGTTACTGTGAATGGTCAGCGTTATCGCACCATGATCACCGATTATTTTTGGCCCGAATTGGAAGATATAGACGTGGACGACAAGTGTTTCAACAGGATGATGCCGCAAGCCACACAGCACACGCTACAATCGATTTACTGAAGAGTAAGTATGGTGAGCGTGTTATCTCAAAAAATGGGCCAGCCGATTGGCTGCCTCGTTCGTACGATTTAACGCCGCTTGGATATTTTCTGTAGGGCTACGTTAAGTCATTGGTTTATGCCAACACGCCGACGACGTTGGAAGAGCTCAGAGCTAACATTGAACGCGAAATAGCGGCCGTTGCGGCCGAAATGTGTGGCCGAGTCGTTGAAAATTGGGTCCAACGAATCGACCGCTACAAACGTGCCCGCGGTGGCCATATGAACGAAATCGAATTCCATTCATAAATGTTTTGATTGTACTTCAAGCCGATAATAAAGTTTTTGAATTATCTCAAATGGTTTGCGTTTTAGTAAAAAAAAAAATTGTCAAGTCCTTATTGGAAAACCCTATACTGGGGAGGTACATTATTAGATACATACTAGTGCATGGTGAAAAAATCTGTTATTTTAGCTTGCAAATTTTTTTGTTTTACTTTCCAATTCTGATGTAAATTCATTGTCACTTAATAAGTACTTGCGGAGAATACACAACGTTAATGCTTCTTGAGGAGAAGGAGTATTTTCAAAAACATTGTCTTCTCCACCCGTGTCCATATCTTCTTCCGACATAGTTCCTGGAAAAACTTCTTCAATTATATCTTCGTCTCTAGCCTGAGCATAGCACATCAAATAATCATCACACTGGACGTAATTTTGAAATCCGACATCTATAACATTATTGCTGAGGAGATATTCCATGGTACTGTTTCGCACTTCTTCAACTTCTATATCATGTGCTTCTTGTTGATCATCTTCAGAAATGAATTTAGTCTAAGTGAACAAATTATTTAAAATTTAGTAAAATATAGAATTAACTGATCATAATTCTTACTTTTTTTAAATAATTTGATATAGAACTTGGTTTTACCATTAATGATGTAATACGTTAATGCGTTAAAGATATTGATCGATTTAGCAAACTCGGCTACAGTGTTTTCCTCTTTTTATTGCAGAAATTTGCTTTCGTATAATATTTTGCCTGTAATACCTACGATTTAAAGCAATGGCTGATTCCATTGTCAAGCGGTTGCACGATCGAAGTTGTGTTCGGTGGTAGAAACTGAACATTAATATTTCTTAAAGTCTTGTGAGACGTCGCATTGTCCACGAATAAAATAATGTTACGATTCTGACTTATCATCTCTTCATCCAGTGAAAACAGAATTTTATTCCACAGCTCCTGCGTCAACCCTGCTTTTCTCTGGGAATAGTATTTCAATGGTATAGTCTTGTTTTTAAAGCACCGCGGATTTGTAGATCACCTTTTTATAATCTCTGGTAGTGCCACAAATAAAAAGTAGTGTAAGACGTTCTTTCAATAATTTAAAACAATTTATTTGATATGATGTTCGGTTAAGTGATGATGTTGGCAAATCTTTATAAAATAGATCGCTTTCGTCGGTATTGAAAATGTCTTTGGATGCATAGCTTTTGATTAAATTCGGAAATTGGGGACTTCCTCTCGGCTGCTTAAACGCGTTCCCCGTAGTGGTTTTTTAGGAGACGAATAATCGACTCTGGAGTGAACAGACGTGTGACACAATAGTTAAACAATTTTGCTCATTATACCGACGGTTCAACCGCAAGTAGTTATACTTTACATATATTTTCCTTAAAGAGACAGAGACTCATAAAAGTGGAAAGTGATAAAGTGATTAAAAAATCTCCAGCCCCTACGCTGGAGAATAAAATTAATTCTATTGCAAGTGCATCAATTGGTGATAAAATCAAACACGTGCAGCCTAATGTCAGCTCCTTCGCAAATAATAATCTCTCGGTAAATACTCAGAGACTCACGACAAAAATGCGAGGAATCTCTGCTCTCCAACATACAAATATGGGAGAAGTCAATAATAATTCAAATGTGACTTAGTGGACAGCAGTTATTGGAAACCTGAAGCGATCTGCAAGCACCTACAACGCGAATATCGGAAAAAGGAAAAAAATAAATGGAGACGGCGTTGGTCGTTCGCATGCAATGAGTCATCAGAAATCTACTTTGGATAGCAATCCCTTCTCCCCGCTAGCAGACCTGGACAACATGGACAACTGTTCCCTAGTGAACGACGTGAGTGATATTCGAAGAAATTATACTAAGAGGCAAACAGGGCCTACAATAATAAATACTGAATCGAATAGATCCAACAAAATTATATTTTGCCCACCCATATATATCTTTGGTGCTAATTGTACATTACTAACTAACTTAATTAAATTGGCAGCAGCCGAATGTAATATTTCTAATATCCAATATAAGTTCGTTAATTTAAGTTATCATAAGACTAAGGTATATGTGAATAGTGCGAGTGTACATGGGCTAATTATAAATAGACTTCGCGAGACTGGTATAGGCGCATATTCTTTCTCTCCCAAAGAAACCAAAAAGGCTTCTATACTACTGAAAGGCATTGATGGGGATACACCTATTGACAACATTCGTATAGCTCTGGAGAAATCTGCACCAAATGTGAAGGTTTGTAAAATAAGCCAGTTCTTTACAGCTAGAACAAAAGCCCAAAATATTAAATTGAATATATTTGTTATCCAATTAGAGGTTGGGGAGTCCATCAAGGATTTAATAAATATTAGATTTCTATTGCACCAAAGGGTGTACTGGGAAAAGAAAAGTAATGGGGTGGTTATTAGGTGCTACCGCTGCCAACGATTTGGTCACACTGGAGACTGTTGTGCCTATAGTAGTCGCTGTCTTCTCTGTGGAGAAGGTCATGATTCTGAGTCTTGCATTGAGTCGCACCAAAAATGTAGGGAAATAAATCAGGAAGTTCCTGAACTTAAGTGCATTAACTGCAATAAATCAGGGCATGCAGCTAGTGATATAAACTCTCCATCATATATAAAATATAAGGAAAGAAGGGAAGCCTTGTCTCATACTGCAAAGCTGAGAAAAGTAACCAACATAAGAGATGTACATGAGAACGTTAATCAACTTATAAGGCCACACGTTTCCTTTGCTGACGTAGCAAAAATGGCATCCAATGAAGAAAACTCAAAAGGACTCACACAGGCAAACAATCAATTTGTACAGACAAGCAATCTAAGCGACTTTCTTAGTGAATCGATTAACTTATTTAACCTTTCATTTAGGGACCTGTTGATAAAAATCAGGCAATTTTGGCCAAAGTATCAACAGCTTCAATCAAAAGAAGAAAAAATGTTTACATACCTAGAGTTTGTTGCTTCAATTGTAGTATAATGTACACAACAAACCTAAATATTATATCGATGAATTTTAATTCAATAATTTCCCACGAACGTAGATTTGAACTCTTAAAAATATTAAAAAGTAAAAAACCCCAAATTTGTTTCCTGTCTGAAACCAGACTACAAGCAAGACACAAACCTAAATTTTAAAGTTTTAACATCATTCGGAATCACGCCGGCAGGGGAACTGCAATCATCTTGGACGAAAAACTAAAATACAATCCTGTTCCTTTCTACAGTGATATCTTTTCTGTTTGCTTAGCCTCAATTACTTTCAAAAACCTAGAAGGAACTCAGTTACGGATGCTTCTAGGAAGTATTTATATTCCTAGTAACGCTGGCCGAAACTTACTAAGAGAGCTCGAGAGGTTATATGCCGTAGCAAGTACTTTTGACGCAATGATCCTTGGGGCGGACTTCAATGCTCGCCATCAACACTGGGGAGATAGCGTTCACAATGGCAATGGACTCAGGATATATGATTGGTTTTACAACGGCCTCTTCTTAAATCTTGATTTGATTTCGCCTAATAGCCCAACATTCCCACGTTCCTCTTCGGTGTTAGACATTTTCCTACTGTCATCTTTTCTGAATGGCGCAGGCAAGAGTCGACAACTTCACACCTCTGTTGCTACCGCCAGTCACTTACAGAAGCCTTAAAAGCACTGACTGGAAAACCTTCAGACTAGATCTTCATAATAGTCTTTCCCGACTAGACATACCATCAGACAGGAACCTTTCGAATGCAGAAATAGACACATTCATCGGCGAAATTAATTTAGCGCTGACAAGAAATATCGATTCTCATTCGGTAATATGTACACCTAAACAATCTAAGTACAGCAACATCTCTCCTCTTACAATGAAACTAATTAAAATACGTTCCCATTGGCTCAGAAAACTAAAAAGAATATATCATAGACACCTTAACAGAATAAATCAGGAATATCGCGAGTTGTCGTCAAGAATTTCATGCATCAGTAGAATCATTAGTAAGAGAATAAACTTAGATATTAATTCTACCTTCAAGTCAAGACTACAGAAAATAAGACCTTCTCCTCAAGCTTTTAAGGAGATCGACAGAATAACTGGGCGAAAATTTTTGGGTACGAACATCTTAAGCGACATACTGACGCATAATAGCGTGGAGCTAGTGGATACTGCGACTAATCTCAATACTTTTAAAGATTTTTATTCCTCTGTCTACTTAGACAAAATACCTAATTTCAATAATAATCTGACTAATGAAGTGCTGTCCACTGTTACAGAATTTTGTGCTAGTCGAAATGATATCCCCATCACCACGTTTTCGCCATATCATCTTTCGGTCAACCCCAATGCACCTCCTTTCACCACCCCTGACAAAATACAGGTTTTAAGGGCCAACATTAACAACAAACATTCTTCAGGCATGGATGAGATATCTAACTTCATATTAAGAAAATGCTGCCATACACTGGATTCAATTTTGTCTTCTGTGTTCAATCACTGTATCAATAACGGATATTTTCCTACAATTTGGAAAAAAGCCAAACTTTTGCCAGTAGCAAAAAAAAAGTCTGCTAAGGAAATCAAGGAGTTTCGTCCTATATCCTTGCTCTCAAATATAGGAAAATTGTTTGAAAAAATATTAGCTGAACACGTTAACATTTTCTGTGAGGAGGCAAATGTGATTCCAAGAACCCAATTCGGATTTAGGAAGGAGCACTCGACAAAACACGCTCAACTTCTGTTATGTAATAAGATCATCCAAAACTTAAGGAATAAGAAGTGTACAGTTGGGTTGGACATTGACCTTGAGAAAGCCTTCGATTCTCTCTGGCATAAAGGCATGATTTTTAAACTCATAAGATTAAACTTTCCCACATGGCTCACTCGAATACTTTACAACTACCTACTAAACCGTTTCTCATCCATAGTTATACATTCTGAGTACTCAGAACCATTCCCGGTGTTGTCAGGGTTTCCACAGGTGTCCATTTTAGGTCCGATTCTGTTCATCATATTTCTTTATGATTTTCCATACGAGGGTGTTTTAAATGCTGAACGAGAGCCTTGTGAAATTTTTTTTGCAGACGATACCTTAATATTAGCTAGCGATGCGAGGCCTCAAAATGCTCTCGATAAAATCAAGGAGAAGCTTCCTTCGCTGTTAGATTATTTTAAAAAATGGGGACTTAAAATAAACACAGAGAAATGTGGCATTACTTGTTTTCGCAATTCTAGTGGAAAAGGCCATCGTTTAGCTGTGAAAGAGAGCAAAACGTTGAGTTTGCAAATCGATGGCCATTCCATCCCGCTGCGGTCAGAATTGAAATACTTGGGTGTATACTTCCACAACAGATTTCTTTTTAACAAACATGCTAGAAAGACATTAGCGAAAGCTAAAGCTGTTACCGCTTCGCTAAAGCCTTTATTGCAGTCAAAAGCATTGCCCTCAAACACAAAGTTAATGGTATACAAAACGCTTATAAGACCTATATTAGCATATGGATTCTGTGCATGGTTTACAATCTCCCCCACAGTAGCAAAAGAACTGGAACAATTTGAGAGAAGAATACTTAGATTCTGTTGTGGAAAGTATAGAAGACCCGATAAAAAATGGCATCCAAATAAACTTCTGTATAACACTTGTCAAGTAACACCTCTTATAACATACCTCATTAACCTTACCCTAAGAAAACTTAAACGCATAGAATTCCATCCAAATGCACTAATAAAATCTTTGCTGGACTCAAACAAATGTGAGGGTTTGGACGACAATTACTATCTTTCACCATTTAATCTCCTTAATGAAAGATCCATCCATCATATTGAACAAGATCTTGGTAGAAGCCTTATGTTACCATTTTATGTAAAAGCGTCACAGTCTAATTTGAGAGGATAACATAATTGTCCTCAAAGACATTAAAATACCCTCATATACTCGCACTATACATATATGCTATGTATGTACATATGTTCTATATTGTGTAAGTCTTTAATTTCAAATTAATAATTAGCTTTTGATTATATAAGCATTTATATATTATTCATTAAGAAGATTAATTTGAAATTTGTACTAGAGCATAAGGAGATCATACTACTACGAGTATATGGTATATCAAATAATATTTAAATTGATTGCACATGTCACTAGTCTGTGTTGTTTTGTTTCGTTTTCGTTCTATGTATCTTTTATCTAGTCATTGTTAAAAGTTGCTTAAAGTATGCCGGGAGCAAGCATACATAAAATCGATTATCGTTACAAATAATACATGTATGTATATTGATAGAAAAGCTCACGAAGCTGTATTTCTAAACTCTGTTTAGCCAGGCATATACTGTATAAGTACTAAAAATAATTGTATTGATTTTTAAAGTCTCAATAAAGATAATTGTAATTGTAATTGTAATTGGGAAATTAGGAAGAACATCTGTGAAAAAATCATTGGAACTTTCTACATCCGCAGAGGAACCTTCTCCATGTATTTTTTTAAAGGAAACTCTTTCGCGTTTTTGCCAACGCCACAACCACCGTGCGGTTGGATTAAAGTCTCATTTCATTTTGATAGCAAACTGCTTTGCTTTCTCCAAAACCATGTTTGAAGAAACTATAGCTCCAGACGGCCTCATTTGGTTAAACCAAACTGTAACCACACGGTCCACTTCAGGACAGGCTCCACTCCTGGATCGTTTGCTTGTCAAATTACAAGTCTTCGACTTTTCAAGAATGGTCTCTTGATTTTGTATAATCTGATTCAGCGTCGACCTGCAGTATCCATATTTGGAACAAAATTCATTTTTATTATTTTGTAAAGCTTTAGAAATTATTCGCAACTTTTGCTGTAAAGAAAGTGATGTTTTTTGTTTGTGTTCATGACTGCCTGAAAAATATCTAAATGAAATGTATTTAAGCGTAATAATTTATCTAATAAATGTAATATACATACATAACTAATTATTCATCCAAATCTGTTATTATTCAGGTCAAACCGCGGCAGTTAGAATAGTTTTTTTTATTTTGGCGCACTTTAAAAGTCAATTTGACAATTGTCTTGACAGCTCTTCTTGATTTTATTTAAGCTGTAAGCACAAAACTTTTTTTTCTTTTAGTGTGTGTGTTTAATTAATCGGGAGATTTTGTATGAAGTTTTACGAAATACTTAACTTTTTTCAACGCAATTAACCGGGTAACGCATTTAAACAGGAAAAGTCATGTACATTTCTTATGGCATTTTTTGTTTGCTTAGTTTTCCGATGAATTAAATGGGGAACGCAATTAATCGAGCGCCAATTATCCGGAGATTACTGTAGATGCCGTTATTGCTATCTTATTCAGAATTCCTTCCACTAATTCTCCATCTCTCACATCCTACCGTATGTCGTTGCAGTTTCTGGTAATCTTCTGTGAGTATTTTTAAACGCCAAAACAAGGAAGTCTTCGGTGATACTCTGCTCGTGCCGCCTCAGCATGATGTCTGCATATTCTTCATTTGAATACTCTGCCATTTAAAAAAATACTTATGAGGGGGTCAGAGCACAAGGGGTGCAAGTGCAAATTTTATAAAAATGGAGATAAATGCGTAAGTGACCACATAAATGACACTATTTCTTTGATGCTCAAAGGAAACAAGTGTAGGGTTGATTGGTAGTGAGATATATCGTTAAAACGGATAACTACTCATCATTTCGTAATTTTCGTTTGAAGTTAAACAATGATTTCTCAAAACTGTGCTACTGTTACTTAGACCCCTTGTGCACTGACCCCCTCATATAACATTTAAATTTCAATGTGATGCTTTCGAAATTAAATAAACGACTGATAACGGTAAACGAAAGTGCACTTACTTTAGAGAATTTTTTATTTAGTAATAATAAAAAATAATCATATTATTGATTTATTTATTTAACCGTGTACCTGGAAAACTGTAAGCCCCAGGTAAAAACTTTGTATATTGAGTTTGTAGATAATATTATAAAAATAATATGAGCACTCTCTTCCGAGATAAATCCGATTTTCCTAAAAATTTATTAAAAAAGATTAAAAAGTTTGATGTTTGAAGACCAGTATCTCGAAAATGAAAGCACAGATGGTAATAGTGTTTAAATTTGAATTAACTAATAATGTATTGACTATCAAATGAGCCCAGAGGGGTTGCTCTAGGTTTAACAAACTAGAAGTTATAACTAAATTATTATTGGTATCTACTTCTCCGAAGGAACTTTCTTAAACACCCTCAATGATTTAATTGAGTGTTGAATATAGAGCCTCCCCATACGATTTTCTTCATAACATTAACCAATAATTCAGATTCCAAAATATCTGTATCTCAAACTGGACAACCTTGTATATGTATTCGTGACGTTGAGCCAAGGGACAAGAGGTTTCATTTTTCTAATATTCATTCTTCAATCGCTCCCTTAGGATGGTATATTTTTGAACGAATGTTCGACAGGAAACACATGTATACATAAAACACAAGCAAGGATGCTATTGGATTTATATATGTAAATGCGATTGCAAAATATTTCGTGTTTACTTTTACAGTTGGCCATAGTTACTTTACGAATTTACTTTTAAATGAAGTGTATGCTGGCCTAAAAGTTAAAGTGGATGAAAGGAAGAGGTACGTCAACTCTTCGAAATGTTCAAATGTTCACACCTAAATTTGTATAATCCTTATAAGCGCCTGAGTTCATGAAGCCAGTAGACGTGTTCCTTGAGGTCTGTTTTTTTTTTAACAAAGTCTGACAAATATTACCTGTTCAACTTGAAAAGATGCCTAAGGGCGAGGGTCTAAAGAAGAATCTTTTCACCAAGCAAAATGTGCTCTGCTTCCATGTCACTCAGTTGTTTAAGCAAATTTGCTAGGATATTCATCGGCAGAGTACCAAATTATTCTTCTAAAAGTGAACAGACTTATCAGCGGTTTTGTTGATTCAGTTTTCATAGAAAAACGTGCACACAAAATCTTCAGTTACGCAATGAACTCAAACTCCAAATGAAGTGAAAACGTCCATAAGAATGATACTTCTGATATTTTCTTCTGTGTACTGAAAGTTCTGTGCGTTTCTGGAGGGAATATTACCAAGTCGTCAAGATTCTCTAAATATGTTCCTAAACATTTGTCAAACCCTGGTAAGTCAATTGTACTGCCAAAAATGAATAACTTATTTACTTAACGGGCTCTTGACTCTCTGTCTGAGACACGGCAGACTTCAATGAGGGTTGTGATCCGAAAATCATATTTGATGGAGCATACATTCGCTCAATGTGGCCAAACTAAATGTAGTCCACGTGTTTTGGCTTTCCGGACTATGGTACATCAACATCTTGATACTTTTTCTTTCTGTTGGAACGGAGCACTCAGACAAAGACCTGGTCCATTGTATAATACTTCTTGTAAGTACTGAGTAAGCGTTTTAGTAATAAGTACCTGCAGCCTGATGCGTGTGTAGGCCGGACATTCACAGAGGTAATGCAGCAAGCATTGCAGGATGGTGTTTCACTTATACCCAGCACATTTAATTGCTTAGTTAGTATGATAGTAATCAGCCTGCAGTCTTTGTAACAGTGGGACAACAGGAATACATCTGACCTCTTATAGATGTCAGGAAGCATTCATTTGGTCAGCTGGCAACTTGGAGAGTGATACCATGTGCAGTTATCCTCATATAAAACTCAACTGTCAATAGGAGCCCTAACCGAGGACGCAGGTAGACCTAATTTAGGATCGGGTCCTAAAAATGTCTCCTCTGAGCTTTTCCTAACAAGTTTATCGGCAATTTCGTGTGGTGTGACCAGTGAATCATTATGGCTGCATTCAATTAAGTCTTGCATAATAGAACTTGCTTGAGCTTTAAGCTCAGCTTGGTCGTTGCTACAAATACAGGGGCAATATAGTTCATTGCCATCAGGATTAAAACTCATAAGTGAGGCTAATATCACTCAAATAATGGACACCATCGAACACCGACGTAATGTCTATGTTTCACTTTGTTCTGTTGCTATTTCCACCATCAGCGTTCCATAGAAATTACCAGTAGTATTCCGCCCTTTCAAACTTTTAACCGTAACATCCGTTTCGCTATGAATACTCATACTCAGTACACCCTCAAGCCCACCAACTTGCTTACGGAATGCCCTCTTGAATTCTCTATTTAGTAGTCGTTATAACTTGCAAACGGTTAAGACCAATATACAGCGGTAGCTCTCTTTTCTTCCTCCCTAAGTTTCCTTCACCCGCGCTATGTCAAAACATTTTAAGGGTGTAATAACCCCGCGCTAGTTATACAAAGAAAAAGATTGCGTATATCTCCGCTTGGAAGGCAGACGCAAGTTTTCCTAACAAGGAGTGAAATGTCGTCTTCAAGAAAGACACCAGAGCCGCATATTAAATTGGTTTTGGAGCCATCATTGAAGACCCGACTACGTTCCTTTCCTGGCTAACATTCTGGCCGAAACCAATCCTGATCCGCAGTAGGAGACTTGGTGTCATTGCGTCAGATGTCATGTCTGTAAGACCACAGTCAAAAGACAGTCATCAGACAGGTCAACAAAGCTATTTTTAAGCGGAACACCTTGATACTTACTCAAAGTTACTATTGGCAACAGTCATGTTTTGTCCTGATGCAAATACAGGTGCTGTCTTGTTTGTTGACAACATGCACTTGGTTTTGTCCTCATTTACTTCAAGGCCAACTCCTTTTGGTATATACTTCAATTGTCATAAATTCTATTTACAAAGACGTTTCACTGGGAGCGACCGATGATGCCGATCGCTCAGCTGGACAGATTTGCTATCTTCCACCGGGATACAATCTCAAATTTCACAATACACATTAGCTGGAAAAGTTTAGCCGGGATCTGCAATGCGGCCATCGCCTTGTAGAGCTCAAGATGATGAATACTATCTTGAAGTCGATGAAAAGATAGTGAGCGGCAGGTCTTCCCTTAGTGTGGAGATTTGTTCAATGGTCTACCTGACGGTTCGGAAATCACACTGGAACGTGACGATTAGAGGGCTCCACTTCAGTGGAGCGGCCTAGTCGTTCTTCAGCTTTTAAAAGCTGATGCAAAGTATTATTTAGTGGTTGTGGGATGATTTCTTCATTGAGTGGAAGTGCATACTCGTTCTGTCCTCTCGCCGTCTCTACCAAAGGCCATTAGGTACACCCAACTCTGTTTTTACACGGTAGATGCATTCCTCAGCAAACCGTGTAAATAAAAATCCGTGTAAAAAAATATATGCTGCATATGGTATTTTCGGGAATATGTTCCGCAACTTTAAAAAATCGTGTAAAATGATTAAAAATATTAAATTACTACACATTTAGTCAAAATTCAAATCTATACGTATACAATAAAAATGTAAATTAAAATTAAAGACACTTCGCAAGTGGTATTAATCTCTACTTGATAAGTGTGGACGTTTATTGCGGACTGGGCTAAAAATGTTACCATAAGTGAACGAGTTTGCAACAACCCCCGTTGTTGTTGTTGTTTTTTTCGGCTTCTCCAGCTGCTTAAATAATTATTGATATGCAGCTACACAAAACTTTAAATTTCGTTGAAATTTTAATGCACGCTCCATATCAGGATCATGAGTAAGAAATGATGTTCCAAACTTACAGCAAACTTCAATCCTTCGCGTATTGTATCAGCCGTTAACATCTGACATTCATCTTCATCTTCGTCATTTTCTTTGTTGTCATTAACTTCATTTAAATCCTGCTCATTCAATGGACTTTCAAGAATCAATTCATCGATGTCAACTGTTTGCATGTCGTGAAAACCTTTGCCACGAATTTGATTTAATAAAGTTATAATTTCGGTATATAGACCAGATTTTTGTATTACACAACTTTCACTTTTAACGCATGGTGGCCAATTTTTTTCCAACAAGCATTTAAAGTAGATGTTCATAAAACTTCACTAATTGTGAAGTTTTTCCATGCAAAACCGATAGATTTTTTTCTTCTATAAAATCTAAAATATATTTAAACGTTTGTTTTATGTAGTACATTTTGAATGCTGATATACTCGTAATCCATGATCAAGTGGCTGAATCAGCGACGTGGTATTAGGCGGCAAAAATAGCAATAGAACATTTGGATGATCAAGCACTGGGTGGCTAGGTGCGTTATCAATGAGCAAAAGTATTTTGAAGTCCAACCCTTTTTCTTCCATATATTTGCGGACTTCAGGGATAAAGCAACTGTTGAGCCAATTTGTAAGCAAATCTGCCGTCATCCAAGCCTTTTTATTAGGAATAAAATAAACTCGAAGTTGTATAATGTTTTTACCTCTCAAAGCTCGAGGCTTAAGGGATTTGTTAATTAGTAGAGGCTTTAACATTTTATCACCGGATGTGTTGCTACAAAATAAAAACGTTACTCGATCTTTGGCCGCCTTAAAGACACTAGCTGACTTTTCCGATTTTGCCATATAGGTTCTTCCAGGCATTTTCTTCCAGAATAAACCCGTTTCGTCGGCATTAAATTTAAATTGCATTTGGAGTATAGCCGCCCATTTCAATTGCTTTTTTTATTTTATCCGGAAAACTTTTTGCAGCGTTTTCTTCTGCTGATGCTACTTCACATTTTAGTTTTACATTGTGAAATGCATGCCTTTTTAAAAAAAACCCGTCATCCATCCCTCACTTGCATTTGATGGTTCCAAATCGTGCAGATGGTTGTACAATCTAAGATATTTCTCTTTTATAATTCTCCCACTAACTGGTATTCTGTTTTTCTGCAAATCTTCTATCCATAACACCAGAAGTTTTTCGGTTTTTTCTTTTACGGGATTTCTACCATAAGATGATATTTTCGAACTGAGTTTTGAGCCAGAAATTACTGATTGTCGAATTCTCATTTTTACGTATTGTTCTTATAGTTGCTTCAATAAAATTAAAGGCTTTACCAACAGATGTGGCACCTTCACCTCCCTTTAATCTGTCTAAGATTTGTTCTTTGATTTCTAATGATATTGCCTGTCTCTTCGAAATACTCCGTTCTTTCTTGGACATTATTACCCAGTTTACCCTTCAGCTCAATGTGCGTTGAAGCAATCTGCATTGTTCAATACCCGTAAAAATGCTGGTGTTTATATGAAATTATCCGAAATGAGCGAGAGAAAATTGAGAGAAGTTTAACAAACAGCTGATTGAACTGACACTTGACACTAACACTGATACATTGTTCTTATTTCTTTGTCTATCCAAATATTTCATTTGCAATCCCATATTTTAAATACACAACTAATACCTGCGCGATGATGAAAGAATGAAAAAGCAGTTTGAAAATGTTTATACAATATTTCAAAGCGGTTACAAATTTTCAATGCGTTTTATAAGCAGGAATGAACGTATGCGTGTTGAATATTTCAATGCGGTTTGAAGTGGTGTTTATTCGAGCGTATTGAACCAAAGCGGATTGCTTCAATGCAAATTGAGCTGTCGGATAAACTGGGTATATGCTTCTAAGGTTACTATGAAACAATGTAAAAAACGTACACTCCGTACACTTCTAACACAAAATAGAAACTGGCATTCGAGCTGCTCCGATCAAACAGATGTTCATAAACACACACGGATAAATTACCGTTGAGAATTTTGATGTGTACACTGAATTGAATTTTGCAGATGTACATAAGTATAAATTAGCTGAAACGAGTAAGAGTAAGAAAGAGTAAGAGTACGAGTACTTCGTACTTCGAAGTACTTCGAAGAGTAAGAAAACTTTTTCTGTGAATCGTGTTAGATCCGAAAAATCGTGTTATTTCCAATTCGCGTAAAGAAAGATCGTGTAAAAACAGAGATGGGTGTAGTTATTATGAAAGCTGCCTAAACATATGTATTGCTCTTCAGGTATCTTCCATAACAATTGCTTAGCTTCCCTAAAAAATATCCGGAATAATCTGGGAGGTTGCGTGGGCATTTTTTTTTTTTTTTTTTTTTTTTTTTTTTTTTTGTTCTTATAGGTGTGCAGTGTCCATCTTCTGTTGCGTCTTTTTAATCACCCATCATCATGTCAAGGGCTCTTTTTCAGTGATGGTGGTAGTCTACCTTTCTCATGATGTCGCGATACTGGTTCCACAGATAGTTGGCGTATGTGGCTAATGCATAGCCGAGTGTCTCCCACTCAGACGCTCTCTGTAGGCTCTGGCTACTCCAGTAGTGCTAAAATCTCGAACGTCGAATTTATTTTTTTTGAGGTTCACACCCTTTCCTTATTGGATAGTCGAGCTTTAGCTGCAACGTCGAAGTGCAACCTGGTTTGTTACTCAGAATGCTAGATGTGTGTCTCGGATCTATTATAGCATGATCGATTTGTTTAGCAGTTCGACCATTTGAAAAACACCAGGTGAATAATACGTAACCGAAATGAACTTTTAGAGAGCTTGTAAACGAATGTCACATAAGTACTAAGGACTGTGTGAGGTCATCTTGTCTCAGTTGATATGAGAAATCAGCCGATTGGATTTAGAAAGGGAACGAGCAGTTTAAGGTGCCAAAGATTATCTTTTACACCAAGGGTTATTAAGTTTATACTCTTTTTGATGTCGAAATTTGTTGTTTGGGCAATCGACCTGAACGATTCCAACAGTAATTTAAATGTACAGTCGATACTGTAAATTAACGAGGATTAACGGATAACGAGATAATTGGATTGTTTGCAGACCGAAGCAAAATAAATGACATTGGTCCAAGCTCTTGAAAGACGCTGATTTTGTGTCATTTGTTTAAGGCTCACTTCCCTGGCAACCTGATCAAAAGGCTCCTATCAGCGAAGATGTGGTGCCATTAATTGGCAACCCTGAATAGAATGTGCAATGTAAGGGTAGCGTTTTCACAGAAAATTGGAAATAATGAAAACAGTCTTGCTAAGGACCTCAAACTACTAGTTTAACTTCCTTTATGTTAAAGACCATCGTAAGAACGGTTGAGCTTTACGTACGCAACCTTCTTTGCAAGGGCGCTCTCTTCTTCTAATATTGTTTCAATGGTAATGTATTCTGATTGACTATAATCAACTGCTGTAGGGTTGTCAGTCAATTCCCATATTGTGTAGTTCAGGCATTCTATCTGCTGCCAGAACTGTTCAATTGTTCTACGCCTTAACTCGTAGTACTGCATGGGTTCGTCCTGCCTCAAAGACAATTCCTTGATCAGTCTTCTGAGGGAGCACATGATTGCCCTTTGTCTTCTTATCATATCTTTTTGTTGGATTTTCTTCGACTGGTTCGATCGATGTGGTTGATTCATCATCGATGTCCGATGTCGAGCGTATCCCTTCTTGGAATCGACCTTTATACTCTTCAGCTAATGCTGAGATTTTGGAGAAATATTGATTGACGACATAGTCATGTTCAATAGGAAGGTTCGGCAATGGTTTAATTTTCGAATCTGTATGTTCGAATTATTCCAGTGCTCTTGCAGGCGCTGGGGACGTTCTTTAAAGTAGGTCCTTGACTTTTTCTTGTCTGCGGGGTCCTTTTTGAAGTTTGTAATAATGCGTTGAATTTCTTGGCCAGTTGCCAACTGTGGCACAATGAATTCTTCAAATGTTTTCATCTTGATTTTGGAATAATGGACGTCTGCTCTGTTGATTAGCCTTGACTGCTTTTCCTAGATGACAGAAGATATATCTGATATGATCTGATCTGTTACGTTACGAATCACGTCGGGGTCACCAAAATGTTCAGAAGCGTTTTTTTGAATATTTTGATATCAAGCACATAAACTTGATATTCAATTTAAGTATGAAGCAAGCACTTGAACTTGTTCACTAATGTAGAAGATATTCCTGTAAGGAAATGAAAGATGATCTGGTATTGCTGTAAATCAATACTGACATTTGTTCTTTATTATTTCACGCCTTTTATACATAAAAATTGCTTACTCTATCACTTACAATAAATACTTAAAAACTAAAGTCATTGGCGGTAATGCACCATCAGCATAATATGTCGTTGGCTTGACCCAATAAATATCGTATTTATGTTATGCTTCTATCAGCACGATGGTTGTTGTTGATATGAAGTAGCTGCATTACCTTGACTTATATCCACCTATGTGCGCATAGTCAGCTCATGGGTAATTGAACTGAACAGTCGGCTTCCTGGCAAAGTAAAGGAGACATGCAGCTTATTTACCACATCTGCATCTGTATCAACAGCCAAGCTGAGCTTACGATATTGTGGAAAGCTTTCACCATTTTAAAGCTTGTTCGAGAATGCATAGCTTTTGTTACTTGTTACAATTTTCCGTGACGCCTTTATGTCGTTTGTTATTTTGAAGGATAGTTCTAGAATATTTATGATACCATAATTGTGTTCTTAAATACATCAAAGTAACATCACATCACTATTTCTAACCACATCACATAAATGCCCACTGCCCTGTTTCGAGTCATACAAAAATAACCATACACTTTCACTTAAACTACTCGTAAAGCGCACCTTTAAGCAGTACTAAGTGCATTACTGGATGCGTGTGGCTCTTGAAAAGGTCATCTATTCCTGAAAGATTCTAAATTGATAAACAAATTGATTCCACGCAACACAAAAGTATTTGCGTATCTCCTCCTGTTGGTGATTTATTTATAAAAATATTACGCATACGCCTGGGTATCACTTAAAAGAAGACCATGTACTCTCATCCCACCACGATATCCTGACGTTAGCCTACCTAGGAAGATTTCATTTATAACATCGTTTCAAGTAAAACTATTTTAATCTAAATGTCGCAGGTCATCTCAAACAATTACTATGATATGAGGCAGGGGCTTTGCAATCTAATGAGGTTCTGGGAAAAATGAGGTCAGCTGCCATTATGTCTGCTTGCAGAAGAATTTAATTTACCCTTAAACTTTCTCAACATGACCTTGTCAATAGCGAATGGTAGACCGCATTTGAATATGAATAAACAGAGTGCGCGACATAAAAATAAAAATAAACCACGGCATCCTCGAAGTGAGATGTGTGAGCCATATAACATATGCACGTATGATGATTAGATAGACGTTTAGGTGTACATGCAGTCGCATCTCTAGCACTCGTGCTAAATTGGAAATCAGACTCCTCCCTTCATAAATTTCAATCAAGATTTCCAAGATGATCCAACACTTTCAACTACAAAGTGACCTGAGTAGATTCCTTATTGCTTTTGCTTTATAGATTTCCAACCCATGGTCCCATCAGATTTCGTTTAAGGAGCAGTTCTCAGAATGCTTTTTGTATTCTTTAGCAACTATTGAAATGAACCTATCTGCATGTGGAGCACATGACCTATATCCATAAATAGTAACTATAGAAGACCCAACACATAGTCAATCATTTCCCCCAAGGGTTAAGACATCCACCTCTTTTAAAGAGTTTAGATACTCCCCCCCTGAGTTGGCCCAGCTGTTTTGAAGTTCTAAAATAAAATATACATAGGTGCGTACACATGCATGTACATATGTAAAGATACGCTTTGACAGATAATACTCCTCTCTTACTCACACTGAATAAGAAAAAAAAAAAAAAAATAAGTCCCTGGATTTGCCAGATGGCTTGCGGTGTGTGACAGGTAGGTAGTCCAGACAACATACACATCCAGGTAGGGGAGTAAATTAGAGAAATATCAAGGATTAGTCGTGCATGGAATGGTTATGGTGATGATGGTGGTGGTACTGTTACGGCAACCAACTCCAGGGGAGAAGGCAATTTCGGAGAACATTAACGTTCTAGCGTGCTACGAATCCCAATTCCTGTTTGCATCTATTGTGTGTTTGGAAAACTGTTATTTGTATGAATATCTAAAGGGTGTCCCAAAATTCACCCAAGATTTGAAAAACAAAAAAAAAACCAGCTTGGCAGCTGACAAGTTAGGGTTATTATGCAAATTATGCGCTACACATTTTTAACATAATGAAAGTGTGGTAGCTAAAATTCTGAATTTTCACATAAAATATGGTCGGAATAGTGATTTAACTTCATCAATTGTGAAGAGATCAATTCAAAAATTCAGGGAGATTAGATCAATTAGTGATTTTAGACACTCTGGTTTTCCTTCAACAAGTCGTTCAACACAAAACATCGAAGCAGTTCGTGAGAGTCTTGCTGAGAGTTCAACTTTGTCAAGAATTTAACAGCTCTCTAGAGCGTATTGTCATGAAAGATTTGCATCTTCTTGCATACAAAGTGTAATTAACTCAGGAACCCAAGCCTACTGACAATTATCACACAGTGGGTGGCAATTTTTGAAACAAAATCGTCTTCCACGATGGGGCTCATTTTTAGCCTGATGGCGCCTTGTTAGTCGTCAAAATTGTAGAATTTTTGGTTCAGAAAATGCACGAGTGATTGTTAAGTATCAAATGCATCCACAACGTGTCACTGTTTGGTGGAGATTTTGGGTTGGAACCATCATCGGAGCATTCTTCTTTGAAAATGCGGGTGGTCTCGAGACATGATAACTCAGTTTTTTGTGCTTAAATTGCAAGATATGGATGTGGACGATATGTGGTTTCAACAAGACGATACCACATGCCATGCCATACAGCCTAAGAAGCAATTCAATAACTGCATGAGTCATTTCCTGGTCGTGCAATTTCCCGTTTTGGCGATCAGAAGTGGCCGCCCAGATCATGCGATTTTTCTTTGGGGTTTTTTGAAGCCTAAAGTTTATGTCGACAACCCCACGACCATCCACGAATTGAAGGAGCAAATTGAGCGCTGTATCAATGAAATTTAGCCACATTTACGCAAAATTGTCATGGAAATCTCCGACAAAAAAAATGCGTATGTGCCAGGAAAGCCGTGGAGGCCATTTACCCGTATATATTTTTTACATAACCCTACACCGTATAATTTATGAATCAAAGTGAAAAAAATAATACTTCTTGCTTGAATTTTGGGACACCCTTTATTTGGGATTTTTCACCTGTTCTCATGTCATGTAAATCCGTACATATCTATTTCATGAGTGGGTGAGGCACTTACCTAAATCTAAGTTAGATCAAGATGTTTATGGAAGTCGTAAAGGTAATGCAAGCAAATGATACGTTAAATTTGAGGTTTCTCTTCTTCTGCTTCTTTTACTTTTCTATTTTATTGGCAGCTCACTGAATAGAACTTTGGGATTAAAGTTGTGTTCCGAGTCTGTTGCATGCCTTTTCACACTTTACCTTTGAGAATCAATTTGATTGAGTAGAATGTTCGAAGTGTGTTACATGACCTTTCCACAGAGAGTTGGAACTCTCCTACTTAACCACATGAGCTCTTGTAATTATAGCATTGATAGTGTTGATAGCTACATTCAATTAGTGATTAATTAGAAAATATATATTTCACATTCTAAGATACGTTGTGATAATTAAAAATTTCAATGTCCAGAAAGTCAGATCTCAAACGAACAGTTTCCTTAGCAACGTACGTACAAAACAAACAAAAAGGAGAACACGAAGTTGCAATGGAGTAGTCACATTTTTGTCCAAAGCGAAGGAATTGTGATAAGTTCACTAACTCAATCTCGCAATCCGATAAAAGACCATCCTAAATTCTGGGTTCCTAAAACGTGAATTTAGGTATTTCTGTGGTCAATGTGTTTCAGAAAATATGTTCAGCATGCAGCTTGTGGGAAATCATTTGTACATTATTCATTTTCACGAAGTTTCTCTGCCAATAAACAAACAAATAAATAACAACAATAAGTACCTCCTCGATTCCAGAAAAAAAGGTGAAAATGAACATCAGATTTCTCGAAATGGAGCAGGAATTCATGTCATGCAAGTTGGGCATCCTGGGGTTTAGTTCTGGCATGCTCACCTCAATGAAGTGCAACTTATAACATCGTGATCATGGTGGGTGCATTTAATGCCAAAATGGGTAGCATCAACACCATGCTAAGGCATTTGGTTGCATTGCACCAATGCGCCGATGCCCGTTGGAAGTGTCTAATTCCTTCGTGGAAAAATACCTCCATCAAACAAAAAGAATTGTGCCCCTTGTGATCTAACGCTTTACTTCACGGACATTGGAGTAAAGACTTTTTTTACTCAATAAGAATCGATTATTTTACCTATTCGCTTTACGTTGACGTCCTAAACGTCTAAGATCATTGAATAAGCACACCGTTATATTACTAACGAAAATCCAGTTTTCTCCGTTTTATAGTATATACGCAACGATCCCTCCCCTTGATATTCATATCACAAGCTGCACCCTCAGAGCCATCTTCCGTTTAAAAAAGAGTAGTCTTTGGTACAACACGCACTGGAGCTTTGGTGAGCTAACTCGCCGACTGCCTTATGACTCTGTTATAATGGACATGCCATCCGTCGAAATGACACCAGAACTCTTGCTGCAGCAAGAAATATGAAATCCATGTGCCCAAGACTGGTTTCGGCTGAGCCAGGAAATGAATGTAGTCGAGTCTCCGCAAATATGGCTCAAAAACTGATCTACGATGCGGTTATGGTATTTTTCTGGAGGATGACAACGTTAGATTTCACTCCACGCTAGGAAAACTTGCGTCCGTCTTCGAAGCGCAGATATACGCAATTCTGACGGCAATAAACAATATTGCGAAGAATCAGCGGAGGGGTGAAGCGTCTGCATCTGTAGCGACAGCCAGCCTTCCTGAATTCTCTAACGATTTGCAAGCTAGTTCAAGAATTCAAGACTTCACTGAACGTAGTCGAAAGGCTGCATTCACTGAGTCTTGTCTGTGTCCCAGGTAACAAAGGGAACAGGGGAAATGAAATCGCCAATGAAATTTAAAAAAAAAGGCTCAGAGGATCAATTTTCATAACGCGAGTCTACCTTGGGTCTGCCTGTGCCGTCGGTTAGACCTTTCATTGACAGTTGGGTTTCATATGATCACAACTATAGATGACATGACTCTACAGGTTGCCACCAGGCCAAGCGAATACTTCCCGACGTTTGTAAGAGGTTAGCGGCCTTCCTGTTGCCAATCATTAAAAATTACTGCGGGCTGGTTACAGGAGTCGTGACGGGGCACTACACTTTTGATAAGCCACCACTTTTGTGGGTGGCCGTGACTCAAGTGGTAGTGTATTGACTTCCCATTTGGACGGTTTGGGGTTCAATACCAGCCGTGACATTTTTTCAGGCAACTGAAACTACGTGAGGTGAATGGTTGCCTAAATACTACACCAAAGTCAATTTGCACTAATACTTTAGTCTCCCCATTAAATGGGGGATGCCACCCATAGAGCGAAATAACCACTGAGCCCGAATATCTTTCTCTCTCTCTATATCTAATTTTCCGAAAAAAACCTAACATGTGCTCAGGCATTTTAAGAGTAGTCATACCCTCTTGAGTGTTAAGTTATTAAAAAAAAAAAAAAAAAACACTTAAATGCGTTGGGCAAAAGTCATACAACATCTTGTGAATGTCAAGCTTACGTTCGCATCAGGCTGCAGGTGCTCGGTGTTGACGTGGTGGGTGCTGGTACTGTAGACACTTTATCACTGAAGCGCCAGCTTTTCTTTGTTTGAAAGACTGTGGAATTTCATGAAAATGAACTTACAAGGAGCACATTGGACTAGTTATTTGGCTGAGTGCTTTGCTCCGACAGAAAAAAAAAATTTACGCAACGATATTATTTGGAGTGGATTGCTCTCCAAATTGAACCCATAGGGCTATCCTCTCAGTTTCAGTTCAATTTAAATGCATTTTTATTTTTTCAACTTATATTACTCTTAAATGCTAAACAAAAAAATGCTTAAAAATTAGCTTTAATAACTTACAAATAATCTTATTCTAACTTACTGGCCCCATGCGGGCACTCTAAGTTAAACCTAACACTTAAACTATGTCTTTCGACGAATCTTACAGTCTAATTTTATTTTATTTTACATTTATTAATACTAAAACTAAGAAAATAAATTTTAATCAAAAAAACTTAGTATCTGGACTTTTTTTAAATTTTTTATAAAACTTAAAACTAAAAGCCTACAATCTACCTAAAAATAAATCTTAACCTACTTAACCTACTTACACCTAATGCATACATAAATACATATATATACATACATAATATATATATATACATAATATATAAATATATGTATGTATATATATTTTTTTCTTTTTTTTTTTTCTTAAAATCTAACTTAAACCTACCTAAAACTATGTAAGCCGGCCATGGCTAAAAACAAAAAAAAAAAGGCTGGCCCACCTTGCTTCACATGAAGCTAACTATCACTGGAGGAGTTCGACGACGAAGCATTCTCCCCTTCAAAAAGCCACCAAAATTGTTGGTGCTGCTGAGCAACATTCCTCCTGTCGCGACTCCCTACCGCCCTACTGAACCGGAGACGCTCCGCACTGCCGTGTGCGACGTCTCTATCGTAGTTAAGTCGCCTGTCCGCAGCTGTTCGAGCAACGTGGAAGATAAGCGGCACCGCCAATCTGTCCTGGATCATACCTTTGCTATCTAAATAGAGGAATGCTTCTGGAGGAATAAAGCCGTCAAAGCGAACTCTCTCGTGATACATATAATAGGGGTAGTAAGCCCCGGAGATCAGGTTGTTTGATGAGGCCATTGCTCTTGCAACGTGCCTTCGAGTCAACTTAATGACGAAATTGTCCAATCTTATTAGGTTCGCTCTATTGTATAAGACCTCATTACGATAGAATTTTATGTACTCAGACTCTGGTGTTCTGTATAAGCGAAGACAAGTCCTAAGACAAGCCCTCTCAAACACCCGAATCTTTTCCAATAAGCTTGCTCTCACGTTGAACCACACGGGACATCCAAATACAAGCATGGGCCTGATAAGGGCCATGTAGCAGATTACCTTCACCCTCGCATCGAGTTGGCTGTTATAAAACAGTCTCTTTGTAAGGGCAAAAGCACCTTTAGCTCTGGCCAGAGCAACATCTATATGTTTGTTAAAATACAGAAATTGATCTAACCAGATCCCAAGGTATCTGACTACATTTCGACAAGCAAGTGGCTGCCCGTGCTGTCCCACGATCGAGAACTTTCGCCAATTCTTTCTGGTGTCCCTCGAGGCCCCAGACAAAGGCGTCCTAAACAGAATGGTTTCCGACTTCTGAAAGTTGATTTTCAACTTCCAGTCATCGCAATATCGTTTAATTTTGTCGAAGTCACGCTGCAAAAGTATATTAATTACCTCAATCTTTGGACCTGATCTGTACGCGATTATGTCGTCTGCGTACGCTATGGCATGGTGAAGTGAACCCATCAGATCACTCGTGTAAATGTTGAATAGGATCGGCGAATTTACCGCACCTTGTTGCAGACCGTTTTTAATGTTAAATGTTCCAGCAGAAGCCACATCGCCATTCTTCACGATGAACTGTCTACTGGAGAGCATATCGAAAAGAATATACAGCAGTGGTTTACTAATGCCCAACCTGTCCAGCTTGAAAAAGAGTCCTTCTAACCATACGGTATCGAAGGCTTTCTCCAAGTCAATCAGGCAGGCACCAGTGCACTGGTTCTTGGCTTTGTTCCATTGGATATCAGAAAAGAGTTTCGACGCAGCATGAATGATATCATGCCCCGCTTTGAAACCGAATTGATTATCCGGAACTATATGTTTGTCCTCAACCCACTTAGTCAGGACTCTATTGATCACCTTCTCGAACACCTTGCTGATGTTTGGAAGAAGACTGATCGAGCGGAGATTCGCCGGATTGGAAGTGTCTTTATCCCTTTTAGGGATGGGATGTACCACCGCAGTTTTCCAATGCGCTGGATAATGTGCGTTATTCATTGCATTATTAAACAGGATGGTATAAATGTCCACCGCTTCTAGAGGGAGATGTCGAAGCACAATGTTCGGTATTTCATCGGTTCCCACTGATTTCTTACTTCTAAGCGATTCGAAGATCGTTTGGAGCTCTTCCTTCGAAATGAACGGGGGTAGTGCCCTATCGTTGGTGATGACATTATTTGCCATATTCTCGTCACTGAACTGGGTGAAACCCGAGCTCTCGAATCGCCAATTCACAATTTCATTTCGAAGGTAGAAATTGTGCACAAGGACTCGATTCTCCAGATCGTGGTCCGGGCCAATGACAACATTCGCCTTGTACACTTCCTGGAAAGTCGCTCCTATAGCCTCTACCTGCTCCTGCGGATCCTCGATCACAAAGAAGTTGTCATCATCAACAGCCTCATTTGGATCTATGCCTGCTGCTACAAGTATTTGTTCGTTGTTCGTCGTTCGGGCGATTTTAAGACATGGAAGGTCGTTCTGATTATTTCTCCGAAATATTTTATTTATTTGCGGGAACATATTCGAGTTGCTGGTGTATACAGCCCGAATTTTATTGTTCCAATACAAACTTACAGATGTTCTGTAATTTTCCTTTATTAATGTTTGGAGGTTTTTAATCGACGACTTCAGTGTCATGATCTCCGGGTTATGTCTGTCAGTAAACTGTCTGTACAAGGTTTTTAGTCTTGACAGCAGTCCACTTTTCTGTCGGTGCAGTGCGTCAATAGTTGCGTTGCGGAATAAGACTTCTTCGTCAGTGTGTTGGTACCGAGGTATCGTTTTGTCCATTGTTCGTTTGATTGTCTCGTCCATTAGTCTTAGATACCTGTCAATCTCCTCGTTTGACAGATTTCTGTTGGACGGTGGGTAGAGCGAATTCGAGGAGAGTGCTCTAGTCAGTGTTCTGGTGAAGTGTGTCCAACGCACCCTACTATAATTGTAGGAATGCCTTTGAACAAACTCATCCAATTCCGCAATTTCGTTGGGAACAGTTATTTCGGTGCTGAGACCGCAATGGTCACTGTCATACACGAAAGTGCGTAGACAGTTTGTAGTTTGTTGGTTAGTACATGTCAGTTGTATTCGTGAGTCGAACAGCAGAAGATCCAAATAGGACCCGTGTCTGGGAAACGACGGACTATCTGTCGCCTTAAGCCCGAGTCGATACATCACACTGTGCTGACCCCACCAATTGAATAGTAGGTTCCCTCTAGTATTTGGTGTATTATTTCCCCAATCACTATGTTTGGCGTTGAAATCTTCGCCGATAATAAAATAGTTGTCTTCCAATTCCAGCCTCAGAAATTGGAAAAGTGTCTCGAGCTCTGAGATAAATAAGTTGGATTGAGTAGCCTTAGGTGCATAGACAGACACCATGTACAACCGCTTTCCACTACGGAGTGGGATATACACGATGCATGCTTCCAGCACCTGGAACCTACGTACTATATGACTGTATACTCTT
Source organism: Volucella bombylans (assembly GCA_949129095.1). Lineage (NCBI taxonomy): Eukaryota > Metazoa > Arthropoda > Insecta > Diptera > Syrphidae > Volucella > Volucella bombylans. The sequence continues at coordinate 130,666,295 of OX422142.1, read as the reverse complement.
TTAAAACGTATACCTTTTCGTACGAAAATCGCAACGCCTCCTCCCTGAATGGAGTTGGGTCGGTTTCTCCGTACTATTTTGTATCTTCTGTGCCTCATTTTGTGTCCTTTGGTAAGCTTAGTTTCGCTAACCAAAAGCACATCAGGGGCTTGGTCTTCAAGCAACTTAAATAGTGCGGCTCGTCGTTCGAGCCTAATCAGTGAATTCACATTCACAGCAAGGACCTTAAGAGTTTGCTCCGCCACGTACATACCCATTACGGCAAAAGGTGCGTTAAGCCAGGCAGCAGCGCGTATACTTGATCCACCCGCGCGGTCTGTTCAGTTAAATGACGTTGTAGCTGAGCCATCTGCCCTTGGATAGAGAGCAAAATAGTTAGCATGTCAGGTACTGGTTCAGGTGCTCTGGGCGCTGGGGCCTGAGAAGCAACCTTCGCTTGCTGTACCGTATTTCCCCTACCTGCCGCCATTTGGGCGTAGGTAACTTGGGGAGTAACGGCTGGTGTTTGCAAATGCATGGGTGGACGTTTCACTTCTACTTTCTGCTGCCGGGCCAGATTTATTCTTTTGATGTACTGGAATTTGGGACAACTCCGATAATTTGCGGTGTGTCCCGTGTTCCTACACAAAGCACAAGAGAGTTGGCTTTTTTCAGATGCTCCGTCCTTACCCAGAGCGCATTCCTCGGACTTGTGGTTCTTTCCACACTTCACGCATCGAGGCTGCATTTCGCAGTTCGACGCGGCGTGCCCGAACCTTTGGCAGCGAACACATTGTAAAATGTTTTCGCTCCTCTTTAATTTTTCCCAATGGACAACCTGGTAGTCTAGGATTTTAATACTCCTTAGACCATCCAGATTGCTGGTGGGACTTAGCTGGACAAGGAAAATCGGCAGTTGCCGCTTCTCCCGTTTGGCTCTAGGCGTGACAAACGGCTTGACCCCCACGAATTTCTGCTGTTGTTGTTGTTTCTGGTGTTGCTGCTGTTGTTGTTGCTGGTTTTGTTGCTGCTGATGCTGCTGCTGCTGTTTTTGGGACTTGTGCTGTTGATGCTGTTGTTGTTGTTGTTGCGCTTGTGATTTTTGTTGCTGCATATTTTGCCTTTGTTTTGTCTGTACTTGTTTTTGCTTTGCCACTTGTGCTGGTTTTTGTTGTTGTAGCGGATTCTGTTCGCTATTTGTGGGCTGTTGCTGAGAGCTCAGGAGTTGTTGTTGCTCCATCTGCCTTCTCGCCACTTGCTTGGCTTTAATGCCAAGCACCTGTTGTTGCAGCTCTTTAATGGTGTTGTTAATTGCATGGAGTTCTTCTTCTTCATCATCAGACTCCGTGGCCGCTAGGGATCGGAAAGCATTCTCACCCCCCCCCCCCCCCCCCCCCCCCCCCATCAGACATGTATAGATATTGTTCGTTGTCTGATTCAGCTGCCGCTTTTGTTGTCGTTGTCGGCGCCGCTTCCCTTCCTTTACCAGACAACTTTTCAGTAGCTGTCAGGGTGGGGTGCTTTAGAGGATTTGGATTTGGAGGTGTCTTATGCCTCCTCCTTCGCTTTCTTGCCACATTTTCTGGTGACAACTTCCCATCTGTTGGTCCCGCTATTGGAATAGCGGGCCGCTTATTGTCTCTCATTTCAATTTACTAATTGTGTAATTGTCTGTTTTATCAGTCGGCCACCACTATAGACGCGCCACTGAACCAATTGGCAAAATTGTTTCTAAATTGTTTTTTATATATTTTTTTTTTCTTATTCACTCACTTGAAAAGCCGAATCACATCTAATCTGTACGGAGGTTTATGAACGACTGAGGGGCTATCCTCTGGTTTTCGTATCGTGAACACGAGGAGTCCGCGTCTTCCGTTACAGTTTTACAATATGGACAGTTTGAGATATTTTCGTGTTTGCTCACGAAACTCATTGACACAGCCACTTCCCATCAAAAACATAGCAGATACGACGAGTATAGTTTCATATGAAATAATTCGAAGCTCACTTGCTTCTCGTAGTAGATTAAGGCGGTTGACGGATTTGACGGAGCTTCAGAATTATTATTCGTTAGCCTTATAAGTGCTAAGGCAGTTTTCGATGATTTCTCGCATGATGATGTTTCAAACTTGGACGACTATCAATAATAACTTCGGGATCATTTCGCATCGCTTTAATTGATCGGCAAGCTGCAAACCGGTGCTAGTTAACCAGTGACGTACAATCGCAATTGTTCCATTGCTGTAGAGTTGAACTTCTTCTAGCGTATTTGCTACTATGACCACAAAAATGTCATCAGCAGATCTGATAACGATCAATGTTTCGAATTGAATTTCTGGACGCAACATTTCATCACATATAATGTTTCACAATAGAAGGCCTAAGACTGAGCCTTGTGGTATACCGCCAGTGTCTTGCGCTTTAACTGCATCGTCGAGCCTTGATCCGTTATCTTTTTTTGCGCGCATTCAAGAGCTTACACACAGCATGGGCGAAGGGGAGTTAACGAAGGAAAAAAGAGAGATACCGATGAACGTTAGTCTTAAATGTTTGTAAGTTATGATGACTAGGAAATAAAGAGCTCAGCAGGGTATTCCATAAACGAGTAGAATTACTTAGGAAAGTATCACGAGCGTTTTACGAAGATAGTGCGGTATCTCAATCCACTAATTCTCTCCCAATTCAACAAATTAAAATTAGCACAGAATTTGTTGGTCTTTGGCTCTAGTTTTCACCGCGTTAATACTCTGTTAATACTAGGGATTTACAAAAGCCGTGTGGGTTTCCCATAGACTGTCAAGGGCTATTATAAATAATTCGCTCAAGGATTTTTCAGACTATATATCCAGCAAACAAATAGAACAATAAGTCGAAGGATCCTTTGGGTTCGCTTTTCCCATTAGCAATAGCCATTGGCGCTTCCAAGGCTCAGGAGAATCTTCATCTTGAAGATAAATTTAATATAAAAATTAAATGTAATTAAATATTTCAGTCCATAACTCCGGTCCTGTTGTAATAGCGATCCTTAGGGCTTTATATGAAATGCCGTTCTGTCCCGGTGATTTTTTAGCGCTCGCCTTTTTACATGGTTCGCGTGTAATCATAGGTTTGAGGGAGATCTCATGATGAATTTGACTAACCGGCAGCATACTTACATAAATAGGGTTACAACTATTTATTGCAACAGTACTGGACATGTCTTTTAGTAGCATACGATCCCAGTTTTGCGATTTTGGGGGTTCAACAGTATACAAGTGGTACTAACGATTATACCTGGATTTCAAAATCTCCTGCGATTCAATTATCGCCTCACTAACGACGAAACTTAGAAGATGTTCATGCAGACTATTAATATTCAGATCGTTCGAGTAGTGTTTGTTGATTCGGATAGCTGAATCGGTGCCGGCTGTAAACACTATAGCATTATGATCGCTAAAGTGACATTATCATCTTGCTGTGCTGTGCAACGTGTTTATATTTCCGATGATAGTTAAAACAATTTCCAGACAAGAAAATGGTTCAAGCAGAGCCGACCCTCTGCGATTTGTATATGAATCGCCCCATTCTGAGGCCCATGCATTAAAATCACCAGTGAATATGATAGGACTCTTGCCAATGGCGCCGGTGACAGGTCTATCCAAGATCACTTCGAACCATTTGATAGTAATGTTACGTACAACAGTCATACAAATATGGAAATAATCCTCATTTCAACCCATATAAAGTAATCACGGTATTGGTGAGCCAGTCATTTCCAGTTAGCTTTTTGTATTGCTCGCAGAAAATCTCTATGTGAATTCGTGAACCATTTGTTCGAGAAGGTCTTGAATCGCTTTGCAATGATTGAGATTTAACTGCAGCATATTCCTATGTATTTGAGTACAGATTAGAATGCGTTTTTAAACTCTGGTAAAAGGCCGCAAAACATTATAACATGGATATCATTAGAATACTGAAGGCAGTTTAAAGAACTGATTGCAGCAGCCTCGGCAGTAGACAGGCTAGGACTTTAAATCCAGTAACGCTAAGAAAAAGAAAGAAAGTTTTGCTCAGAGTATGGCCCAACCATTGTTATCACGTACACCCAATATCTATAACATCACCAGGTTATTTAAACAACACCTGGTGAAAAGTTTACATGAATCTATTTTAAATTCAGATGAGTATCAATTCAAAAGATGTAGCTGCGATCATTTAAGCCCTTAAGAAAAGCTAAGCGTCAACCATTGATAGACTTCCTGCCAAGTCACACTAATCAAATCGGCAGAGATGCTTTCCCCAAAACAATAGGAAAATAAATGTTTTCCTGGTGAATGGAATAGAGATAAACTTTGAGGGAAGAGCAACCTTGAAATTTCAACTCTCAATGCCAATCTCTCACCCATTCCCATTAACCTGAAAAGTTTCGTCGTTACTTTACTTTCACTTCAGCTAACGCCACAGTCCGGGGTGAACCTGGGCCTCAACCAACAGCTCTCTTCTTAAGTGAAATCTTTTTCTTAACCCCTCTAATTGCGCGTGTAAAGTTGGACGATGTCCCTTTATACTTGAGCGTGCCTGCTGTGTCGAGATTGTTCTTTAGCGCGCGCGAGTGGTTTGTATTGGTACTCCTTTCGTGTGGGCAGCATACACTTTGCTGCATACTCACATACTAGACGGGTTCTTCGCGAGTTCTGCTTCAATGGCCGCAAGCGCTACATCGTCATGTCACTGGTATCTTTTATGTCGTAGCGAGCGTTCTCATCGTCATTCTATACAGACATTTGGTATTGAATGAAAAACTTTGTATGGCTCTATGTAGCTGGTCTCCTGTGCTACTCCCAGAGAAGATGGAGGATTGTCTCTTCCTCCTCATTGTCCATGCAGCTTCTACAGAAATCATTTGTAATGGCGCCAGGCCTTCTTGCATGTTTGCCTATAAGGCAGTGTCCAGTGCTGATACCTATTATGGCGCTAAGATGTTTCCTATTTAGAGGGATCAAACTCTTAGAGCGATTCAGATCCACCTTTGACCAGATCTGTTTGGCCGTTAGACATGCTGATCCAACAGTCCACCTAAGGTCTGTGCTTTTTTGCGTAGCGATTGGTATACCGATGCTATCCCTATCCGGTAGAAGGGCAGAGTGCATCCAATTTTGGCGAGTTCGTCACCCCCCCCAAAATTTCCTGGTTAAACTGGTCTGCCATCTCCGTAAGAGATGATCGGCATTCAGGGGTGGTTTTAAAATTTAATGAGACTGAGTCCAGGGACTTGATAGCGGCCCAGCTATCTGAAAAAATACCGATATCCTCTGCAGATATCACACTTTTCTTCAGCCAGGACAGACCTTCTTTAATCGCCAAAATTTCCGCCTGGAACACGCTAGATAGAGTTATAGGTCTGAGGTCCTATGAGGTCCTCAGTTTTTATTTTGTTTGTATATTTTGAGGGATTGTTTATGAGTCGCAGTTAGTCACTTTTCTTGTTCTTTTTACTCAGTTGAAAAGTAAACGTTTCTAAGCGGTCCCAGTGCTGATGTCCAACAGTGTGGCTTTTACTTACCTCTAGGTTGAATAAGAGGCCAGCAAGCAACCATAGGCTGATTAACAGCAAGGGTGAATTAGTTGACTTACATATCAGGCTCGTTGGTGTCACGCGGGGGACTTGAGAGTTCAGAGGATAGTGTTTCTGACGGTATTCCTCTGCATTTTTACCGATAATTCCAGAATGCAAGTTGGCTGGGAGGAGTATCACTCAGGCTGAATTGGATGTATCAGTTGTCTGAAAAAGCATTTTCAGACGACACTATGCAGTTCGTTAGTATTTGAGTGATGTTGTCGGAGACAAGAGTGATATCTAGCTCATTACCAATGTTGCAAACAACGAGATTAGTGCTTATAATATAGTCAAAAGTGACTCACCTCTATCGTTCATGTCGGTACTGCCACGTAGAGTGTGATAAGCGTTAACGTCGCACCCGATGATGATGCCAGTTTTTTAGCCTTCCAGCTTCCAGCCTGGTGGCCTGCCACAAACTTGCTGCTGCTAGTTTGGCCGTGGCCTGCTACAAACTTGCTGCTGCTAGGGGTGGAGGACCATTCTTATTACTCCTTGAAGATTTAGTTTTAGGCTCCTTTAGAATCCTTTAGTGTCAGGACTTGTCTGGAGAGCTTCTCGAGATTCATTGATCTTACTCAGCCATTACAACTCGACAAGTTCGATGCTCACGGTAGAAGATGCGTTTACGAAAGAAGGTTATAGATAGAAATTTGGAGGTATTAAGTTTTTGAGTCACCGGTTTGGAAACCGATATAGGTCTCCTTCAAAAGGATGGAGTCATGGGGAGAAAAAATAGTTCTAAAAAAATTTGTATCGTCAGCGTAAAGGGACAAGGAGCAGTCCTTAATGATCCTCTCAAGACCTTTAATAGTAATTATGAAGAGAAGTGGGCCAAGGTGGCTGCATTGTGGAACCGCGGATGAGGCCATGAAAGTAACTGAAAGGGCACTATAATATTGGTTTTCCAGAGACAATTTGAAGAAGGTCAATTGGCGAGATACCTTATCAAAAGGTATATTAAAATCGGTTGCGATAACATGGATTTCTATGCCATTTTCAAAGGCTGCGAGAACAAAAGACACAAACTCAATTTTTGGTAGTTGTTCTTCCTTTTAGAAAACCATATTATCTAGGAGAAATAAAAGACTTGCACTTAAAGCTTAAGGCTTCGTATAAAATGCTTTCAAAGAATTTATGTACGAGTATATGAGAGAGTTTAACAATGTGATAATTGGAAACATCATTCTTTGATCCTTTTTTGTGTATGGGGATTATAAAAGAGGTCTTCCAAATCTGGGTGAATCCTCCCTTTTTTTAAGAAAAACGGTGAGGAGACCATCATGTTTATGTTTTTGTAACTTTTCTTCAATAACAGCAGGATCGAAATTTTGAGTGAGAACGGGACCAGCTGAGGAATTTGGTAGGTCGTTGAAGTAAGAGGGATCTGGTACGAAGGAGTTGTTATTACATGATTGTTTGAAAGATTGGCGATAGTAGGAGAATTAGTTGAAAATTTCTTCTCAAAAGAAAGGGATGAAGGATAACCATCGGTCTTACTTTTATGATTGAAAAATTGAAAATAGGAATTGGGGTCATTTATAAGTTTGGTTTGAGCATTATTTAGGTAGCGTTGATAGAGAGAGTTCGATGAAATGAAGATATGTATGTACCTTGTTTCTTTCTTTTCGCAGAGAGCGGAGTCTACGATTATACCAAGGAGCGGATGTAGAAGATATTTTATGGCGGGAATATGGTACGTGAAGTAAAATGGATTTGAATATTTCTCTGTAAATTTACCAGACATAGTTTGGTAAACTCGAAAGATAGGCTTAGGTAGGTATTGATTTTATAGAAATTAGGATGGAAAGCACACTGAATTAGACTTATCGTATAGATAGGCGTGATATAGACATACGAGTATATTCTCGTACATATTTTTATTCCTAAGCCTAGAGAACGCATAGCGACATTCGACGGTATCGCTAGTTTTCTGCGTCAATTTAACAGAGGGTGGCGAAAGAGTGTCAATAGAAGAGGGACAGATCGCACAAGAGGGGTTTGATGGCGCAACAGACCAGATGTCAGAAGTGGGTTTAAAATATGAGAAGTGATAAAGTTAGGATACTTAGTTCCAGTTCTAAGGTTGAAATTTGGGAAAGGCTTGTTTGTTGAGGGTTGATTTGTGGCAGTTTGAGGTGTAGCGGGAGTTGGAGTTTGTGTGGCAGGCTTAAAATTTGGAAAAATTATTATTTTGAAACTCCAATTGGGGCTAGATTTGTTATGGGGAGAGAAGATATGTTTTGGTAATTTGGATTTATTTGATGCCATATCTCTTGTCGAAGGAAGGGGTCAATGTTGAATTAAAGTGATTGTTGAGCTCTCGTTGTGCGGCGACTGAATGAGTTGACCTATATAGATGTGTGATCGGTTGTTAATTTGGAAGAAGCTTCGTAGGATTCAATAGAATAGATCATCCGCAAAAGACTTAGATGTCATCGGTTCCCACTAGAACACCGAAATCAAGCAGTGTGGGCGCGGTAAGTACCTAGATGAGGGACCACATGGGAACTTGGTACACCGCGTGCTGTTGACTAGCACCACATGGGCATAGTACCCCGGCGTGAAAATTCCGGACTTTACAAATTCATTTGTAAAGATCCCTCGAAATAATAATAATAATAATAAATTAATGCATGTTGTGAAAAGAAAATGTGACCGAACACAATGATTATAAAACCTGAAATGTCAAAAATACTCTTCTTTCCTGACTACGCGTTAAGACCACCATGGATGACCTTAACGTCACGCTTATGACATTGCTCATACGTCTGGCTTAAAGAGCTCGTTGAAGCAATCCTTTGCGAAATTAACCTTTCCCTTTGTGGGTCATAAATGCATATCAGGCTTATGTTGGCGAATTAGCATTGATGCAGTTTGTAATTGCTTGCTTAGATACTTGCAACTCGAAAATTCTTACTTCAATTTTCATTTGATGACAAATGCAAATTAAAGTAGACATCGCTTCTGCTCTCTGTAGCAGTCACCATAGTAGATGTCACCGTTTTCTATCCTTCCCTTGGCCGGCCGATTCCATTGAACTTGAAAGACTATGATATCCGCTCTGTGCCAATTTAGTGGATCCGCTTTTTATTCGCCTTCATATGGACCCTTTCAGAAGCATAGCCGAAAGTTGCTGTCCATTTTTCATTTGCCAGGTTCGACAGCAATAAGTCTATTACAACATATGGTATGTGTTGTACGTGGTCGGACAGCTAACCCTCCGGCACAACCCACAATCCGGGTTGCTGTACTTATCCTTAGTTTACTATTATTACACCGCACATAAGTGTCCGCCAACGAAAAAATATGGTAGTTCGAGAAAACTATTAATCGAATTCTTAATCAAATGGTTTTATATTCCGAAATTGGCAGGGTCTTTCTTAAGCTTATTAAGCCATAAGACATACCGAGATTAAGGCACAAAAAAATGGATAAATTAATTATTTTGAATAACCCCCATTGCTCTTTGGCAAAAGTATAATTCTAATCAGCTTATGAATGTCCGACCAAGGAAAAGTCTTATTCCAGTATTAATACAGGATACCTTAAGCACACTTCGATCTATCGGCATTGTGTCCGAGCTGTCTGTTAATAAATTGACTTTTGTATTGCCCCATAAGTCAACACCTCAGACTTTCATACATATGAATACCAACTAATACACGTTAGTCTTCAAATACAAATTTTCTAAAGCCTCAACCCCTCCTTTGCCGGAATCAATGTAAAATTTCCACTCCGATTGGATATCAAATGTAATATTGTATTTCATTTGAGTAGAATATGCAGTGAAAGCATATTTTCGATATTGGACCAGGAATCTTTGACTCTAATCATAGAATCCGCTTCACCACATCAATACAATACAAAATGCCTCAAGGGTTTATTTGATTACATTTGAAAAGCCTCCCATATATAGCAACAGCAAAAATGTTAGAAACAAAAATCTCCTTAAGTAGATAATCCAAATCTACCAGGAAGATATAGAATTCAATATTCTTGGAAACATGAGGATTCCATCTGGATCGACCTCAGTATCCACTCACTCCCTCGTGGACCGTGTTACATCTCGTGAGTATACAAAACTAAATGCCATGGCATGTGAGTGCGAGTTCGAAAAGTTCAACTTGGAACAAATCTCTTAAGTGCCCTCATCGGAAAGCCGATGTTCATGTACGCGTACATCACCACTTACATCAGTATCCATTCCACTCTTTCGACGTAATAAAATTGGAAAAGAATGATAAACAAACATATTTCCGGCATTTGAGGTTAAATTTTTGATTTTCACTTACCGTTACCTACGCCAATTTAATTGATAATCATTTTCTTCTTTTAAAGACCCTTATAACTGTCGATTATTTTGTCAAATTAATTTAATTGAAACGCTACAGTGCAACCCGATTTTGTTTTCATTTCAGATGATATAAGGAGCGCAATCTAGAAGCATTAAAAAGCGATAATGACGTCAGAAACGTATCAGGATTTAACCTTCGATCGGACTGGTAAAGGTGGAAAACGTCCAATAAGGCCAAAGTTGTTAAAGCTAACCGATGTCACGATGCCACATAGAAGTCGAAAGAAAACAAAAGTTAAGGTGAGTACCTTGAGTGGTAGGGTGCTTTATCGTGTATTCCTACTGTCATTGTTCCTATGGTTATAGGCTAGGAGAATGACTGTGTGACATTTAGGCCGGTTTTGGAGATACAAATAAATCCTTAGTTGAATAGAGTGATTGACGTAATGCCTGCTTTTATGTGATTTCTTTCGCGCCTTGTCATTTTTATTTTTATTTTTTAAAGTGATGGAAGAAATGTCTTGAGGGTGGATTAATCTAAGAAAGGTTAAGTAAAACGGTGATTTGATTGGGGATTTTGGGATTTTCCAAAGAATTCCTGGATTTTTTTTTTAAAGATCAAACTAAATCCCGAACTTAAAGTAATATCTACGTTCGTATTCGGATTACAGTGATGTAGCGAATACAATTGAGAATTGTAATGCATTAGTCGCGTCGACTGAAAAAGTTGCGTTTATTTTGTTGAAAAAATTTGTTGGTACCAAAACGCATTAAAGTCTTGATGTTGCCGGTAATTTTGATGCCCGGAGGGAATCACGTAATGTTACATCAGCTGACATTCGCAACTTTTTCATTTCCGTCGATGTCATATTTCTTCTCATACTTTTTTCAAAACTGTGATGCGTATATAAAAGTTGAACAAGTGTTGTGAAGCGTATTATAATACAAACCTCAAGGATTAAGCAGTGTTTTTCTACTGCGGAGTTATCCTTCCCATTTAAGACATCCAACCGTAATTCTAAGAGGGGCATTGTAACTACTATTTCCTTGGTGGTTAATGACAGAGCCAAAGTATTTAAATTGTTCGCTCTTTGGCACGATAGCTCCTGAATAGATGTCAGGAGTTGAGTTTTCGGATTCAGAAAATCGGCAAAACAGATATTCGGCTCTGCAATACATAGTATGATGGATCGTAACCCGTAATCTTCTAGCGCCTAAGTGTCAATCAAGCTGTTATATATGAGAGTTGTTTCGGACTCGATTGCTTCAATAGAAAATCTTACCCGACGTTTTAAAGCAACGAACTTTGTACACTCCTTTGGTTTACTCCAACTTTAGCTTCTCCGGTTAGTCTCGCTGCGTATTTAACTTTCGTTTCAACGTCACCGTTAACAAATATAATTCTTATATACGCGTCGGCTATATTTTGAGATCTTAGTGTCATCTAAATATGATCTCTGGGAACTCTGTTGAGCATCTTTATCAAGTTGATGAAGATGCTATGCAAATCTTTGCGACGTTATTCCACTATTATTCGTAAACTTAGAATCGCGTCATATATTGGCCCTGTCTTCCACAAAGCCGCATGGATTGACATGAAGTTCAATAAATGTTCATCATCATCTTCAACTGTCTAGAACTCTTTCCTATATTTTCATAGTATGCGACATAAGTGTCACCGATCGGTAGTTATTGCAATTTATCATGTCGCCTCTGCCTTTATACAGAGGAATGAGAAAGTACCCCTTCATTGGTTAAGAATCCTCTTATCATTCTATTCAACAAAACCGGAAGCTGTAGAAACTCAAGCTTTCTGATTGTCCATACATAGAAGGGTATGTGAATCGGACCGACTGCAAGCCTTCGGTTCATTCTTTTACTGCTGCTTCCATTTTGGCTTTCGTACAATATGCCCTTTTATTTTTATATGTACGAGTAACTGCTGAGGGAGTAGTACAGTCGGGGATTTTTGTAAAGTAGGTAGTGTTACATATTTGCGAACGGGACACTGGACGATGCCTACTTGTAACAGCGCACCTGATTTATTTCTCCTCCTCGAAATATTCGAAGTTACATCCTTTGTATGAGGTTTTCTTTTTTCTCAAAATCAACTGTGTAAGGTACTCTGAAGTGGCAACGAGTAGAAGCAAACATTCAATAAATTAACAAGCAGGAAATCATTCTATCTGCGATCGAAATTGCAATTCAGAGAATCACTGTCAGTCAACCACAGCGAAAAATCATCCAATTTGAAAATTTCAACGAGGATAACGAATGTTGGGAAACTTTCATTAAAAGATTGGGCAATTTTTTTAGTTTGAAGAAATCTTTAGAAAACTAAAAGAAAACTACTGCTGTTTAGAGAAATACTCGTATGTAAATATAGCTATCCTAAATTGAGAGCGGGAGCCTTGCCCGTTTTATATGGTCAGGCAAGGAATTCCATAGTCTAATGCCGTAGAATGAGTGTAGTTGAAAGGTTGAATTATAAAATTAAATATTCTAGCCGACTGTGTAAATTGCAGTTTTTCATAAAAATACCGTGGTGATTTCGAATATATGATTTTATGTAGGAAAATACATATTGTGTCAGTGAACAGCTTAAAATACTGTTTTACTGTTTATTACAGGAGAGATTACAGTTTATTATAAAACCTAAAATGGTGACTATATCAACAAATTTAATTTGTATATTCGATAACATATTGTAATAGGAGGTAATATTTCTGGCGAGTAAAACTTTTTGAAAATAAAGTTGACTGGGTCTTAGATGGATTTAAAGTAAGTCCATTTTCGATAGATCATTTGTATATATGTACCTTTGAGGTCGTCATTTATTTTATAAAAAAGATCCTCCATTAGTTCAATAGGTCTTGACAAATAAATTGGGATGTCATTGACATAAAGGTGAAAAGATACACTGTTACATATACACTGTTACATGGGTTATATGATTTATAAAAATACAAAAATGAAGATGACCTAAGATAGAACCAGAGGATGCCATCTTCACCCACAGCATTCGACTTAAACTCAAGTATACTTTCGACCACACCATTCTCGTTTACTGCTTCAAAATCATAATTAAGATCGCATAGAAATCCTTCTTGTAAGGAGAACTGAGGATTGTTAACTGTACGTGTTAAAAATGTGCAGTTAAGAATATTTGGATCTAATCGACAGTCAGAAACAACCTTTTTATCCAACACCTATTTTCGGTAAATTTGTCCAGAGCTGTTTGGAAGGAAGCGAATCGTTTAATGTAGATGCAAAATAATTGCGCTGAAAGAAGTTAAACTTATTATTAGCATTGTCAAGATACAAACAGTGTTCCCATGGTATTGCATATGCTTCCCTATGTGCTGAGTGAACTGATAGACTTAAAATCCTTGTGAGTGTATGTACGCGGGATTGGAACATGTGAAAAATCAATGTTATAAGAACAAAGCAAAAAATCTTGGACAGATATTCCTTCAAGAGCATGTTGATCAAAAAAGAAAACTTTAGAGGCATCAGAGACTATTAAAAAATAAACTAGGATTGGAGTTTGGAGCATATCGAGTAGGATGAGAGTTTTTAACAACAAGACCATTGGATAACACCATGTGGATAAGTTTGTGTGATAGAGCATCAGTGTACCAAGATCAGTGTTAAAATCTCTACATATATTTAACACAACCATCTGACATCTCTTCGGATTTACCAATCACTTTACACCCGAATGTTGATTTGCAATAGATTGCTACTCCACCTCCAATTGTGTTTGTTACCCTGTCATTGTGATGCAACTTTTTGCTGACCATATCGAAGGTATGTTTATGGATTTCTGGCTCAATCATGTCAGGGATATGATCATGGATTTCGGGTTTAATCCACGTTTCACACACACAAATGACATCAATAACTGAGCCCTCAAGAACATATTTTATGTAATCTATCCTAGCAGAATTAAGACTACATGTATTCAGATGACACACCAAAGAGCTCACACGTATCCCTATAATTGTGCGCACAGTATTATTACCCACGCCCTAGACCATGGACAATGTTCTACTTGACAATCTTCTACTATCAAACAAAAAATTAACAACGGACGAGCAACTCAAAAGGAATGAAAGTTTTTGAAAATGAACTAAACAGCAGAAGACGATAAAGTTGAAGAAAAGCTAAAATATTGAAGTAGGAAAATGTAAACAGGAAATAAGATTTAAAATTGATTCTTTCATAGTTAATTAGGATTGTTTTTTCCCCCGCAGCAGCACCATTCATATCCTTGTTCTGTTATTATAACTTCATTCAACTAAACTAACTAAGTCATTCAGCTCCTCTAAGTGGTCGATCATTTTGCTCTTCCGTTTAGCATTTGAGTTTACAAATGTTTACACTGCCGAATTTTGTGTAAACACTACACAGCTGTTTGTCGTGCTTAAGGGTCATTGCACGTTGTAAAATAGCACGGTTTTTCCTCGTTAAGCTGTCGTTGATGTATACTAGACCATCCGCATCTACTCCAGCATCACGAAGGCAAAGCTGTTTGTTGTACTGTTTTCGGTAAACTGCAGCTGAGCCAAGAACGTAGGCGCGGCGTTTCTTTCTTGTGGGTTATTGAATTTAATTATTACAGGTGAGATGGTTTTGTTACGTTGCCGTGGACGAAAGATTTGTTTTAGTTTGCGAGGACCTCAGTCGATAGTGAAACAAAGTAGATTGAAGATCTCTGTGAAATTTTCCTCAGGTTGTTTGGGGATACCAAATAGAACAGCATCAGCAGCAATATCTTTACATCATATCTAATACACCATATTGTTTTAGTAAAGAGAGAAGCTCATTTCTCATTGTTAGCATATTATCATTAGCTTCAACCCTTTCAACATGTTGAGGCGATGTTTTTCCAGGAGGTCATCAAGCAATTCGAGCGTCAGATTAGCAGCGCCATAGGTGGGTTTGGTCGTCATAGATCGTCAATTCGTTGTGCCGGTGTTGATGCCTTACTGTGAAGAGCTTTAGCTCTGGCTCCAATTCCAGTTGCATGCGAATGCGACCTAATCAGTGGCGAGTAAAAAAATGAGAAAGAGCAAGAGTAGAGGAGAGTGGCGAAGGGATAAATCGAATAAATAAAAACAAAAATGTTGGTGGAGATTTTCTTCTTTTTTGTAAATAATTTAATACTGAACACAATCAATGTGATAAAAATTATGTTACTCCGTAAGATACAATACTTCTATCTTTTATTTATCGTTAGCGGTCACTATTAAATTCAACTAGAGATTATATACCCGAAAAATCAAATACAATTGCGGGCGGGGTAAAAACTACGACCTACTCATGCGAACATTTTAAGACGAGGAAATCTAGTACTTGGTACAATGATACTCGTATTCCATTCGCCCATGACGTCAAATAGACTATGTTTGCTTGTGAATGTAGTGTCATCTTCTGGTATTTTCGTCGTCAACAACGATTTTTTATCGTACTTGAAGCAATGCCCGTAAGTTCCTCCTAAAAATTTGTAAAGATCTTCTTTCATTTCATACTCTTTGTACTCCATTGGCCCATTCAGACGGATTATGGTGAATTCAGCTCTGATGCGTATGGACACCAGTCACCTGAAAACTAAGAGTTTACCCTGTGATCGGTTACTTTCGCAAATAAATGTCGCAGTTTTTGGTTGTCATGTTTTGCGTTCCGGCTCTGGATTTCTATTTTGCTACCAAAGATGTACACTTATTCGTTTTTCGCGTAAATCACCTAAAACAAAAGTTTACGAGTATGTGAAGAGAAGTACTGCTTAGCAGAATCATCTATTTCTTATGTGAGCTCATATTAAGCTGACATGGCCGAATTTAACTTTAATGCTGAAAGATAAAGATTTCTTTGATTAGACTGCATCTTTTTAATCCTCCTTTTCTCCAGGCCATTCCACCCCAGTTACAGGATGGCAGTGATTTTCGTTTTCCAGGTGCCCTTATCCAAGATGATTTGTTGACACGTAATAGTATTTTTCTTACAAGATCAGGTTGTTTTCCACACACACAAACCCCAACCTAAAGCACTCACTTTTCTGGAGTTAATAACCCACTTAGGCGATGTAAGAGCTGCCATTTACCTACTTTTTTCCATACTTTCCGCTCTAAGCACTCTGAGCGCTCTGAGCTTGACCAAGATGAATCCTATGAATGTTGGTGTTGAATGTTTGTAAGTTATAATGGCTAGGACTCTATCGGTCTAATACGATATTTCAAAGTACGCCTGAACGTGATTCAACTGGAGGTTAACTGATGAGCGTTCATAGCGAGACCGGTGTTACGGTTGAAAGTGTGATTAGAGATCTGATCAAACAAGGTAAGGAAGGAGGCCTTGCTTTAGTATTCGGGACCGTCAATTGATTTTGCAATACTAGCGCTAACAAAATGTTGTGTTGCACAGTTTCGAATTCTGTCTGGCAAATTCAGAGTGGTTTTAACGTAAACTGCTAGCGGTTTACTCTAATTTTGGGTTTATAAGCACCTTATATGATATATTGGGACAAGATTAGGAGGGGAAAGTATTTCTTGCATCGCTTGAGGAAAATTAGAATGGAAAAGGGCTGGGTGTTTGGAGTTAATCAGGCACCATCTCTATTCTAGCGCCCTGACTGGTCCTGAAAAATCCTTATCAGCTCCAAATATATTGCAATATATCTAACTAATAAATATAATATATAAAAATAAATATAACTAATTTACCACACTGACTTTTGGCGCGACCGTTACTGCAGCCTCGTGAATTCATTCGTTTTCCTTCTATTGTTCTGTAATTTCAAACAGCCCTTAGTCAACCAGGACCTCGACCAATAAATCACTACAATTAACGCAGTCCTTGGAAAACTGCCTCCAGTTACGCACTTTTGAATGGCTAAGGAACTTAACTTGGGCATTGGTTTTGATTCGCTCAACATGGCATTTTAGCCGACTAATACGCACTCTATTGACCACGTCAAAAACGACTAAGGATATATTTGTACACCTTCGCTAACGTGCATGCTTCTGCACCATTAAACAGGATTGACCTCTGGGATGATAAGGATCTTACATAGAGTCTCCTTAGAGCCCATATCATAGTATGTGTATACTCGTAAATGTACAAATTCAGGAAACCATGAAATCATAAAAAAAAAACATATCTACAGTCCACTTATCTCATTGTATGAGATACGAAGAAGAATAATTTCATGGTTTTTCCTTCCCTTTACCTAAAAGGGTAAAGGATATAAAGAAACCTCCTAGAATATATGTTATACATATGCCCTGTTCAACAAAAATCTGCAATGCAGGGAATGGTTACGATGAAATGCATAAAGAAATCATATAGGGATACCTTGATATCCATATTTTGTCGACAGGAATTTCTGAAGATGAATTAATTACCATGGTTGCCATCTACATGGTTTACTAATCCAAAGAAAATTTATTGCTGATGTCGTTCTCATCATTTGGAGTTATAACAATTTCCCCCATTGCTGTTTCCACTTTTAGTTCAATATGTTTGACGCAATTAAGACATTTTTGACCGTCCAATTTCTCAAGGGCTTTTGTTAATAGTAGCTTAGAGTCTTTCATTTTGAAACTCTATGGAATTAAGCTCGCAGTGTTCGGGAGGCAATTGTAGTACTTTGTGCCAGTTCATCTACCAAGTGTACCCAAAGTTTACCTTTGTAGTGGTTTTGATTTCTTCTTTTCGTTTGATTTCTTCGTAAGGCAGATTGTTTTCGAGCTTTTCAGAACAGCGAGAAACGGTAGATAACATCTTATGTGTGATAATAATCAGACTGACACCCATATAATTGGTGTAATTCAGGAGAACTCCTTTCTTGTGGATCGGCCACACGGTGCTACGGTTTTTTTTTTCTTTTTTTTATAATTTACGCGCGCCTAAGGGGTTAGATACTCTTTTACTGTTGCCTGGGAGCGGGCGGAAATGTAGGAGGAGGAGAAAGGAAAAAAAATTGTTTTGTAGTGGTTTGAAACTCAGGTGTATTTGGTTTCGATATTTGCTCTCCAGGGGTGGGAGTTCGAATAGGACGGAGAGTTTTTTCTTCACTCAGAGTGATTTGAAGTTATAATTCGCACTAGTTTTTTGTGGTTGAAACTCTACAACAGCCAACGGTTCTATTATTGAGGAACAATTTAAGCTAATCTCGGAAATACGTTGGTGCATACTCTGTACCCAGTTATCTCCCGTTGCCTTATACATATACCTCGGCAGGTAGGCTGCCTTGAATATTGCTATCCTCCCTTCACCTTGTAGGGTAGACAGATCTCTTGACACTTGAATGGTTCATTCTGCCTGGTCGCCGAAGTTGTTTTTCCATATCTTCAATACCGACTCTACTACTATTATATGTTTCCTTGTTCATCTCCACAGTTTTCTGTTCGTCCCTTCCGAACATTGTTCCTGGATTAACAATTCTCTATTTCCTTTATCCCGTGCTTCTCATCCTCTTTCTTTTTCTTCCAGTACTGCTACCTAGGCAAGTTACTTTCCTATGTGTGATTTCCTGTATTCTTTATCAAACCATGTGTTTGGTGTAGGTGGCCCTTTCTAATGGATCTTCGGCACTGGATGCTGGTTGCATAGCACATATCGAGAGCTGAGGGATACGCGATCGCAAAGATTGTGGCAGTATGATGCGATTGCAGCTGTAAGACGTTATATCTGCTCTCAGCATTTCTTCGTCATTTTGTTGTCTGAAATTTAGTGCAACGATTTAGTGGTCCGAGTCTGTGCCCGAGCTTCCAAAAATGTTTCCTATTTTTGCATTAGAATCACCTAAGATGATTTTAATGTTATACTTAGGGCTTTGATCGTAGACTTTGTCGAGGGGCTCGTAGAAACATTATCTGGTATCGTCGTCTTTTTGCTCTGTGAGGGCGTGATCCTATATCAAGCTACTGTAGACGTATAGAGCCTTGATTCGTATAGATAAAAGGTTTTCGCCTATGTGTCGAAAGTTCACGACTTATTGCTTCAATCTGCCGATTATAACAAGTCCGCAATCAAATGGACGCTGTCGCTCAGAGGCCTACCCTAATCGTACATACCCAGCCATCAAAATTAAAGTCTTCTGCATATGAAAAATTCTCCATGAATTAAAAGAGTTTACAACTTTTCTGGAGTTTATATCAGAGTGACGACTAATGACGTACCAAGTCATTGAACTTTTATAACTCCATTACGGAGAAATTATATTTTCGCAAAATATACTTTCCACTACAATGTAGTGGAAAACCACAAAGTTTTCAATATTGACATCTCAAGCCACTGGAAGTTGGAAAAGCTCTTGACTAAACCAATCGCAAAGTTAGGTTTTAATTAGGCTATTATGCATCACAGCAGGATAAATATAAGTTGAAAACTTCCTAAACTCCACTCTTCAATTTAATTAAGTTATAACCAAAAGTCGGCTTAAAAAAAAGTTAAAAATAAAAAGTCCAATTAGCATATAAACAGCGTATTCGTATCATCACCCCTTTCACTCACATCCTTTCCATGAATTACTGAACCTTAAGTATTTCTTAAATGAAATCATCCATAAACGTCGCACAAACAAAAGCCTCATTGTCTACGATTCTTCAAAACCCGTAGTCCTGCGTGTTCAAAAAGAAATCTCATTTATGGCATCAGACAAAAGGAAACTAGGTTTCACTGACAACCCAAGTTGTAATAGATACTCGTATACGAGTTGCGACTATGTTCTGGTGTCCTTGTACCTCTTCCTATCATCTGGGAGCATATTCGTATACGAGAGAAGGATAACAATTTCGATATGTGGGGTAGACAAAAATTTAATTTCCTCTTCCTCGGAAATTTTAAATCGAAAAATGATCAGAGAAATATTGTACAAAGTAAAATTGCAACGATTGTTCGGAAGTCAGCAAAACACAATAAAGAAACGACGACTTAAACTAGGACTCCCACCATTTCAGCGATTTTTTTCTTTTTCACACATGTCGTTCTATTCATTTCTGTGTATTGTGTATTGTTAAGTTATTCTATAGGTTGTTTGCTTTGAGTTTAAATTTTAAATAGCCAACTAAATCTAAACTTTGTATTCTTTTATTTTTATTTTTGTATTTTCAGTCGAAGGACAGGTCACAGTCTACGGTGAGGGATCGAATCTATGATGACCCTGCTTACACGGACGACATAAGTCATCTGGCGAATCCCATGCGACGAAGCAGTACCTCTGTAGGTGGAAGTGGCCCTGGCAAAAATGATCCATCATCGTCAACTGGTTCTTTGGGGAAACGTGCAAAAGCTTTAGCAAAACAACATACTAAAAGGTCAGACAGCTATGAGCAAGACGGCTCTAGTAGTTCTGACAATATACCAACCAGCATAGGGAAAGGAAAACGCGGCAGAAGTCTAGAACGCTCTGAGAAAACTGAAAAATCCCCCAAAAAAAGAGAAGCTAAACGTGATCGCTCTTCGAAGCAGAAGAGAAATTTATCGCTTGACAACACTCAACCAGGTAGACGTTCTATGGAACGAGGAGAGGTTTCATACAAGCTCCCAAGTATTGACAGGTCTTACCGTGGTTCTAAAGTAAAATCTACAGCTGCACCAAAGCCCAGTCCGGATGTGGAGAACTGGTCTGAATGTCACCCACCAGACACATCAAAAGCTGGCCAAGATGAAGGATTCTCTGTTAGGGGAAAGGATTCCACGAAAATGCAAATCGGACGAAAGTTTCTTAAGGGTGAAATCGGCATCAAAAGCTTTAATTATTACCTACTCAAAGAAGGTCTTAAGTCGTCCAAGAAGTTTGTAGAAAAGCAACGAAACTCTCTTACCAGTGGCCTGGGCTCCAAGAAACACATCTCCCGCAGTGAAGAAAACATCTACGAGGAGATTTTCTTCAAGGACCGCGCCTCAGATACTGATGAACCGCCTAGCCAAAGTCACCAACAACCGGTGCATTCTATTTATCCTGATTGCGAACTATGCATGCAGCAGTGTACCAAAGAAGATTGCGAGTACTGCCTTCAGGATAGTTTCAAATCGAAGCAGCAATTCGGAAGCCTTGGTCGTAATGATAACCGCAGCTCCTTTGCCAGTGCATCCAAACAACAAAAACAAATGCAACACAAACAACAACAGCAACAGCAGCCGGCTGCACATATCCTTGAATTTCAATCGTATAATCCCAACAACCCGGGGGTGTACAAAATTGAAACGACCCCCGTCGCTATTACCGGCGAGTATAATCCAATTCTGCAGTTCCAGCAGCCAACGGAAAGTCACAAACAGGTGCCGCAACAGCTCCACCATCACCAACAACAACAACAACAACAACAACACCACCATCAGCAGCAGCTTCAGCATTTGCCGCATCATGCAATTCAGCAAATGCAACCGCAATCACATTACCAACAACCAGCTTTGCCACCGATACCGCAACCTCGTCGAACATCAAAGATACCAACAAATAATAATGGTGGGGGTACATGTTCAGTTCAACCTCTTCCTTCAACATATATCATTGGTGGTGGTGCTAGTACAACAACTCTGGGACTGAGAGTAGCTAATCCAAAATCATCTTCATCCAGTGACTCGCTGCACCACAAATACAACACAATGGCTCGTTTAGAAGCTTCATCGTCGGCCGACCATTACCATCAGCCACCGCCACCCAATTATCGTATGTACCGGTTGGGTGGCCACTTGGGCGGATCTCAAATCCTTCCAGAGTCGACTTTCGAACCGAAAATCTACAAAAGCGACTCCAAGGTATCCATCATCAGTGAATACTCGGTCAGAAGTAGTGACAACACGTCTAACCGAAACTTTCGTTGCGGTGAAGTGAGCGATTCAAGTTTGGGTGATTCAATGTTCTCCTATTCGACGCAACAGCGCAGATACTTTGGCAGTTCGGAAAGTTGCCGGTTCGCCTTTGAATGCCGCAGATGCAGTTTGGATGGAGAAAAATGTAGTTTCTCAGACACATGTCGGTATGAGTGCAGGAACTGTGATTGTTCGTCGAGTTATTTTTCGTCAGACTTTGACGACTTGAATTACGGACGGAAAAGTAGTAGTAGTCAGAAATCGTATGAGTACTTTAACGACAGCAATTTGGATCTGAAGCAGAATAAATATGCTCAGGATTTCTTCAAGCATGTTAATGATGTGAAGCGAAGTATTTACCAAGCAGAATTGCAGAGGAATAGCGCTGTGGATTCGAACTACAATGGATCCGGTGCTAGTCAAAGTCAGCAGCAACAACAGCAACAGCAGCCGCAGCATTCTGCAAGGTGAGTGCTAGTGGAATAATGAAAAATAACATGTACGAGTATATGTGGTCTTATATTATTTACTATACGAGTTGGATTTCTTCAGTTCGCCTTCATCATGCAATAAAGGCCCTCTTGTACTCACACAATATGCAAGGTAATATTTCACTAATTAAAACTAGTTTTTAGTCAGAAAATGTAAAGGAAAAGCCTTCATGCCTGACGTCTAGGTTAATAAAGCTGTATCCCAGGATGGCCCTATGGGATATAAATCCTGCAACACCATAGTTATGTATGTATATATAAAATGTGTGCCAGAGTAACATTTTCTGGCTGAAGCCACATAATTGATAGTCTTGCATAGGGCTATGATATTCTAGATTTTCCCAGATGACTTCATCTGAACAAGGATGTTTGCATGTCAACCAATTCAAGGTTGGTGTAATCGATTGCTCATCCCAACGACGTTGTTATTGAAGAAAGTATTTTCATCTACTGCTTTACTGACCCTTGTCTGTAAACAGTATTGGTAACAATTTGACTTAGTCCCTCGCCACTGGTATAGATAACTGCGTAGTTTTAGTATCCTATCCCTCTAAGTTGGATAGTTACCACCATCCCATTTCTCTTACGTTGTCGTATGACAATGGTCAAAATCCTGTTTCCTATTCTTACAACCTCTTCTTTCTTTACGATAATCTTAACCTTACAATTAACAATGCTCTTACATCCTTTTATACCGAAATCAAATATTTATCCCAATCTGTACCCTTTTTTACCCAGAAAGCATTGCTCATCTTCACCACCATGCTTTAATAAAAAAAAAAGCAACTGCTCTCGCTCCCTTCGTAACGACACAAATGAGCTCTGGTATATTTACCTACTTAAAATCGTATTCCGATGCCGATTTCCTCAAATTTTTCTTTTCCAATCTCTCTATGACAGCTTTTTAAAACGTATGCACCATACAATAATTTCCGACCCCAAACGATTCTTTCAGCTCATCAACACTAAAAGTTAATCGGATAACTCTTAATCATCTCTCAATTTTCTTGATAAGTCCTCGAGCGATCCCTAAGTTTTTTGTCAAAATTTTTGTAGCCAAGCGTTCGCCATCCATATCCAAGAGCTGCCCAGAAACAACAACAATCAGTGTCTATAACTTTAGAGTAAGTTAACGAAAATATATGCTGCTGGACCGGATTGTCAGGTCTCTCCATTTAAAAAAAAAATGTTAAATGCATCGAGCCCAAACTCTTACAGATCTCTTTCAGCTTGCTTTCACCCAGGGAGTATTTCTCTCAACCTGGAAAAAGCATTTTATTACGAGTACTATCCTACATAAAACGGGTAGCAAAGACCATATTTCCAACTATCGACCAATTGCTATGCTGTTCTGCATGCCTAAGCTTTTTCAGAGCATTATTTTTGTCATAAAACCACTCAAAACCAATAAGAATTTCTCAAAGGTAGGTATACAACCACCACACAACAGCGGTCATCAAGAACTTTGTGTGCACTAGAATCGGGAAATGAAATTGAAGAGAGATAAATTTGATAGAAATTCTCATTCCCTTCTAAAATTGAGGGCTTCATAATAATAATAATATATTCTATTTAGGTCCATGGTTTCTGACCCAGTTAAACGCTCATATGGCGTCCCTCAAGGTAGCCACATTGGTCCCTTATTATTTATTCTGACTATTAACGGTGTTTATTATACTTATCATTGAAAATTCATACATATCTGTTTACGCAAATGATATGAAAATCTTTAGAGATATACATACATATCATCTTCCTCGAACAGCCTAAGATCTAGACAGATTTTGTACTTGGTATCAATAAGTGTCAAGCTATAACTTACATGATGAATGAGTTGCGTGATTTAGGTGTTATCTGTCAGTTTCAGTTTTTATGCATTTTTATTTTTTACCTTAAATTACTCTTATATGCTAAACAAAAAACGCTTAAAAATTAGATTAAATTACTTACAAATAATCTTATTCTAACTTACTGGCCCCATGCGGGCACTCTAAGTTAAACCTAACACTTAAACTATGTCTTTCGACAAATCTTACAGTCTACTTTTATTTCTATTTTAACATTAATTAATACTAAAACTAAGAAAATAAATTTTAATCAAAAACTTAGTATATGGACATTTTTTAATTTTGTATAAAACTTAAAACTAAAGCCTACAAACTACCTAAAAATAAATCTTAATCTACTTAACCTACTTACATCTAACACAAACACAGACATACATAAATATATATATACATAATATGGATATACATAATATATAAATACATGTATATATATATATTTGTTTTTCATTTTTTTTTTTTTGGTTTTTATATTTTTTTTTTCTTAAAAATTAACTTAATCCTACCTAAAACTAAAAAAGAAAAAAAAAAAAAAATAGGCTGGCCCACTTTGCTTCACATAAAGCTACATATCACTGAAGGAGTTTGACGACGAAGCATCCTCCCCTTCAACAAGCCACCAAAAGTTTTGGTGCTGCTGAGCAACATCCCTCATGTCGCGACTCCCTACCGCCCTGCTGAACCGGAGACGCTCCGCACTGCCATGTGCGACGTCTCTGTCGTAGTTGAGTCGCCTGTCCGCAGCTGTTCGAGCAACGTGGAAGATTAGCGGCACCGCCAATCTGTCCTGGATCAGACCTTTGCTATCTAGATAGAGGAACGCTTCTGGAGGAATAAAGCCGTCAAAGCGAACTCTCTCGTGATACATATAATTGGGGTAGTAAGCCCCGGAGATCAGGTTGTTCGATGAGGTCATTGCTCTTGCAACGTGCCTTCGAGTCAACTTAATGATGAAATTGTCCACTCTTATTAGGTTCGCCCTATTGTATAAGACCTCATTAGGATAGAATTTTATGTACTGAGACTCTGGTGTTCTGTATAGGCGAAGACAAGTCCTAAGACAAGCCCTCTCAAACACCCGAATCTTTTCCAATAAACTTGCTCTCACGTTGAACCACACGGGACATCCAAATACAAGCATGGGCCTGATAAGGGCCATGTAGCAGATTACCTTCACCCTCGCATCGAGTTGGCTGTTATAAAACAGTCTCTTTGTAAGGGCAAAAGCACCTTTGGCTCTGGCCAGAGCAACCTCTATATGTTTGTTAAAATACAGAAATTGATCTAGCCAGATCCCAAGGTATCTGACTACATTTTGACAAGCAAGGGGCTGCCCGTGCTGTCCCATGATCGAGAACTTTCGCCAATTCTTTTTGGTGTCCCTAGAGGCCCCAGACAAAGGCGTCCTAAACAAAATGGTTTCCGACTTCTGAAAGTTGATTTTCAACTTCCAGTCATCGCAATATCGCTTAATTTTGTCGAAGTCACGCTGCAAAAGTATATTAATGACCTCAATCTTTGGACCTGATCTGTACGCGATTATGTCGTCTGCGAACCTATCAGATCACTTGTGTAAATGTTGAATAGGATCGGCGAATTTACCGCACCTTGTTGCAGACCGTTTTTAATGTTAAATGTTCCAGCAGAAGTCACATCGCCATTCTTCACGATGAACTGTCTACTGGAGAGCATATCGAAAAGAATATACAGCAGTGGTTTACTAATGCCCAACCTGTCCAGCTTGAAAAAGAGTCCTTCTAACCATACGGTATCGAAGGCTTTCTCCAAGTCAATCAGGCAGGCACCAGTGCACTGGTTCTTGGCTTTGTTGCATTGGATATCAGAAACCAGTTTCGACGCCCCGCTTGAAACCGAATTGATTATCCGGAACTATATGTTTGTCCTCAACCCACTTAGTCAGGACTCTATTGATCACCTTCTCGAACACCTTACTGATGTTTGGAAGAAGACTGATCGAGCGGAGATTCGCCGGATTTCAAGTGTCTTTATCCCTTTTGGGGATGGGATGTACCACCGCAGTTTTCCAATGCGCTGGATAATGTGCATTATTCATTGCATTGTTAAACAGGGTGGTATAAATGTTCACCGCTTCTAGAGGGAGATGTCGAAGCACAATGTTCGGTATTTCATCGGTTCCCACTGATTTCTTACTTCTAAGCGATTCGAAGATCGTTTGGAGCTCTTCCTTCGAAATGAACGGGGGTAGTGCCCTATCGTTGGTGATGACATTATTTGCCATATTCTCGTCACTGAACTGGGTGAAACCCGAGCTCTCGAATCGCCAATTCACAATTTCATTTCGAAGGTAGAAATTGTGCACAAGGACTCGATTCTCCAGATCGTGGTTCGGGCCAATGACAACATTCGCCTTGTACACTTCCTGGAAAGTCGCTCCTATAGCCTCTACCTGCTCCTGCGGATCCTCGATCACAAAGAAGTTGTCATCTTCAACAGCCTCATTCGGATCTATGCCCGCTGCTACCAGTATTTGTTCGTTGTTCGTCGTTCGGGCGATTTTAAGACATGGAAGGTCGTTCTGATTATTTCTCCGAAATATTTTATTTATTTGCGGGAACATATTCGGGTTGCTGGTGTTTACAGCCCGAATTTTATTGTTCCAATACAGACTTACAGAGGCTCTGTAATTTTCTTTTATTAATGTTTGGAGGTTTTTAATCGACGACTTCAGTGTCATGATCTCCGGGTTATGTCTGTCAGTAAACTGTCTGTACAAGGTTTTTAGTCTTGACAGCAGTCTACTTTTATGTCGGTGCAGTGCGTCAATAGTTGCGTTGCGGAATAAGTCTTCTTCGTCAATGGGTTGGTACCGAGGTATCGTTTTGTCCATTGTTCGTTTGATTGTCTCGTCCATTAGTCTTAGATACCTGTCAATCTCCTCGTTTGACAGATTTCTGTTGGACGGTGGGTAGAGCGAATTCGAGGAGAGTGCTCTAGTCAGTGTTCTGGTGAAGTGCGTAGACAGTTTGTAGTTTGTTGGTTAGTACATGTCAGTTGTATTCGTGAGTCGAACAGCAGAAGATCCAAATAGGACCCGTGTCTGGGAAACGACGGACTATCTGTCGCCTTAAGCCCGAGTCGATACATCACACTGTGCTGACCCCACCAATTGAATAGTAGGTTCCCTCTAGTATTTGGTGTATTATTTCCCCAATCACTATGTTTGGCGTTGAAATCTCCGCCGATAACAAAATAGTTGTCTTCCAATTCCAGCCTCAGAAATCGAAAAAGCGTCTCGAGCTCTGAGGTGAATAAAGTGGATTGAGTAGCCTTAGGTGCATAGACAGACACCATGTACAACCGCTTTCCACTACGGAGGGGGATATACACGATGCATGCTTCCAGCACCTGGAACCTACGTACTACACCACTGTATACTCTTTTAAAACGTATACCTTTTCGTACGAAAATCGCAACGCCACCTCCCTGAATGGAATTGGGTCGGTTTCTGCGTACTATTTTGTATCTTTTGTGCCTCATTTTGTGTCTTTTGGTAAGCTTAGTTTCGCTAACCAAAAGCACATCAGGGGCTTGGTCTTTAAGCAACTTAAATAGTGCGGCTCGTCTTTCGAGCCTAATCAGTGAATTCACATTCACAGCAAGGATCTTCAGGGTTTGCTCCGCCACGTACGTACCCATTACGGCAAAAGGTGCATTAGGCCAGGCAGCAGTGCGTATACTTGATCCACCCGCGCGGTCTGTTCAGTTAAATGACGTTGTAGCTGAGCCATCTGCCCTTGGATAGAGAGCAAAATAGTTAGCATGTCAGGTACTGGTTCAGGTGCTCTGGGCGCTGGGGCCTGAGAAGCAACCTTCGCTTGCTGTACCGTATTTCCCCTACCTGCCGCCATTTGAGCGTAGGTAATATGGGGAGTAACGGCTGGAGTTTGCAAATGCACGGATGGACGTTTAACTTCCACTTTCTGCTGCCGGGCCAGATTTATTCTTTTGATGTACTGGAATTTGGGACAACCCCGATAATTTGCGGTGTGTCCCGTGTTCCTACATAAAGCACAAGAGAGTTGGCTTTTTTCAGACGCTCCGTCCTTACCCAGAGGGCATTCCTCGGACTTGTGGTTCTTTCTGCACTTCACGCATCGAGGCTGCATTTCGCAGTTCGACGCGGCGTGCCCGAACCTTTGGCAGCGAACACATTGTAGAATGTTTTCGCTCCTCTTTAATTTCTCCCAATGTACAACCTGGTAGTCTAGGACTTTAATACTCCTTAGACCATCCAGATTGCTGGTGGGACTTAGTTGGACCAGGAAAATCGGCAGTTGCCGCTTCTCCCTTTTGGCTCTAGCCGTGACAAACGGCTTGACCCCCACGAATTTGAGCCCTTCACACTCTTTCTCTTTCAGCAGTGCAAGGAGCTCCTCCGGATCAGACGACGGTTCTAACCCCCTCAGCAGCATTGTTTGCAGCTTCTCCCCCTTCTGGGTGTACGAGAAGAACTCCGTCGTCGTATCCTTCAGTAAACTTTTAACTTTGTGGTAGCGCTCCACTGTATTGCAGTGGATCGCGTGCCTATCTGAACTTAGTTTTTTAATAAAGAAATTGTTGCCTATGGCCAACTTACATAACTCTATTGTATCCTTCAATTCCATGTTATATGTATTAATTGGAGGCACCCTTTGCTTAGTTGATTTCTGCTGCTGTTTCTGTTGTTGTTGTACTTGATGTTGTTGCTGTTTTTGCTGCTGGTGTGGCTGCTGTTTTTGTTGTTGCTGCTGCTTCTGCTGTTTTTGTTGGTTTTTTTGTGGTTGTACTTTCTGTTTATTCTGCTTTTGTTGCGCAGTGGTATTGTATTCTGGCTGAGACATATTTTGTTGTCTCAGTGTTTGTTTTTGTTGTTGCTGTGTTTCAGACTGTTTTTTATTGGACTGCTGTTGTTGTTCTAGAGAATTGTGGGTCTCTTGCAGTTTCCTCGTCCTTCTCGCAATTTGCTTGGCTTTAATTATCAGCACTCGTTCCTGCATCTGCTTAATGCTGCTGGTAAGGGAATTAACTTCTTCTTCTTCGTCCTCTGATTCCGAAGCCATCAGAGGCGCAAAGCTATTATTTGACCCGAAGTTGTGCCCTTCTGCACCATCGGAGTCACTACCATGTTTTTTACGCGTTTCCCCTGTTGTTTTGGTCTCTTTCCTCACACCAACCTGCATCTTCACGGGTGAAGCCGATAGGGCGATTCGTTTAACCGGGTTGGGATTCGGAATTATCTTACTCCTCCTCTTAGCCCTTGTTAGGTGTTATCTGTGATAAGGAACTCAGTTTCCGTTCCCGCATTGATAATATGATGAACAAAAAAAGCCAACTCTGCCTTTGGAGTCATCAAACGTTGGTCTAATTTCTTATGCAGAATACGCAATATATATGAATATTCAAGCCAAGTTTAATCACCCTATTACAGAACTCATGTTCTCCCAGTAGAACCCGTTCAATGCAGGTTTTTACTAATTGTTTTAGGTGGACTTCTCTAGGATGATAGCCAACATTTCCCACAATTCATTGGTCGGCTGAAACTTATAAATTTACAACCCCTTTCTATACTAGCCGATCGTGACGAGTCATAAAATTTGCGAAAGGTCGCCACCTTCATCCATCACCCAATTTTGTAATCTTCGCAGAACGCACAAAATTGCCTGCAGTTAAGGCCCCAGGAGTGAATTTTTCAGCGTGGAGTTATTTTTTCTTAGATCGGCTTATTGACTTTCGCCTGGCTACATCGGACAAGGGACGGTCATCCGAGCAATATCTTGACCGTCTATAAGTCCATAATGAGCAGCTATTGTAATAATGTATATAATTCGATACCTTACCACTTCACCTTAAGTTTTTCACATTCTTTTACCTGCGTGTTCGACGAGAGAGGGCGTTGCATTTCCGCCAAAGATCGTCCACCATCGTAATATTTCCCCAAAGCATCGCCATCGCGACGACAATTGTTCTTTTCCGCTTTAATCGTCCGCCGATGTAGTTCGTTTTTAACCAGCAAAAAAAAAATATTTATGCATATATATATACCAATTACGATTATTAAATAAACTTTACCATGAACATGAGCAATTAATTAAAATTAATTCAGCGTGAAATAACAGTAGTATCGTGAATCGATTTTTTAAAATCCTTGGTGAAAATTTACAAAAGAAATAAAACTATCCCGTTTTACGAGTACTTGCTTTCCCAAATTGCTTTGGGAAACAAAGAAAAGTACATTTGTATAATACAATTGGCGATCCCTTAACAAAAATAAATGGACGTCAAGGGGATTTGTCGGCTAGATTCCAATGCAACATAGTGGGTGTCTACCGGCCGCGTCGTCCATCGTCCAGCTCAATCCTGAGCTCTTGTCTCTAAGTGAGCATTCAGACCGCCGCCGACGCCGCTACGAACATGTATGTGACTACCAGAAAACTCGTAGGGTATTGCATTTTGTTTAACCTATTTATGATTGTCAGTGCATAATGTGAATTTTTAAGTTAAATATCATGATGCTCTGTTGGGATGAAATAGAAGCTGAAAAAAAAAAATATAATATGTATATATGCAGGTTGGTAAGTAGGTTGGTTGGTAAAAGTGATGACACCTATACCAGATCTAGTTTTGGCCAGATTTGTTTATTCGCTGGACATGTTAGCCCAATAGTCAACCTAAGGCCTGTTCTTTTATTGGCATCCAGCATTAATATTAATTTGCATGCAGCTATTGGTATACCTATGCTACCTTTTCCGGTAGAATAGGTAGAGTGGTTCCAATTTTGGCGACTTCATCGACCAAATCAGTTCCCTGGAATGTATCTGTGGCCCGGCAAGCAGCAAAGGTGAAGGTTGAACTGCTCTGTACGAAAAAATGCGAATATCCTTTGCAAATATCACATTTATCTCCAGCCAGGACAGAGCTTCTTTAATCGGCAAAATTTCCGCCTGGAACACGCTACAGTGATTTGGAAGACGGAATGGACTTAGTTTATCTGAGAAAACACCGCCACCAACTCCGTTATCGGTTTTGGATCCATCTGTGTAGAAGTGGATTGACTTGTCCTAGATGAAAGCATCTTCCTTCCAGAAGGACATAGAGTGGAAGCTTACATGGAAGTCTTTGTCATACCAAAGTTCAGGTATGGTGTAATCGATGTTCTGTAAGAATATTAGCTTGGCCAAATGAATTATTTGTCCACTGTGTAGTCGCTTTAAGGGGAATAGTTACAGTCGCAGTTACTTGCCTG
Organism: Volucella bombylans; assembly: GCA_949129095.1. Taxonomy (NCBI): domain Eukaryota; kingdom Metazoa; phylum Arthropoda; class Insecta; order Diptera; family Syrphidae; genus Volucella; species Volucella bombylans. Next base: position 130,635,001 of record OX422142.1, on the reverse strand, counting down.
CTGAAGATATCGAGGGGTGTCAAGTGAAACGGAATGTCTAATGCCGCAGAGTGAGTAGACTGTAGGGCTCCGCTTATGCATAGACATGTCGTTCTTTGGACTCAGCTTAGTTTGCTGCAGTTGACTGCATTGTTTAAGGCCGTCCACCAGACAACAACCAATTATTTGAATAAAGGTCTTATGACCGAGATGTATAGCCAGTGGGTTATGCGAGTTTGAAGGCCCTATTTGTTCCCAATGAAAAGCTGCTGCAGCTTTCTTGACTCTTTCTTGAATGTTAGGTTTCCAGTGTAGTTTCCTAGCAAAAATGAGACCCAGATATTTTGCTGTATCGGAAAAGACTAAAATTTCCTGTAAAAGAGGACAAGATTAGTTTTATGGGGGTTTACTCCCAATTTACAGCGATCTGCCCAACGCGCCAATCCGTTAAGATCCAGCTGAAGTAGTTCTTTAATGGTATTAAAGTTTCAGAGAATTGGATAGCGGACACCGCCTTGTGGCGTACCACTGCTGACACATTTTATAGCAACGGTCTATTTGTGAATCTGTCTCGAGTGAGAATTTATGTGACACAACAAAAATGGTATTTCTGAACACGATTCCCAATTTATTTGCATTTGCAAATTCGATTGTCATTCTTTTCGGGTGTGTTCAGAGTGCGAAAACTCTAATAGTGTGAGTAGCTCTCGATCGAATTCAAAAATACTAAACTTCGCTCGACTCGACCGTGAGCTCACTTTTGCAATTTGACTCAACACAGATTCACAAATAGGCCCCCAGAAGCCCCACCCAGTTTGGAATTGATTATCCTGCTATTTAGCATACAACTGATCAACTCCCCAAGTGTGTCGTCTACCTGCAGAGTTGACAGCGCAGTCGTGATTGCTGTGCTGGCGTTGTTAAAGGCGCCCTCTGTGTCCAGGAAAGCGACCATTGTGTATTCTCTATTTGATGTGGCTAGTTATTGAATGCAGAACCGTTTCCACCGACTTTCCTTTACAATAGGCATGTCGAGCCGTTGCCAAAGGTCTTGGATCAATTTTAGCTCGTAATACGACGATAGACTTATATTGTAGGTCTGAGGTCCTTTAGGACAAGATGAGAACATTTTCTGGCTTTGGCAATGAAAACTAGATTAGCTTCTCTCTATAACAAGGGATAACATCTGAGGACCTTTGTAGTTCGGCAGGTATTATACAACTCGGACCAGCAGACTTGTATGGTTTGGAGCTATGCAGCACCCAAAGCAATTTGTCTCTTGTAATCAGACCGTGCATTTTTGGTCTCAGTTGCAGTAGTCTTATTGTGGTTGCTGCTGACCGCGAATAGGGAGCTACCTGGAAAGTGAGAGTCCAGTAGCAGGTTGAGTGATTCATCACTTGAGGTTGTCCAAGAGCCATCTTTTTTTTGCAGACAACTAGGCATCAGAGGATTTGTAGAGAGGATTTTTCTTAGCCGCGATGCCTCAGAAGTGTCTGTGATTTTGTTACAGAATGATCTCCAGGATTGCCACTTTGCGATCCTTAGTTATTTTTTGTATATTTTGAGACTCTTTGTATGAGTCCCAGTCAGTCACTTTTCTTGTGCTTTTTGGCAGGTTGAAAAGTTCCCAGTGCTGATGGTCACCAGTGTGGATTTTTCTTGCCTCTAGGTCGAATAAGAGTGCAGAAAGCGACCATAGCCTGATTGTTTTGGAAGAAGTAAGTACTATTTAAAAGAAAGATAGAAGGCAGTGTCTAAAAATTGAGCAACAATATAATATAATAAAAAAGGAAAGAATTTTATTCATAGGCCATTACAATTTCACTCTTTCCTTCTATTACAATTGTTTTTAAGTGACATTAGATTCTAAAATAAATAATCAGAAGATGAGTGTCGATCTGAAATTATCGGGTCTTTTCCAAGGTCTGCCGTAGTGAGAGTATTTGATATATTATGGACTTTCCTGACCTGATCGTTATTGATAATACATAATACGATAAATAGGATTTTATATGCAATTTCTAGATGGCTTATTTCACTGACCATATCTAACAGATGGGCTGTTGCGTGTTCCCAACCAGGTCATCTCCAGATGACTTAAATGTCTTAGATGTTCGTCTGGTCTAGAAGCTTTTTTAGATTTTAGCTCCTAGTTCAGGAGAAACAACAATCCCGTTGGTGTTCAATGATTTGAGTAAGGGAGCTGAGATTGTGTGAGAGCTGGAAGGAAACGCGCTCGGCGAGGATTTTAGCGGTCTCTTGCGATTGCAGCCTTTCGACGTCCAACTTTGGTGGTCTTATTTGACCACACTTATAAGTGCTACATGCCGAAAAATCCTCAAATGTCTTAAGCTATATGTCGAATCTTCGATAAATTGATCGCTGCATCGACTTCTAATAAGGCCTTTGACAATTTCTTTGGGTTTTTCTCTCCAAAATATTTAAGTTATATTAGCCGGTAGCGGCTTTCACTTGATCTTTTGTGAAGACTATTCTTCTCTCCTAGTTTGTGAACTAAATTCTTGTTCCGGACTCCAAAAAAAATCCCCACACGGAAGACCTTGGATGTCTATTACGAAACCAATTTGAGGGCTCGGAAATACTTATAGAATCATGTTGCAAGCACGTTGGAGTAGCTTTATAAGCTGAGTATTTTCCTGACTTCATTGAAGGAACTCTTCCGCTAAACGTCATGCTTTTGGGTAATTCAGATGAAGATACCATATTTTTGCAGATGTTGGTTAAAATTTACTTGGATGGTTTTGTAATCTCACACTGTTGTGTGAGTGAACTCGTGTAATACTTTAAAGATATCAAAACACTTCCCTGCTGCGGTTTTTTATAGTAGCTCGACATGGAATTGGTTGGTTTGTTGAGAAAGCAAAGCCACAGTTAAACTTAAGCTTATCCAATTTGAGAAAGGAATTCCGTATTATCTCTTCTGAAGAAAACCTTCTCGTGGGTCTATTAGAAGATAACCCTATTGTATGCCCAGTTTTCTAAGGAACCACATGCTTTGAAGCTTCTGATAACAGTGGGTATAGCGCTTCGTAGCACCTACCGGTCAATATAGTTACCAACAGCATTCGTTAAATTCTGCAATTCTGATCAAAGCCTGTTTGAACTCTTAATTAACAAAACTTGCATAAAGCTCACCTAAAATTGTTTATTTTTAAAGCACCAAGTTTAACATACACTTTTGAGAACCATAAGTTCTACACCATAATTTTGAAAAAAAACACAAAACGCAAATAGAGATGAGTATGGAACTGCTTTAGAACACCAACGTCTCATAAACTTGAACGAAACTCCCTTCAAGCCTAATTGTATACAAAATCCGTATCTAAACACAAACACGAAATTGGAGGATGCTTTCGAGTTTTAATATTAGTCAGACACTCAATAGCTATTCTTAAGAAGATCTTAAACGTCTTGAATACATATCCATTAACAACTTTATGTCGTTCTTCTTCATTTCAGATATCAACAAGGTCGTGGTAGTCCCTTCAGAAATATCAAAGTACCACCAGCACCACCTCCATCGATGTATTCGACCCTTCCTCTAGTCAAAGATAGGGTTGCAGCGCGTCCATCAATGAAACACGGCCAACCTATACCGGCTCCTAGAAGTACCATACAACAACAGAATTTCTCCTCATTAAGAAAACAGCCACAACAACATCAGCAACAACAACCAGCACCTCTACCACGAGACCGAGGAGAATATACTTCTCTTGATCGTTTTGTTGCTCATCATACAACGCCTGTAGCTGCAACATCAACAACGGTAACAACAACAACGGCAACCACCGGAGCAATACCAAAGGCAACACAGTCCTCTCAGAAAAACCAAAAACATCCTAATACCAACGAATGCCCCATTAGCAACAATGCCAAACATCAAAGTCCTCAGCGTAGTCCCAAGCAGATCAAAGGTAAGGAGAAAGCAGAGCGACTCCAGAAACGCGACAAGCCACAAAGTTCTCTGGAGCAATCAGCATCGGTGACTACGACAACGGACAGAAAAATAATTACCACTCCCCGTAAACAGGACGAATCTGCTGATTCAACCAACAGAACTAAAAAGAAGACGTCTAAGATTCAAACTCGCCATGGAGACCAAGGTGATAGTGGTGGTGGTGTTGGTGGTGCTGGTGGTGGGCTTGGTGTTGGTCTTAGCGGTGGTACTGAAAGTGGAAGCATTTTAACAAGACAAAAGGTGACTCAATCAGACGTTGTACAATCTCAACAAGCGTCGCTGCCACTAGCATCGTTAGCTCTATCAAATAGCAAGCCAACCAAGCATCCAGTACCCAAGAAGAATGATAACGACAGTGCGAACAGTAGCATGGCAGTGAGAACAGACGGATGCCGTCTTGGAAATATTGAAGCGTCCGGAAGACGCAGTCCAATAGCTGCAATAGCAGTTTCTACTGGGAAGCAATGTCCCAATGAGCAGCAGCAAATTGAAAGTGCAAACAATGAGAAGGAATTCAAGGATGCCACTGTCGAAGTTGGAACTGATAAAGGCAGCAATACGACCGCAAGCACTACAACAACAACGATATCTACCCCCGATGCTGATGAAGACGATGATGTATTCTATGATGCACGCAGTGAGGAGTCACTAAGCGTTGGTCCTCGCCGAAGACATAGGGTAAGTTGAAGAGGTTTTCCATCTTCTATTTTTCATTTCCCATTTTCTGTTTTCCTTTTTGCATTTTCCATTTCACATTTCAATTTCCCCCCACGGGGGCGGATAATTAGAAAATTTCGCCTTGGTTGTGAAGAAAGCATTCGGAAATCGTGGTGTTGAATACGTATAGGGGAATGTGTATGAGTGTGATTATGAGGATGGCTAGGGGGTTATTAGTTCGGGTCCTCTTACAGTCTATGAATATAGAGTTCGTTGCCTGTGGGCGCGGCAACAAAGTAGAAACAAAGTTTGTAGCAGTGAATTTGCAGTGTTTGTTCCGGGAGTTAAAAGGTGGGCATTAGGGGAGGTTTTTGCCTTAAAGTTTTTGTTCAAATAAAAGGATCGCGTTAGCAGGGAGAGCGGATGCAGCTAGATAGAAATGAAATTGCTACAAAAACTGTCTGAAATATTGAAGAATTTGTTGTCTCGGATGAAGAATGCTGAAAACTGAAAGTTCATTGCGTCTTGTTTAGTTGAGTTTTGGTGTTTTCTTTCGGACTGGTTTCGAGATTACCTTTCCACACTATGTAAACCCGACTGCAGTGAGTTTCCTAATACTTATGTAGTTTGTTGTTTTGTGTGGCGGTCTTATTGTATTTTCTGTACCCATCATAAGAAATGTGCCTTTTGTGAAGATAGCGTTTTTATTTTTCGAACTCCATAAAGATTCGTGGATGTATTCAGAAATTTGTAGCCATTTCAGTATGTTCTCGGCCCACTGCCGACCGCGATGCATGTTGTCTGGCCTGACCACATATTAAGCCTGGCTATAAAGGATATAATGTTTAATGTGTATCAAGTAGAAAATAGAATTTAGATACATAACGTCTACATCTAATCAAGCACCCCGTCAAAGCTTTCGTTATCTGCTGCTGGAAGTCCCCAATCGAATGGTGTAACCTTTCGTTGGACTCAACAGTTTGGAAAAGATTTAAAGATCGGGGTCTGTTGGATTGTTGTCGTGTAAAAAAAAAAACCCATCCCAAATACTTTGCGAACGTTGTCTTGGCATACAAAAGCATCCATGGATTTCTTGAGCACTAAATCAAACTTTAACCATGCTGTCTAGATATCACTCAAAGGTGTTGCTATTCGGCCGTAGAAAGGGCTTGATCTCCAGGTTGAGAGTTGTCGGTGGGGTTAACTATACTACGGCGGATTCTGTTGCGCGAAGCAATCAATTTCCTGGCATAAGCACACATTAAAACAAACAGAGCACAACGATGTTCAGATGCACACATTGAACGTGCAGTCTTTGAAAAGTGGAGCACCAAGTAGATATTGCAGGCATAGGGAAAGTGAGTACAGTGCTATGCAGCACAAAGGTAACCACTATTTCGGTTGTCTGCCGCCTATACTAAGGCAAGAAATGTTGGGCTTTTGGGAGGTGGGCGAACGCATTGTAATAATTTGCATTAAGGCTAAATTTGGAAACATTAGCCTGATAATCGTTCTTGCCCACACAATAGACGATGCTATCAAAGAATATTTCTACAATGATGACCTCGACAAAATATTCAAGCAATGCTCTAAGTATGATGTTAGAATCGTTTAAGGTGACATATTATCTCACCTCAATGTTCGCAAAGTAACACGATCAACAGATAGATTGTAAAACTGTCAACAAAATTGGTTATTTGGTGATCGACGACACTCCTGCAAGACCACTTCCTAGGTGCAGCCAAGATTCGTCGACGGACCTGCACTATGCACTGAATCTTAGTGGCAGCAATGGGATCCGCATAAAAAAAACACTCCAGGTACATCAGAACGTTTTAGGGAACGTATCTAAAGCCAACAGGAATCGAGATGACCACAGAAATTTCGGAGTTGAGTCACAATTTTTACTGGTAGACTATTAAACGGGGGAGATGACCCAATTCCTGCTGCTAGGTGGAACAAAACAATCACATTTAACAATACAAGCCAATATCTAAACAAAATGGAGGAATAATGTCCTTAATATATGTGTTAGACAATTTGATATTTTTTAAATTGTTTATAGAGACTAAACAAAGAAAGAAATACCTTTAAGTTTGATACAATATTTATTGGTGTCACTACCGGTCGCTTCCATGTCATGAGTAATTTATAAAATGATGTGTAACCCATACAATAGAACCATGATCCAGTCAGTATATTTATATGCATGATGCATCACGAAAACATGATCATCTCACAATGATCGCCTGATGGTGATGAGAAGATACAGAGATACAGATGGAGAATTAAGTTACAAGGACTTTTTGAAATTCAAAAAAAAACCAATTTAAGTTTATTAGTTTATTAAATTCACGTTACTAAACAATATGAAAGCTGCCGGACAGGGACAATTTATCTGACGAGATACGAGTATCTTAGGCATCAGGAATTGACTTTGTAAGAGGATACACAAAGTCAATTCAATTTCAATTCAATTTCATTTTTATTTCGCAATGTACAAATAAAAACAAAAATCTTTTATACGAATAGTACAATACATGAACACACATGTTCATAATAAAATATTTAGGCACATTAAATTACGTGGCATAGCGGCGACCACCATAAGCACGCCCTCATGGCAGTGTGAGATTCTTACTCACTAAAAAATCTCCCATTTTCTATAAGACTACGACTAAGTTTTATTAACAAGTAGCTCAAGCTTCTGTAGTTTATCGCGTTTGGTAGGTAGCTTTCCAGCGAAGGCACATACTATTACCGTTATTTCATACGGTTTCTCCTTAAGGCGCTAAGTCGAACGGTCTTGTTCTTTGAAGTCGCCGAACAAGATTTGTCTCGTCCAATCTCCGGATTATTTCCTGATTGCAATGATGCACAAGACGAGTGCGAAGTTTACGAGTTACTTACGAGTAGTGTTTTACGGTTGCAATTCCCAGATCGCGGTCAATATCGCTATTCCTTATATACCATGGAGCATTTACGATTGCTCTAAGCGCTTTGTTCTGGAACGTCTGTAGGACAGACATATTGTTTGGTTTGGTACAACCCCATAGTGGTATACCATAAGTCCACGAAGGTTTTAGCACTTGCTTATATATAACAGCTTGTTATATATGCTTAGTTTGGAGTATCTTCCGATTTCCGTGTGATTTCCACTTCAGTTTTGCATCTAGGGTCATTCCCAAATATTTTGCCTCGTTTGCATACGGTATTTGTACCGAGTTGATGAATAAAGGTAAGTTGTGTATCTTTCTGTACGTGAAATTGACGTGTGTTGACTTAGTCTCGTTTAGCACTCAAATATTTTGTTCAAAGCTCGTTGAAGTTTTGCAGTCGAGGATTGAACTGTTTGTCCTGTGGCGAGGATCGCCGTGTCATCCGCCAACGTGGCTACCACAGTCTCTTCATCTAGAGGTATGTCTCTAGTGTACAGTAAGAATAGGTATTCCCCCAGAATGCTTCCTTGTGGAACGCCAGCTTGAATTTCCTTGAATTCAGAGTATTCAATCCCATATCTAACACGAAACAGTCTATTTTCAAGATAAGATTCAAGTATTCTATTCATTTCTCTAGGTGAAATTTGTTGTACCTTATACTTCAAACCCTCCTGCCATACCTTGTCGAAGGCTTGTGATACATCGAGAAAAACGCTTGAACATATCTTTTTTCTTCTAGCGCATTTTCAATTACAATTACAATTACAATTACTTTTCCCCGGATTGGAACCATTATGACTTTCCATTGGCTTGGGACGTATAAAAGTCTCATGGAAGCATTAATAATGTGGGGGAGCTTGACAAACGCTATTCGAGGAAGCTCCTTTAGAATTTCACTTGTAATCAAATCGTATCCTTAAGCTTTATTATTTTTTAGGTTTTTTATTGTTTGCTGTAGCTCAGACAGTGATACGGATTTTATATTGTAGTTGTCGGATCCTGTTCTGAGATTAAGTTCTTGAGCCAATTGACGTCCTTCGAACGGTTTGAATGTTTCTTAGAAGTGGTCGGCAAACAAATTCGCTTTCTCTTTGTCTCCTTTTGCCCATTGTTGGCTGTTTTTATCGGTGGCAAGTGCATAACAGGTTTCTTAGTCGACTTCAATGCTTTCCAGGGCGAATAATTGGAACTCTTGTCCGCAGTCAAGCCTTCGAGGTAATTAGAAGTTTCACGGTTCTTATATTCTTTAGTTTATTTGATAGGCGGTTCAAATAGGATCTATGCTGGGCCGCACGTGATTGTTGCCATCTCCTCCGTGCTTACCTTTATTCTCGTAGGAGGCCTTCTATATCGGGCACGTATATTTGCTTTCCGTGTTTTATTCCTCTTGTTCGAGAGGAAGTGTTGTTCCACGCAGCTCTTTGGATGATTTCCACGAACGTGTCAACTTCGTCTTCTATTTGCAACGGCGTCGTAAGTGGAACTCTTAAAGCTTAAACTCTTAATTCATGAAAATAAGAAGCACAATTAAGACATAAGTGAAAGTATAAATTAAATTTACAGAGTTTAAATTAAATTAAAAGATATTCGTTACTGATACAGAGGAAGGAGAAAATCGAGGAAGCATAGCTGGTAAAGAGGGAAATAAGGGGGACAAACAAGAAAAGCTGTAAGGAAAGATGAAATAAAAAGAAAAAGAGATGAATAGATTACAATAATGAAAGGTGTGCAAATAGCGCATTTTTAATTTTTTTTCCCTCCTATCATTTGCTTAATGGTGACAGGCAGTGAGTTCCACGAAACATTTAAAGAAGGGCATGATAATATTGAAAGTTCTCGACAACTGAATAAATTTAAATTCTTCAAATAAATACTGTGGTGATTGGTTATGTATTAATTTATGTAAAAACACACAGAATCTAATTTCCCACAAATTAAGAAATGAATACCCAAGATACGTATCTTACTACTCCAAAGGCATATCGAACCATATCGTTAAAATCGACAAGTTTATCTGGGAGAGGGAATCTAATTTATAATAAATAAATATAGCATAGTTATATGCTATATGCATATACAAACGAAGGGACTTTATCAACCTCAGTTTGGTGTTAAAAAGGTATAAAACTACGGAACAGCCAAAGTTTTCGCAAACCCGCATACATAGTATGTGCTATGTTCAGTGGCAGAAAAGGACCGATTTAATTTATATTCGAGACTTACCATGGTGTCAGTAAAGGTAAACCCCGTGGAATTGAGAAAAATAGGCGGTAATACTTCAATATTGTAAGGCTTCTTTGAAATCACAATTAACTGAATCTTTTTCTGGTTCAAAATCAGACGATTATCTAGAGACCATTTTGCAATGAAAGACAAGTCCGAATTAAATCTTCCACCAGGTTGTCAAGAGAGGTATGTATATTCTGAACGTCATCGGCATACAGATATAGAGAGTGTTTTAGATTAGCAATTACCCTTTGAACACGATTAGTAGGATAATTCAATTCAATTTCAATTCAATTTTATTTATTTATTGTAATTTGGGATTGTACAAATGAAAAAAAAAACTCTCCGTCCTATTCGGACTCCCACCCCCCGGAGAGCTAATATCGAAACCAAATATACCTGAGTTTCAAACCAATACATCACAACAATGTTTTCCTTTCTCCTCCTTCTATCTTTCCGACCGCGCCAGCACAACAGTAAAAGGGTATCATAACCCCTTAGGCGCGCGTAAATTATAAAAAAAGGTTTTTATGACCAATGCTCAGTTCCGCAAACCTTCTGCCGGCAAAATGGATCCGAGTTGCGGAAAAGATGTTAATCCATTGGGGAATATCGGGAGAGTACGGTGGATGCGGAAGAATTTCAAATCCCAACTGCAACAGTTTTTGCACAATTACTTGTGAGGTATGGGGTCTAGCATTGTCTTGTAAAGGATCGGACCGTGCCTATTGACCAACGCAGGTTGCTTTTCAGCCAATTTGGCATTCAATATGGTATGTCGATTTCCTCACAATATTTGATAGCTTTTATCGTCTCTCCTGGTTGAAGAAATGAAAAGTGGATTGGTCCTTTCGATGTCCACCAAATTGTCACCGTAACCTTTTTATGGGTGAAGATCGGGCTTGGGGGTGTTTTTTTGTTTTTTGCTTTTCATGCTTTTCATCTGCATCCAACCACTGCCCAGATCTTTTACAATTATCATACAGTATCCAATCCACTTTTCATCACAGATAACTATCCGGTGCAAACACGGTTCAGTTTGGTTTCTTAATGTAAGTGATGCGCAGATTTCCAGGCGCCGTAGTTTTTGGGATTCATTCTGTTCATGGGGTACCCACTTATCGAGTTTGTTTACCTTTTCTATGAGAGAAAGGTGTCGACTTATTGTCATTGGGGATACCTCCATGTTATGTGCAATCTCCCGCACCGATTTCGTTGGGTCCGCATCCACCGTTGCTCTTAAAACATCGTCATCAACTACCGTTACCGGCTTTAATATTTCTTATTGCCAATGAGCCAATATGTCGAATTTTATAAAATCGTAGAGGAAGAGGGTTCGAATTTGAATTGCCGGCAGCATGGTAAATAATTCCTAGATCAAAAAAATAATGGTAGTTGTAACGAACCTAAAAATTCTCGCACATAAAGCACACGTACCACTTTATTTTATAAAAACAGCAAATTAAACGTTCTAGCATAGATGCTTACTCGAGAACTTCTTATTTCCGACTGATCGAAAATCTGACATTTCATGTGGTACAACCCAATAATGCAGATAAATCTAAGGAATATACTATATGATGAGGAAAAAAATAGCAGTAAATATATGGTAAGAAAGAGGTGGAAAGGGGAAAGGAAGAAATAGAGTATCTTTAAGAGTGAGAGATGGAAGAAGTATAGTTGTTGTGATTTACCTGAGATGTCTTAAGATGAAGCTCCCATTATTTGCTTTGTTGTTGTAGGGAGGTGACGTGAATGAAAAATAGGTTCGAGGAATTTAAGTAATTAAAGGAGGAAATAATGATATTTTGTGTTCTGGTTGTTTGGGCGAATTAGAAATTTTCCATCAAATAGGTATTAGATCTTGTTTTAAGGAGCAACTAAGGGCCGAACTATGATGATGGGAAACATGATTGTACCGACGTAGCCCATACACCTTATCATATCGTCGAAGGCAACAAGCAACTTGTGTTGTGATAGAGAGTCAAGCCGACAAAAACTACAACAGAGTAATCAATTATAGGCATAAATAAAATTGTAATAATTCCGAGTTTTGTACCTATTGGGGTAGAGCTAGATGAAGGCCAAAGTTTGCGGAGTCCAAAATAGATTCGTCTAACAACAAAGTTGATATGGTCTGCGGAGGGTAGTGAGCGATTTAATTTGAACTCGAGATTAGTAACAACCTCCACAAAATTGAGTCGCCTGTCGCTCAGAAGTACTGGCGGTATTTCATCTGAGTTGATTATGTTTTTGCGATTTACTTTGATTAAGACTGAGTCCATTACATAATGACCAGTTATATATTTGAGACAAGTTTTGAAGGTCTCGAAAGATATATCCGGGCATCAACGGGGTAGAGATGAATTGCAATATTTGAGCATACTTTAGGCGGGTCATTAAAAAAAACACAGAACCCAGACCAAAGTAATGTTTTAAGTTTGTGCAAAGAACCTCCTGACTGATCGTATCGAAGGCCTTCCAGAAGTCATAGCTGGTCATGGTGGTCATAGCTGTAGAACAGCTTTTGCTAGGTCGGAAACCTGATTGCACTGACGATAAAAAATTAAAACGGTTGCGATGGTTGCAAATCTCTTTCAACAGATTTTCTTAGATAAAGACGGTTATTATTTTTGGGCTTTTTTGCAACAATCCAGAAAAGTTGAAGAGGTAACGCAGAAATTAAACAAATGTGTTAATGAACTTATTAAATGGGGAAGTATTATTTTTATAAAATGCAAATCTATTGCGTCCTCACCAGTCGCATTAGATTTAAGGGCACGAACCTCCAAATTCACATCCGATTCAAATAGTACTTCGAACTCCATAGAGCTACTGGGACATCAGTTATAGACTACTATTTGGTAAGGGGAGATTGGAACTACCACGTTACTGATTTAGAAGTCAAACAAGTCATATACGCTGATCATTTACCTGTCATTGTTACGGCTAGTCACTCCACGCAGACAAACGAGCAAATAAGGGATATGAGGGTGCTACCAAAGATGGTATGAAAGGAGAACAAAGCCGCCCAATATAGAACGAAAATTGATGAGAAGTTGCAAGGATGAAATATTACGACCATAGCGGATATGGAGCAAATAATTAAGGAGTCCTATCCTACAGTAAACACAAACCGCCGCAAATAGAATAAAGAGCCGTGGTTTGATAAAAATTGCCGGAAAGCAAGACGGGTGTCATTTGCATGGCTTAAATTATTTCGTGCCTTCAACACTGATTTTCTTAAAAAAGGCTTACCTAAGAACGAATCAGGAGTATAAAGATGTTTGCCGACAAAGTAGGCGAAACTACTCAGAAAGAGAGGCATGCAGACTGGGATGTTGTAATAACACATCCGAGTTTTGGAAACTAGCAAAGTCACTTAATGGAGGAAGATATGTGATCAACAGAGATCTTAGCCCTTATATCCTCCTAGATCATTTCAAGAGGTTACTGAACCCATCTGTGGGTGGTCCTAGTTTTCAATATGCTGTGCCAGATATACAAAACAACATTCTATATGACCCTATATCTCATCAGGAGCTCACGGGTGCGCTGCTTGGTTTGAAAGATAGAAAGGCTGCAGGGTCGGATGGTATACCAACTGAATTTTTTAAATATAGCACAAATGGGCTGAAAGACAACCTCATTGGCTTATACAACAACATATTATACCATGGGATAGTGCCCCAACGGTTTAAAGAAGCTCTGGTTTTCCCCATCCACAAAAAGGGCGATACATCAGATCCTGCGAACTATCGGGGAATATCGTTCTTAAATGCGTCTTACAAAATATTTGCAGCAATATTGCAGAGGCGGCTAGCCACATGGATAGAGGCCAATAATCTGCTAAAGGAATTCCAGGCGGGTTTTAGGTCTGGCTACTCAACTGTCGACCATATTTTCGTATTGAAACGCTTAGCAGATACATTTATGAGCCGAAATAAAAAACTCTACGCCTTCTTTGTGGACTTCAAAGCGGCCTTCGATTCTGTGAACCGAAACGCCTTATTTTATAAGTTATATAGTATGGGAATGTCATCAAAATTCAAAATTCAAATTTTGTTTTACAAAACCTATATGAAGATACCAAGACAGCTGTTTGGAATGGTGAGACGCTTTCAGTATGGTTTCAGACGGAGGCAGGAGTAAAACAGGGACGTTCGCTGAGCCCTAATATATTCGCCCTCTTTATCGACGATATAGTGGACTTTCTCCCAGAAGGAATACAAATTGCAGGAATTCTCATTAAAGCCCTCCTGTTCGCAGACGACATTTTACTGTTGGCCAGCTCACCGGAATCCTTGCAATTGATGATTAACAAATTGTATGAGTACTGCAGCCTATGGAGCCTGGTCGTGAATTTGGATAAATCCAAGATAATGATATTTAAAAAGAGAGGTAGTAGACTTGCTTACAACGAAAAATGGCACTTTAACGGAGAAAATATGGAAGTTGTAAATGAATACAGGTATCTTGGAATCCTTTTAACAAGTAGCCTTAGTATGAAAAGACATCTGAAGGAGCAACTCACGAAATCTAAAACCGCCATCAATGTAGTGTGGAAAAACTGTTTCAGCAACCCACAGATTACGTACAAAAGGAAATTCAAAGTATTTGAAGCTGCATCGGAGGCAGTAATACTCTACGCGGCACAAGTATGGGGTTATAAGCCTTATGAGGAAGTTGAAAAACTACAACGCATTTTCATGAAGAAATCCTTCCACATCCCTGTAAAGACTCCGAACTATATGCTTATGCTGGAAACAGGCCTATCTCCGCTATTCCTTAAAACGCTGAAATTGCAGGTAAACTACATACTAAGGGTTATCAACATGTCAGATAACCGACTTCCAAAGATAGTGGCCTTACACGCGATTCGTGTAAGCATGGTTCGAAGAATGGCTAGAGTTAGCTCGCGGGTGTGGTGTAGAGGTGAATGCGGAAACCATGAACTGGGAAAACTCACTATACCAGCTGATAACGAGAGTTGATGAACAGGCCAGAATGAAGTTTGTAGAAGAAGCGACGGGATCGCTACATCGTAGTACGTATAAGTACCTACGTATAGCCGACTAAATTACAATCTTGAAGATAAAAACTACTTCAGAGATATCCATACCATTCCCGAAATATCAACAATACTTAAAGTTCGCGGAGAACTCCTAAAACTCAATTATATCCTGCATAGAGCAGATCTTCCTATATTCTGTAGTATGTGCAATTTGGAAGAAAGAGAAAATACCATGCATTTTCTAGGCAAGTGCCCAATTCTAAGGGAAACAAGGAGAAGTTTCTTTGGAAAAGACTTCCTATCAGAACAAGAAATGATATCCCTTCTCAACGAAGTGAACGTTACTAAATTATATGGATACTGCAAAATTGCTTTAAAGTATAGGGAGAATATACTAGCAGAGACCTTATAAAATGTTTGTAAATGTAAATAGTAAATATAAATAAATGCAAAACTTATTAATAGTTCCATTGTCGATCTGGCAGACGGCAATGCCATGCTAACTGATTTTATATTGTTATTATATTATTATTATTATTTTTAAATAAATCAAACTATCTATCTATCTATTTATCTATCCATAGAGGTTGATCCACCAATGAACAGCTGATTTTTCGCAAATACAACGAATTACAACTAGGGTTTTTGGGAAAGCATCAATTAACTCATCTGCATCTGGCATTTTATTTAGTATTTGTCTTTTTCCTATCCCAATAGAACGCAAATTTTCCCAAAGTTTCTTTGACAATTGGTCAAGGCTAAGCTTGGACAAAAAATTTCTTTCTTTTGCTTTCCTGGTGACAAATTTAGAGTAATTTCTCGCTCAGGATAGCATAGAGTTTTCGACGTACTTTGATAACATTATGTAACTCAGTGGTACACCATAGAGATTTAATGTTGCGCACTATAACATTTTTAAGGGATACATTAAATAAAAAAGGATAATTAATAAGGTTCTGAACGATTTCTACTTTTACGATTAGCGTCCGATGAAAAGTAGCAGCATGGCGATGGAAGAAGGCTCGCTTGAGGGTTAAGGATGTTATGATCAAGTGATGCAAAATCAGGCAAATTTCATATGTAGAAATCAAGAGATCATGGTCTGATACTCCTTCAAATGACCATTGGTGTTGTAGTAGTACGTTTGTATGGTCTGAAACAACCACCAAGTCAATGTCAAAACCAAAGCGAGTCACATGTTAGTTAATAACTACAAGAACACACGATGCAATAGCATCAAGGAATTGGCAAGATCTACTGCCAGTTTTTAACGAATCCGCATCTTACATTTCCATTGGAGATTTTAACAACAATGTATTCATTTTCGTTGCCCAATGATTTTTACAAAATTTTGCAAGTCAAACCGGCCTTATGGTAAATAGCTATCCCCCACTATTTGTGTCAGTAGCTCTATTATGCGGGACTACTAAATAACCAGGAATGCCATAAATATTGTTATAATCATTTTCATCAAGAAGAGTTATAAAACACATTTCGCTGACATAAATAACGTCAACCTCCGAGTCATTAAAAGTGTGTCTGTCTTAATCAAGTTCTGATAAACTGAGACTACAAGCATTGAAGTGGCAAACTTTAAATCCATTGTGGGCATCTGATAAAATCTTGATTAGCGTCCGAACATCAAGCTCATTCAACGTCCCAGACACAGAACCATTACGAGCCATAATTATCCAAAAAACCACAAACAAGAAATAGTAGAACAACTGGATTACTAATGTGGTATGTTGTAATCTATATTTAGGAAGAAGATCTATAGAGAGAGGAAGAAGAAGAGAGGAAATAATATACTCGTACTATGGTTGTCATCAATTATTAGGAAGAATAGAAATGGAAAACATACTGGAAAACAGTGAGAGGTAGAGAAAGAGAGCAAATAATATAAATACAACATTCAGTAATACAATTTAAAATAAAATAAAATAACAAATATGTAATTCACAAGTTATTTAAAAATCAGAAATTCAAATTCAAGTATTTTAACACATTTATAATGCTCCATTTAAAAATTTAAATTATCAAATTAAAAACAAAACTACAATATTTTGGAAGTTTCGTTTCTATTTATGACAGACGGTGGGTGAGATTTCTTTAGGTTATTACCTGATTGGAATTTATCTGGAGTAACTCCAGTCGTCAGGGTGCGCTTAGTTTTAAGCCCTTTTAAGCCCTTATTGGCGAGTAGTTGACATTATGAACAACAAAGAAACAGAAAATCTCTGACCACAGATAAAATAATCTTCAAAAACGTTTTTCATAACAAAATTGATGCGAAAAGCGTAAGCAAAATAACGCAAATAACTATTCACTTGTATTAATGATAATTTGTTAGAAATTGGATACATAGTTGTGGTAAAGACGGAGCGATTACAAACACGTCTATTCTCTTAAGGGGTTAGGTCACTCTAGAGGCCGAAAAAATTAATTTTTTGTGGGATTTTTTTCTCAGAAATACTATACTCGTAAAATAAATCGAGATTACAAAAAAGAGTATTTATTATACATATCAGTAACTGTATCCAATAATTTCTTTGAAGCGATTAATTTCAAAGTGGCGGCAGTGCACCGTTATTGCGATGACATATCCGTTTTTTTTTCAGAAACAGCTCTTGTAATTTTTAAATTACAATAAGCCAATGAATTTTTTTTGATTTTATATAATAACTGCTATGTATAGAAGTACGTAGGTTTTTTTCGATATATTAATTTTCGGCCAAATGGCACACTTCCAAAGTGAAAATGTAAAAATTTGCCTAAAAATCGTCAGGTAATAATAATGAACTATGCAATGTTAAAAGGAAAGTCCTAAGCACTTCCATAGGCAATATATTTCTCAAGCATCGGACATAATCTACGAGTACATATTAAACAAACTAAAAATCTGTGTTCTCAATGTTTATCTGTTGGTTTTTTTTTGACCTTATAACTCCTTTAGAGATTTTAAGATCGATTGGCAGTTTAAATAACTCAAATTCATTTGGTTTCGATTGTACTTCTAATGTTAAAATATTACATGTTTCATAGTCGATGTGTTAGCTGAAGTATTTAATCGTAGCGTTTTTTCTGGAAATTTTCCTGACAGCCTTAAATGGGCAGATGTTATTCCCTTGTTTAAAAAAGGCTCTGCAATTGGAAACTATAGGCCGTTATCTCTTCTGCCATAAACCGAGAATGCACTTTTAGAGTTTGGCTCTCAGATAATATGCAACCTTGACAAAAACAATATACAGATTCATTGATATCACCAAACCCTTCGACATGGTTAACCATACAATTTTGTTAAAAAAAAAACTGGAAAATGTAGGTGTACTTTCTTTCATGTTTAAATGGTTTGAATCATATCTGAAAAATAGATCACAAAGAGTAAAGTTGGATGAGACGAGAAGTGATGTGCAATTAATCGTGCTTGGGGTACCGAAAGGTTCAGTCTTGGGTCCCATTATTTTTTTTAGTTTACATCAACCTACTTTTCCACTTTAATCTCAAAGGCTTATCTACTGCTTTTGCTGACGATATTGGGTTAACTTATGACCTAGATAATCCCTTAGATCTTACTTCTGACATAAATAGCGATTTACATACACTAAGACAATGGTTCGCTAAACACCAACTAGTAATAAGCTCTAAGACTAAACTAATGTTTTTTTTTTTTTAATTTATCTTGGCCTATTAACCCAAAACCGAATGTATATTTTCACGCACGGAATTGCAAAAAATTTAAACTATATCACTGCAAATGTGCAACAAGTATCCTTGGTCAATTATTTTGTACTAGTGAAAGTTGTAGTGATGATTGTTTTTTGATGGAGAATGTGGACGAATTTATGTACCTAGGACTCTTATGGATTCAAATATGAAATTCCCAACTTACGTCAGTGGACTGCAGAAATATTTTATCTCTACACTTAGGCATTTCTATTACTTACTTAATATATATTCTACTAAGCTTTTAACCACAATTTATTATGGACTCTTTCATTCTAAGCTTCAATACGGTATAAGCTGCTTGGGAAATGGCTTTCAGAATAAAGTTCCACCATTGTTAGTCTTGCAAAAGAATGTTATCCGGAAAATTTATCGTAAACCTGGTAGACATCCTAGTTATCCTTTGTTTTGTGAATTAAGAATACTGTTTCAAGTTTCTAAAGGCGTTCTTTATGAAGTCCGGCAACCGAAATTGTCGAATCATTTCAAACTGTAACCTGCGTAAAAAGTCCCTAAATATGTTACATATACCTAGTTTTCGTACCACTGCTTATTTGTAATTTTTATTCCATTATATGTAATCGTTTATTTAATTTACTCCCAGAAGAACTCAGAAAAGTTCACACGTCCAAAACATTTCTAAAGCGCTTAAAAAATTGGTAGCTTCTCTATGCCTATAATAGACTAGCCTCTCTCACTTCTAATATTTTGATTTAATATTATGATTTATTATTTAGACTTAGAATTTTGATTGAATAAGTTCTGCATTTGTAACTAAAGAAGTTCCAACAAATTGAAATTAATTTAAATTAAATATAATTTGCTAAAAATAGCTTTCCTTTTTGTTTAGTACCCCACTCCAGTTTTTTTTTGTATTGATTCAATGAAGAGACATTCAACTCTATTGAATTGCATTTGTAAAAAAATATCAAAATAACATACCTACATACATTTTTCAAGATACATTCAATATTTCAAGTGAATCGGTTGAGAATTGTCTGAGTTAGGTTTCCGGCTAGCTTAAAAAATACAGTTTTGAGATACACGCGTTTGAAGTTTTAAGTTATATACCCAGTTTATATGACAGCTCAAAGCGCATTGACTCAATTCGCATTGCTTCAATACGCTCATACATTTCATTGCTCATACAAGCATGCGCTTTAAGCTGTCATATAAACTAGGTAATAGTCACACCTACCTGGCGGCATTGTACCATACTTAGAAAAAACAATTACTTGGAGATATTTCCCGGCTTTTGGGATATCATTTTTGAGGTCCTAAGGACCATCTAAAGCAATAAAAAAATAGATTTTTTGAAGATCCTAGAGCGGCCTAACCCCTTGAAATTCTCATATTCCCCCGATTTGGCCGGATTAAATCTTCCCTGATAGGAAGACCGTTCTTCGGATCTACAAAAATAAAGTGACTGGCTGCTATCACTGCAGTTTGGTCTTTAAGGTAGGTCCATAATTGATCAAATGTTCACACTGCTGTACGAGATCATCGTAGATCATCGATAAAACCCGATAAGTTTAAATCGATTGACATCACTTCGTTGCCGATTTCTTGGCCGTGTGTGACAGCACCTATGGAGGCGAGCTTTACAGACCCATACTTTTTTTTAACATCTGAGTAGTTGCCAAACTCGTCAGATTGCACATTTGCTGTCTTAGACATATAACATCATATCACTTGGAAAAATTGTTCGAAACTTTTTTTTTTCTTTTCTTTTTAAAGAAATTAACACTCAAGTGGGTATTTTAGGAAACTGGGACGGAGAGAGAAAGAAAGATTTTTTGGTCTCAGTGGTTATTTCGCTCCATGCATGGCATCCAACATTTAATGGGGAGACTAAATTATTTGTGTAATTGGATTTGTTGTTGTATTCTAGGCAACCACTCGAAAAAAAGAATGTCTTTCGGGTGCGGCTGGTGTTGAACCTCCGATGTCGAAGCCAATGCACTACTGCTTGAGCCCCGACCACCCATCTCAGAAGTATGTAAATGATGGAGTACAGCAGCAGTATTTACTTGATGCCTCAATGGCGTCACTAGTTCGTTACTGAATATACTCGTAACCAATAACTACAAATGTAACAATAAATGTAAATCTGTTTGGGTTAGGAATTCATATGTGCTTATTACAAAAATAGAAGGCGACCAAGTTATTACAATAAAATTAGTAGATTTTGCTAAACTTGACGAATAATTATGTTCGTAAGTAACGTAAATAATAATAGATTTTTAAAACCTCATAATAATATTAGTATTACGTGTCCAATTTCTAATAATAACCTTAAATGTTTTTGTATTGAACACCCAATTAATGTGCAATATTCAGGTTTTTCAATCACCCATTAAAATATTCGTAGCAGGAGAGCTAATTTTAATACTTTTCGCACTCATCTGGCGTCTTTGGACCGTTTGCTGATCTCATATTTCTCTCTGAAATTTGGAGTTTTGATGAAGAGATTTCAGTATTTAAAATACCAAATTTTACGTTTGAGGCAAACTGTAACAACCCCTATTCAGCTGGAGGTGTTGCGGCTTTTTTTTTATCAAAATTATATAAACGGTTGAGAAATAGTGAAATATAAAATGGATAGTGCTGACATTATTAAATTTTCTTGCGAAATGTCTGGTGTTCGCTACTGTTTTATATGTACCTATACTCGTAGATTGCATAAGTGTTCAGTAAGGACATTTTTGTATGAATTCACGGGATTTTTTGAAATTTTAAACTTGTAAGGATATAATAAACATTAATATATTATCTGATTCAGCCGATGTATGATAGATAACTTCTTATCAATTTCGTCTGTCTTTTAACTAAACCTACTTGCTTCGATTCTCGTTTAGATAAGAACTCACAAAACAATAGTGTTGGTTATAAAACTGCAAATAACAGACCATAGTTTAATAAGTATTCAACTTGATTGCAGGGTATCCAGAAAAAAACCAATCTATGAGAACGAAATCTTTGTGATGCACAGGATCCATCTATTGCGTTCGATCTGTTTTTACACAAGGAAAAATTTCATATAACCAATTTTAGACAGAACATATATAGGTAGGGTAGGTAGGTAGGAGTGACTGTTTTAAAAAACAACCTACTTAGACCCATTGCGATGCCACGTGATCCCCTTGCTCATGGAACCAGTTTGAGCTTATGATGAAGCGTAGGAGACTGTTTACGTCTATATTCTTAAGATCGTTTAGGTCACTGTAGAAGAAAGCTTCTTAGTGAAGTTTTCTTCTCTGGGAGAGAGCTGGACATGTAGAGAGTAGGTAGAGGATTGTCTCATCTTCCTCCTTGTACATGCAGCTCGTACAGAAATCGTTTGTAAAAGCGCCAAGCCTTCTTGCACGATTGCCTATGAGGCAGTGTCCAGTGATGACACTTATGATAGCACTGAGATCAAAAGGAGAAGAATTTGACTCTTAGAGCGATTCAGATCTAGCTTTGGTCAGATCTATTTAGTCGCTAGACCAAGAGTCCACCTAAAGTCTGTTCTTTTATTGATACCCAGCTTTAATATTAATTTGCATGCAGCCGTCGGTATACCTCCACAACGCGAATTACGACGTCAATTTCCTAATCGTATCGCGCCAACTGGGCAAACATTCCGGCACCAAGCTACTCGACTCTAACAGAGTGGAACCACAGGAGACAATGCAGGGCGTGTCCGCCACCTGACTGGTCGTTCGGCCGAGAATATCGTAGCTGTGGCTGCCGATGTCGCTGAGAACGAAGAAACATCAACCAGACGACGGACCACGCAATTGGGCTTCACCAGACGGACCCTACAGCGAATTTTAGTGAAAGACTTACACATGTTCCCGTACAAAGTGCAAACAGTGCATCAGTTAATGCCTCCTGATCATCAGTCACGTGTGAATTACTGTAAAGCCATCCTCAATCTCAACAACGAAGAAGACGATTTTGTGTCGAAAATCATCATGAGCGACGAGGCGCATTTCCCCTTAAGCGGTTACGTCAATAAACAATATCCTCGTTTCTGGGGCACTGAAAATCCCCGCGTGATGCACGAAGAGCCATTACATCCACTTAATGCCACTATGTGGTGCGGCGTTCACGCAGGAAGAGTGATTGAGCCGTATTTTTTGAGGACACCATCGGCAATACGGTCACTGTTACTGGCGAACGCTACAGGGCCATGACATACGACTTCTTACTGCCGGAATTGGATGAGCTAGGCTTGGTGAACATGTGGTTTCAACAAGACGGTTTAACCGCACACATAGCACTAGCCACAATGGATATTGTGAAGGAAGCGTTTCCTGTTCGCGTAATCTACCGTTTTGGCGATTTGGCATGGCCAGCAAGATCACCCGATTTAACCATCCCAAACTTCTTTCTTTGGGGCTACTTTAATTCGCGGGTTTATGCCAACAAGCCACACACAATCGCGGCCCTTAAGGAGAATATTCTCAATTTGCGTTGAAGCAATCCGCATTGGTTGAAATGCTGGTGTTTATATGAAATTATCTAAAATGAGCGAGAGAAAATTGAGAGAAATTTAACAAACAGCTGGTTAAACCGACACTTCACACTAACACTGATACATTGTTCTTATTTCATTCTCTTTTCAAATATTTCGTTTGCATTCCCACATTTTAAATACACCCGATGATGAAAGAATGATGAGAGTGCGAGAGAGTAAAATGTTTCTATGCGATTTGAAAATGTTTATATTATATTTCAAAGCGGTTACAAATTTTCAATGCGTTTTATAAGCACGGATGAACGTATGCGTGTTGAATATTTTAATGCGGTTTGAAGTGGTGTTTATTCGAGCGTATTGAACCAATGCGGATTGCTTCAACGCAAATTAAGCTGTCGGATAAACTGGGTGTGTGCTTAGTAACGTCGGTGTTTGTGTTATTTGTATTTGTCTTTTATTATAATGACTCAGGAAGTATCCTCATACTAAAATCGTGATTACGTGCGATTTCGATATACACTATTCTGGGTGGCTTCCGCATTCTGGACAGACAATGGCCGAAGGACGGTATGTGTTGTTCTTCGCTGCAGAAAATTGCTTAACCCAGCTTGTACAATAAAGGAGCCCACACGAATACCAGACGTTGGTTGTCATACCACCAACACCCTGGACTTGTTTTTAACTTCTCACCCCGACATTGACACAGTCAATGTGCTATCCGCTCTAGGCTCGTAGGACCACTGTGTCATATCAGATAATTTCTCATACACCGACCACACAGTTAGAGAACAGATTCCTAAAAAAACCGTATGGCAATACAAGAAAACCAATTAAGAACGGACTTAACACCTTCTTTAGGGATTGTAACTGGTCGTCATGTTTACTCTATAACGACGTAGATGTCGCTGCTGATATGATCACAGACACCATACTCTTTGAAATGAGAACCGTTGTCCCTCATCAAACCAAAAGAAAAGGCATTGTACGACTCGAGCTGTAAAGAGGCTGTCAGGGTTAGAGTAATGTTTTTTCGGTCCTTCAAGACCAACCCGACAGAGGAAAACCGAAAAAAAGTTTAAACGAGCCACGAGTGACGGTAACGTCTTTCTTCAGCGAGTAGCATTTCAATACGAACATAACCTGATGTAAAAAATATTACAATGTCCCAGAGGTAGTAACAATTTTTGGAAGTTCGTCAAAAATATTAGAAATTCTGCCCATAGTAAATCCTAACTCTCATTTATAATGACATTCCAGCTGTCAGCTGGACAAGGCCAATATGCTTGCTGCACACTTTGCAGCCAGCTCAACACTTCCAGATTGTGGTTTATCTCCGCCTTCACTTGAGTGCGTCGAATCTTCAATGGAGCGAATCCACTTTCGCACTCCTATCGTAGTAAGAGTTATTAAGGATCCTAACATCCACAAACCCACTGATCCAGATGGTATATCTCCTCTTCCTCTGAAGAGGTCTTCTTACACGCTGGAAAAACCACTGCGTAAGCTTTTTCATCAATCCTACTCTTTAGGACTCTATGGGAGCAGATGGAAAACAGCATTTTTACGGCCCGACCCTAAAAAATGTGAATCTTCCTCTTTCTCCTCCTGGGTATGTACCATTGCACTTACGTAACTTCTTTCCAAGGTCATGGAAACGCTGATAAACCGTCAGCCCATGAAATATTTCGAAACACGAAAAATTCCCAATGAGCGGCAGTACAGTTTTGGTAACAACAGGTCCACTGGTGATCTGATAGCATGTCTCACCGAAAAGTGGAACCAAAGCGTGCAGTAATCTTGATATTTCTAAGGCACTTGACAGAGTTTGGCATCAGGCTCTTTTGTTGAAAATGCGCGCTTTTGTGATTGATGACTCTTTTCTTCAATGGATTAGAAATTACCCTTCGGTACGATCAACTCAAGTTGTCACAAAATAGATGCTGGTGTGCCCCAGGGCTCCGTTCTATCTCCGACACTCTTTTTAATTTTTATCAACGATCTCTTATCTGCTACTGCTAATCGAATATATTCCTTTGCTGACGACAGTACTGCTTTTCATATTCGTTCACGGACTCTCGTCCCTGCTCTTCGGCTATAGAACGGGAACGGCAGCGTATGTTAAGCTCATTAAAACCAACGTTCATCGACACTTCGCTTTCTTTCCTCCCTAATTTTCCTTCGCCCGCGCTGTGGGCAAGCATTTGAAGAGCACTTAAATCCCTTGAGCGCGTGCAAGTTGCAAAAAAAGGAAAAAAAAATTAGGTATTATATTGGATAATAAGTTCAGTTGAAAAGACCATACCTTCTACTTAAAGCAGTATCTGAATAGAATTATCAGGCACCTTTATCATCTTACCCTCTACTGTAGTCTATCTATTTTAAAGATAGTCTACAAAGGTTTATTGAAATCAAAGCTCCAGTACGGATTATCTTGTTGGTGTGGTACGTATTTCAATAATATAGTGCTGTTCAAAAAGTTAGGAACTTTTCCGTTAAGGCATCTCTACTGCTATAAGGTCTTAAAAATATTTTTTGAAAGTTCAGGGTACTACGCCGTTAGACTTCATGAAAATTTCAATTTACCAGTCAACACCAGAAATTTTGTAAATGTGCCAGCAATCTACAAAATACATTTTCCACGCTTTGTTTAATATACTGTCTGTAAACCTAAGATGCGAGAAAGTGAAATCAGTATTTTTGAATAATGTTGAAAAATGTTTTTTCTCTTTTAATCACATAGCATGGACGACGCAATAGATGGCGCAAGCGAGTAAAAGTGCATCTCAGCCATCTTTTTGTGCGTAGTGGGTAGCCGTGGCACAAGTGGTAGTGTATTGGCTTCCAAATCGGAAGGTTCGTTGTTCGAATTCCAGCCTCACCCGAAAGACATTTTGTTTTTCAGGCAACTTAATTCACGTAGGACGAATGATTGCCTATAATAAAAAAAACAAGTCCAATTTCACTAATAATTTAGTCTCCCCATCAAATGTTGGATGCCACTGAGCCCAAAAATCTTTCTGTCTCTCTCTGTCCCATTTTCTAAAAACTTAACACGTGCTTAGGAATTTTAAGTGTAAATATACCCACTTGAGTGTTATGTTCTTTAAAAAAAAACAAAGACAAAAAACCGGAGGCAATTGGCCCAATATCATACTAACTGGAGAAGAATATTGATGTGAACTATAACGCTTTCTAAATAACTAAGAAACTTCCAGGGAGTTTGAGACAGGATATACAAGCAGATTAAGTAGATATTTAGTGTGTAGGGGCATCAGTGTAACAATAAATGTCTGCAGATGATATTACGTCCATTACAGTCACGAGCAATCTACTTTCTCACATTCAAAAATCAGGAAAAATCTCACATTTATGCCATTTTCATAAAAAAGTTGGCTGCTATATCAAACAGTAACACATCTGAAGAAGCAAAAACACTTTTTATTTCTATCACAATCTTCAGCCGTTATGATTTAATTAGTTATCATTTGATATCTTATACCTCAGAAGTTTTCCCTGAATTGTGCATGAGTACTATCTAACTCATAAAGAAATACAAAACAGATAGCGAAAACAAAGAGAATTATTCACCACCAACGCACTTGACTTCTAAGTTGTCAATGCAGCTAAACCACTTCTTAAACGATTAAAACTCAATTCATGATTAAATGAAAGTTAAGATTACAGCTATAGATACACGTAATTGTTCTCAAACTGAATTTTCGGTTTGGAACAGATAAAATACTTCAAGCGTCTTTGTTGGACCTGCCCTGATTTAATAGCGGACGTCAACTTAATTTTATTTCTTCCCGTTTTACAGATTTTTCCAAGTGATGCTCATTAAAATCTAAATTAAAATTTTCACATAATCTCCTTGGTTTTATGTAGCATCTTCAAATACACTTGGCGAAATGTAAAGCAAGTCGAGGTGCTTCCATAAAATAAGTTAAATGTGTTATCTTTCAGTTGTGTCGGAAAACGCTCAATGTGATGCCAAATGAACTCTGACGGTACTTTATCTGTTAGCTGTGAGTGTCATTTATATTTGCCCAGACGAAGAGTTTAAGCTTGAAACTTTTGTCATGCTTGGGTGCATATCTCCCTTAAATCTGTCCAAATAGTGACTTCCAATTAGTTCACTAGTGGAACCGAAGTGCTTATGATAATACTTGTATCTGACACTTGAACGGAAGAAGATGGATTTTGGGTTTAATTTTCCAGAAGAGACGAGACCACTCAGAACAAAAACTTATCTAAAGTGTTTCTTTGTATCTTTGGTTCCCAGTAAAAGGACAACAAGGTGGTGTCGCTTATGCCGAGTGTATTCAGGTGCTTCGTAAGGGGATATTGTCCCAATAAGATTCTAGTACGAAAGCCTATTCGTCCTCGTAATTGCACAGAAACGCACTTTTATGACATTCATTACCACGCCAGTGTTTGTTCAGGCAGAAATACTAGCTATCATAGAGCAGTAAAAGATTATCACATTATCAAAGGACCAGGCGACCAGATTGATGAATCTGCATTCTGAGATATGAATGCTATGGTTGTTCGTTTTTCTCCGCGTCCACCTAGTACTACCAATTCCTGTTACATTCTGTGTAAAAGCTTTGAATTGTATGTAAAAGTGTCATCCAGATGAATCTGTCAAAATTCGTCTTTTGAATCGATACCAGAGATATATGTATGTACTCGTATGTAGGGGCTTAGTAAGCCCTTCCTGTGGGGAAGAGAGTAGGCATACTTTTGTACTTTTATACAAATACTTGCCTGGTTTTCTTACTAACACGACGGGGGATTTCCTTAATTTAAGTTCCCCTGATTTGATCATTCGATCTAGCTCATCTCATAACACAATTTTTTATATTTGGCTGGCGAAATTTGGTAGTGCCGTTGTTTGACGGAAGTTTGATTTTCATCTTCTTCTCTCATATACTCTAGAAACTTCATTTTGCTGTTCTTGTTGTACCACCCTCTTCCGAGTCGTGAGGGTCTTCAGTTGAGCACCTTGAGGAGACGTCTGAGTTGCGCTTGCTATTTGGTCACGGTGATCTCTTAAGCGTTTGGTTTTTAATTATCGAAAAAATAAATCAATGTTTGCCATCTACTTTTTAAAGATTATTTCGTGTAAATGCTGACCACGACTATGTTTTAAGTGCTCTATACGGAGAGTCCAATTTTAAATCAGTTTTTCGAGCATATTGGCTGGTATCTAGCTAATAACACGTGTAAAGTTGTCTTCCAAGGCTGCAATTGACGCTGGTTTATCGGCATAGACGAGTGATTTGACGTATCATCATAAAAAAATTGTCTAAAGGCGTCAAATCTTACGATCTAGCCGGCCAATTCACCGGCACAAAACGAGAGATAAATTACTCATTTCTCAATTGGTCAATCTATCAGTTGATGCAGCCACAAGTCGACCAGGTTCAGCTCGTGCATTTTGGGCAAAAAAAAAATCGAAATCATTGCACGATAATTGGCAATTGGTTTCAATGTTGAAACGAACCTGCAACCTATAAAACCCAGTTTTACAACCATTTCTCTTTTCCCTCCAACGATATCGAGCATAGAACTTATTTTAGTGAAGGTTTTTAGTGGCTTTTCCTTCAGATTTATAAAATTCTATGATATTATTTTAAACATTTGTAATAATATTTTAGTTGTGAGGCGCCTCAACCAAATCTCTGTAATACGAGCATTATGACTAAATATTGTAACCATTATGCCATATTAAATAAAATAAAATAAATAAATAATGGACGCCATTGATCGTAACGTTGTTATCACGGTCATGTTTGAAAAAAGACGGGCCAATGATTGCGCCGGACCATAAACCGTACGAAAGAGTTCATTTTTCCGGGTGCATTGGCAGCTCTTGATTGCCTGAAATGAACTTCGCAGAAGAAGACAATTTTTCGATAAAAAATATAAAAAAGATCTTTCTCAAGCTTTTCTAAGGCTTTTCAAGGCTGTGGTAAGTCGGTCGGCTTCAGTACTTGCATGAGCTGTATTTTGTAAGGTTTTGGATCAAGATTCTCAGTAGCTTGATTATGACGACCGTAAAATGGTCGAAGTGCGCGAAAAACATAATAAGATAATAAAATTCAATAATTTATAAGAGTTGTTCGTGTGTAAGTCAATGCCAACTGAGCGTGTTTGACTTTGACACTTGTCACTAATCACGCGTGAGCTATCAAAAATAATACACTGACAAGCCCAATAGCAAAAAAATCGGTGCCGTGACATAACGACATAAGACCGAATTTTAAAATTTTCGAAATTCCAGCATTTGGCCTTATGTCACTTTCACAAAGCGACATGTAACTTTGAGAAAGGTACATAATCCCAAATTTTAAAATTTGGTCTTATGTCGCTTGGCGTTACGTTACGGCACCACCCTTTATATATTTGGCCTTTCTGTCCTAGTTGGACGGTTTAGTCTGATAAATCTATTTATCCATTGATTTTGAAGAGCCGCTATTTCAATGTCGTCATTATACGAAAAGTCTTGTTGACGTGCTTGTCAGCTAGCCCTTCTGTGTGTAGGTGGTTCATCTATATCCGTCACGTGGCATTTGTGTCTTTGATGTCTTATTCAATAAATAACTCTCCTCGAAGGAGCAACCGTAACTAACAGTAGTGACTCTGTCCGTAATGTTGTCTCGAAGAATGTCAATTAGGTCAGCTCGTTTTGTCGTTTAGTCATGGGTATCTTCATCGATTGCATGTAAGCATTTTAAATTGTTTGGTCAGCTCAGCCTTAGTTATGGAACTAGATAAGCGACTGGATGTACATACACTTCTCAAAAACATTTTAGCAAAACAAGTAGAGCAAAAGCTCTTCCAGACCGGAAGCTGGTTTAATACAGGATCATCCATTTTGTGGTTCCGAAAGTAAATTTAAATAAAACACATTTATTATTGAGATTTCGATAAAATTTTTATTTGGATCTTGCCATTATGAATGGAATATAACATCATTCAAATGTTCTCCTCAGGAATTCTTGCAGGACTTGATTCTGACATGGTGATTTTCGATGACTTTTTGGCACATATCGGGTAAGAACTCGGTTGTAACTTGACGAATATTCGTTTTCAAAGAGTTAAGGGTTTGCGGATTGTGTAAATAAACACGATATTTTGTATAGCTCCACAAAAAGAAATCCAACGGCGATTAATCACACGATCTTGGTGGCCCAAGTCGCTCAGGAAATTGTTCTTGCAATAAAGCCAAAATAGGTAGTGTTGTGTGCGATGTGGGACCATCTTGTTGAAACCATATGTCTTCCACAACTATATCTCCGATTTGATGTGCCTTGTTTCGGGAAAGTGAAACGCCGTTTCTTTTACGTTTACATTTTCACAGCTGCAAAAATTTAAATTAAGTGGGATGTCCAATCTCTAGGCACGAGTGCAAATGGGTCAATATTCCGTACTTCAGACTACAAGTCTCATAGTCTCGCTTTGGGTTCTACTTATGAGATCAATTCTACGTTTCTTGTTATAGGAGATCCATATCTTTCTATATATGATTCAACTGTATTGTGTGCTTCACCTGTGATTGCCTAATGAGAAAAAACCCAGAACACATACTAAAACACAATCAATCGTCGATTGACAGACGATAGTTGATGGGAGGCGGGAGATTCAAAAAGTCACCGTCTTATAGATCCAAATTCGTATTCACATTACTAGAGATTCTAGCGAAAATCCACGAAGTCGAGGCCAATACAAAGGAGTTAAGACACAGTGCATTGGTGCATTGTCGTGTGACTTCATTGACTTGAAAAAATTTACCACAGCTAACAAGCCAACTGTGGACGAAGAATTTTCCAAAAGTATGTACAGCTACTTCCAATTGAAGGCAGGTGACCAAAGACCGCTGTAACCAAAAAGGTTTGTTAGTTAAGACCAAGGTCCAAGGGTAAATAAGTTAGAGTTACTCAAATTCTCGTTCAGCTTGCTGATATCACACCATTCTTCTACTTATAAAGTGACACTTCGACAAGTTATCCAATATTGAGTCCTCAAGTTTATTCTCACTGATTTTTCTATTCATACTGTATCGATCACTTTCTTGTCTAATAACCTCAATAAACCGAACAGGATTTGTAGCATTTAAATATTCATAAGTCTTCATATACGCTAAGGGTGAACGTATCACAATTTCTTTCCACGCCAGTTGAAAACGACTACTCTGTTTTAACCTGGTTTTAATTTATATGAAGTTGAAGGTCTGGGGATTGTTATGAGATATAAATAATCCCGTAATGAAGTCAGAAAAGTTTAGAATTGTTAAGCTAAAATAACCTTTCTGGAAAATACTTTTTTTTACGAAGTTGTGCGGAAATTCACTAATGAATAAGAATATACGAAAATCTATTCTGTGCAACATAGTACCAATCTGGATAATTACGTAATTGATGATACTGAGTAATTGGTAAAAAGTGCTCCTCATTCGTTGCGATGAATGTTTGGCACACTCTTCCATCAGTTTCATGATTATTTTAAATGCATAAAAGCCTTAATGGTCAAAAGTTTTCCAAGGAACGCATACGTTCCCGTACAATGCGTATGCCCAACAAAAACAAAATTCCCAGAAAAGTATTTGGCTGTGACATTATCTGTGAACCATTAACGGCCAACTAAGCTTTTACAGAACTAAATGGACACATATGGATAGAATGTATCTATCAAACACTTCATTTAAACACTGCAGTACATTTTTGAATTTGTAGCTTGACCTCTTCACTTTATCTGCAGGATACTACACAATTTTTCCATCAAAAGCTATTAATTAGAATCTCCCCCTGCACATTGTTCAATAGGCACACATAAAAAATTTTCCGCCCACCATATTAACAACCTCCACCACCACTACAATTTACACTGCCATCAAAACTAAACTCTTTTCCGATTTTCCATTTTCAGTATCAAACTCATTGCAGCAGCAATATAATAACATCACCAACCTCTTCACCCCATAATACAACCACTGTTACTCCACCAGTCAACCACAAGGACAGTTCAGAAATAAAAACCGACCCAGCATCATCAGCATCAGCATCTGGTACCAACATTACAAGTCCCAAAGTTCACGCAGCAACACCAAAAACGACCAAATCTACAATTAGTTGTGATACATGTTGCCAATTGGAAGAGTCTCCAACACCAACAAGGAACCCATCACCAGTTGGCAACACGACTCGTAACTCTCCCAATAAATCATGTGTTGAGTATGCGCTGGGAAAACAGCATCCACAAGTTCCAAAGTCAACTACTGATGGTGAAAGCTCGTGCAAAAATTCTGCACAAAATCCACAGGTCAATGAAACCATCATTGCAACAACAACAACAATAACAACAGCAGAATTAGCATCAGCAACGGCAACAACAACAAATGGCAACACAAACAGTGGAGACTTACACCAAGTGAGTAGCGCCAACTCCGCTACTGGTACTGAAAATGAGCCAGCCACACCAGCAACAGTCATTCCAGCTCCAACTACCCATACTACCACGAGTCCAATAGCAGCAACAACGACTAGACCAGCAGAAACAGCAACAATAGCAGCAACAGCGTCATCTACACCTACATCTACAACTACTACAGCAACAACAACGACCACAGCAACAATGTCGGAAACCTCGCCAGTAACCATATCGATGGTAACAACAACTTCTGTGGAGGAGGCTGTTGCTAGCAACAAAGCCACCAGTGAGCTCAGTCGTGATTCGGATATCACAGGTGTCGTAACGCCAGTGGCGATAAACAGGTACGCGACTCGTGTCGTAAAATTTTCAAAAAGAAAAATAGTTTGTTTTGTTTTCGTTGTTTTTGTCATTTGCTTTGTTTTTAATTGTTAACAGACTTGGACAGGTGAAGTCTGTCCATCTGTTTATCTGTCGGTGCATCACAAAGTTCTTCTTTCCATATTTCTTTTTTTGTTTCTTCTGTAATCCAAGTGCGACGAAAGCCGAGTCTCTTTTCACTTTCAAGGATTCCTTGTCGTGCTGTTGTTCGTATCCGTAGAAGGACGTTCCTTTTGGTGCAAATGTCTTGTTCCTTGGTAGCCTTGAGATTCAGTGTCACCATTTCCACTCTTACCCTGGCAAAGGGGTGAGTGGGTGGTCCAACAACAAAAAAAAAATAAAAAAAGTACAAATACAAATCATGTCCCGTGTTGTTTTCGTATTGGAGGATCCAATTTGAATTCTCGGTCGAGAGCAAAAAGAAAAAATAAAATTTTCATTTTTGAAAATTTGTATTCGTTTTGTGTGCAAGTTTTTGTATGTGTGTGTGTTGAGAAAAAAATTGCTACCTTCTTTCACATCTCTGATCTCTGGATTAAAAGGAAGAGGACTACAAGGAAATAAAAAAAAAAAAAAAAACAACAACAGAATCCATCCCTGATGAAATATCTACCCAGCGAATTGGAATATACGCACTCCTCCTGATTCAAGGTGAGCTAAAGTATCTATTGTACTTCAGGGATGTAGTGAATCCATAGGGATACGCCAGCAAATACATACGTCTAAATTCGTAAATCCCCCCAATTGTCACCCGTTTCACCATCCGCTTCGACACATGTTTCCCTTTAACTATAAGCTGGCGTTTTTGATCTTTTTTTTCTTAGGCAGAGCTGGAGGCTATCTTCGTTTCTTTTGACCTACAGTTCCAGTGTCGGTTTTCTTTTATCCTAGTTTTTGGTGAGGTATCTTTTAGCGCATAAAAAGGACATCAATGAATTTCGTGTTTATTGTTTGTTGTTTGGTTAGGACATGGGACCTTTACAAATAGTGTTCACCCTTCTGTGGGATGGAGAGTGTGTAAATTATGATTAGTGTTTTCACTTTGGTTTTAGTTCGGTTCCTTGTTTATAAATTTGTTCAAAACGCGCCAAGCTGTGCTCATTTTTGTGGTCAAGGACTGTGTGTAATATATTTCAAGGATACATTCGCAGCTCATTTAGATACGAATCACACCTCCCTCAAAAGGATGCTTCTCTTTTATCTTTCGAAAGTTTTTCAGTTAATTCCTGATGGGAAGATTCAGAGATTTTTTTTTATTTTTTACGAGGAAAAAAATTTACAGGTGAATAGAGCTGAAAGGATTTCGACTGAGGAAATAACTGGATTTAACTACATAAAGTTGAGCGCAAACTATTCTTTCCTACTTATGTAGGTGGGAATGGAACGATTTCGTGCATTTCATGTAGCGGCTCCTACGCTTACTCTGTCTGCAGTTAATTTCCTCGAGCGTTTCGTGGTTTGGTGCTTTTATTGTTTTGAGTGAAATTTTTCCACTTAATGAACTGATGCAGAGGTAGGGAAGGTAATTTGCGTTAATTACTTATTGTTGTTGTTGGTTTTGTTATTGTTGTTGTGCAAGTCGGTGGTTAGAACTTCAGGTCAGTTTGGAGTTTCCTGGTTTGAAATACACATACGAGCGTGTTGCCAGGAATCCTTCAACTAATGGAAAATAATACCAAGGATGAGGATAATTGATGGTAAACAAAGTGGACGAGGTGATATTTGGTTAGGTAATGTTCGTCGTCTAGCGCAAGTGCCAGTGTAAATAAAACGCTTTGGAAGAGTTCGACTTTCCTTTTGGTCAGTTGGCACATGACGACGTTATTTAATGTCGTACTTTGAGTGTTTTCTTTTTTTTCTGTGTGCGTATTAGTTATTTGTTCAAATGTTCCAAGTTGAATTTATCTTCACACATAAAGTTAAGTTACGTTGTAGTGAATGGCAACCGAAGTTTTTGATGGATGCTTTAAAGGAATTTCACTGTCCATGTTCCTCAGAGTACATTTATAGATTGTAGGTCTTGTTTCTAATTTCACTTCTCTCCATCTTAGGTCAGCATTTATAGTAGTTAGTGCTTTTAATAAATTTTATCTTTTAAGTGTTAAAAGTTTTACAGATGGTCAGAGATTACTCTGGTGGCAGATGTACATATTTGAATCCTCACTCAAAGGAATGAGGTTTTTCAAGTCCGTCTAAGCCCTCGGGAGTATTTCCATTAAAAAGAAACATTTATTACAATTATTTATGTGAAATGTACCTTCTAATGGAAATTCTAAAATTCTTTCAAACGATTCAAGGCCTTTTTATATAAATACGTCTTGCAACATTGTTTTTTTTTTGGTATGCTGGTCAAGAATTTTTTTCATTTAACATCTGTCCATTCCGAATAAAATTATTACGGCGCTCTATTCGCTGCAGGACGATTTCTGTGCAAGTCAGCACTGTTGATTAGAGCACCATTTATATAGAAATGTATAAAGCAAGTTTTGGAAAATTTCTTAAATTTCGTAATAAGGTCAGAGTATGATAGTCCCAATTCTTATAATCGACCTTTGGGCAGTATCACTTAAGTTATATCGTTAAAAATTCTTTGTCAACCTTTTTGATTCTCATGGGTATACGATGTACCTACATTCTTCAGTGGCAAATTGCCCTTAACCACGCAAATTTTGAAATCATTTCAATAAGGTTTCTTCGATTATTTCTCACATCTAGTCCAAAAGTGCCTTAAGTCGCCGAATAAGGTAGGCCAAAATTAAGAATAGAAAAAATCGTTTCAGATATTTTAGGGATGTTTGAGACTACATAATTTATCTTCTAAACATATTCGTTTTCGTTTGCCTTTTCTAACTTTAGCTAGGGAATTAGTTGACAGTTAGTAGGACATTTCTAAAATGCTTTAAATCGTTTTGTCCTTCCTCTGGGAATAGCAATATGTAACATTCGGCGGATTGTAAATTGTGAGTTCAGACTCACAATTTCGGTTGGCATAAAACCGACAACAATTTCATTTAGTAAATCAAAGTTCGGATTTTCACCACACAACATTGCTAGTGTTTGTGTTTATTTATTTTAATAAATCGGGAATTTAGATGAGAGCAATCATTCCTCTGCGTCCGTCCAAGCCTATATATACAGGTCTGCTGCTTTGTCCCCACCTCTCGGATGGCCCAAATCTGTAACTGTCTGGAAATGAGCTAGTGTCACTATTATTTTTTCACAGTAGTGTCGCCATTTAGGTTTCTAGTGATGTATGAGTCTTAGCAAACCCCTCCATAATGTGATCTCTGTTCCTTGTCAGAATTCAATTTTATACGGTGTAGATTCCAGATTTACAGAAGTCCTAAACAGAATAATAATTTGTCCTTTAACGAGTGTAATGCGCTGTCTGACTGCAATTTAAGAACTGTACGTCAACTTACTTACGCACTCGTGTAAGTTTAGTAAGAGTACTTGAAGATTTTAATATACACAAACCTGCTAACCTAGATAATACACATATTTTCCTTTCTTCTGAAAAAGTACTCTAGTACGCTGGCAAACCCACTGTTTTAGGGCGATTTTTGACAAATTGGCCCACTGTACTTGGGGTCAAGGCACGGAAACTTCTTAATGAATGGTAATTCAAGGTAATGAAAGGTCTTTAGTCGAAAATCCATGCGTATGAGTTCAAAGAACGGCTTCTTATATGGATTGGAAATTACGTCTCGGAATATTCAATACAAGTTGTTCTGATATCTGCAGAATAAATGATGGTGTACCCCAACGCTCCACTCAGTATCCAACACCCTTTCTGATTTCCCCGTAACGATTTCTGGCCAGCTACTTCTAATCCATTACATGTATACCTTTGCTGTAAACAGAACTGTTTGATTTTCATATTTGTTCCCGGACTCACATTCTTGCTGCTCGGCTGTAGAACGGGAATGGCAGTACATGTTAATCTCGGTTAATTCCGATATAACTAGCATATGGTGAAACCATACAAAATGGAACTTAGTGCCTCTAAAACTCAATATTTTCAGCTGTTGTTACAGAGAAATCTTAACATTCAAACACAATCAATGAATGGCCCCTGCATTGTCGAAACCAAGAAACTTTGTATTCTTGGTACGTGTTTCAAGGTCTTCTCCGAAAATGGTGCGAAAGGTCTAGGTTTCTTCAAGTGATGTTAGGAATTATTTTCTCCATCCATCTGATCGAAATTGAACTGTATACATCTTGTCAGGGGCTCTTTAGACTCTCCGCATCTGTAGAAATTATAAAAATTGAACACCGAAGTAATGTCTCTTGCCTAATAGTGTTCTATTGCTATTGCCATTTATGCCATCAGTACTCCAAAGAATTTTCCGATAGTATTCCGCCCCACATGATACCCGACTGGATATGTTCATTAGTTTACCGTCAAGCCCACCTTCGCATATATATGAATTTCAATCTCGGGATACTGTATTGACTGTATTGTATACAGATATTTTGAAGCATTGCGATGTCTCTCCATCGTTATCGATAAACTTTGAATCCAAAAATCCGTAGTTGTTACAGTTTTCCGTGTCACCTTTGCCTTTATAAGGAGGAATAAGGAAACTCTCTCTCCATTTTCCATCTCTTGCAAATTTCATGGTTTTCTATTCATAAACGTCCCTCTAAGTAGAAATTGGAATCTATTGACGCTATCGTTGGTATTCATTTTCTATCTAAATCGGCACTTTTCTGAGCTGTACAGCTCGTAGAGTTTAAGGAAAACTGAAAGAAGAATCTAGCACTTGCTAATGTCTACGTTTATCTGCCAAAGAGCAAAACTGGTATTATAAGAATCTTGTGAACAGTCTCCTATGAATTTCTTAATAAGGCCTCATCATTCCATTGCCTTCTTAAGCCAAAGAAACAGCGGTTGACAGGTATAAATCTTCGTTCGATTCCCGATTTTAACTACCCCAAAATTCTAGCTGCCTGCCCGTATTGTAAAGTTCTGTCCAATTCGTGAGTATTGTATGCTCCTTCTTATTGAAAGCATATACCTTTACTCACCCCCAAATCCATTTTTTCGCCTCTATTTTGTACATGCAAGGGCATCAGTAAAATCTTATGCCAATGACATATCGTAGGTGCACAGACTTATAAAAATAAAAATGTTACCCCGTTACAAGATGTTAATCAAATTACCTGAAACAGCATAACTTTGTCTAAACTTTTCAACCGTTATTAAACGACTCGATGATATAACTTTCAATTTTTAAAAAGCACAAACCATTTTCTATAGATCTGTACAATCTAGGGATTATCTTGGATGGTTTCTAGTTTGATATTCACAAAATAAATGCTGGTGTGCCTCAGGGCTCCGTTCTCTCTCCGACACTCTTGTCTGATACCTCTAATCCAATATATTACTTTGCTGATGACAGTACTCTCTGCTTTTCATACATGTTCTATCCAACTCTTCGGCTGCAGAATGGGAACGGCAGCGTATGTTCGGCTAACTAAATCCCAAAACACAATGTGGTCTGCCGTCTTCAAAGAGAAAATTGAAATACCCTGCCATTATCCGTCAATGGCACTTGCGTCGTCGAAACTGAAAAACTTTGAATTCTCTGTGTATGGCAACGACAACTCACTTTGAAATGACCACATATTTGATTTCACCAAAAATGATGCGAACCATTTGCGTTATAAGATATATTTCACCCCCTCTGATTAGGCCAGAATATATAAGACATTCATACACGCAAAATTGTAGTACAATGCCTGCATCTAGTCAGGTGGTCCTAAAACATCTCTGCACTTGCTATATAACATTCAAAACCGCGCGATAAAACTCATAGGTTACGGCAATATTGCACATTCAATTAACACCCTTGAACACCGACGTAACGTCTCTCACCTCACCTTGTTCTATCGCATTTTTCACTGCCAGTGCTCCATCGAAATTGCCAATAGTATTCCATCCCCCGTAACACCCGTCTCGACAAGAATGCTTATCAGTATCCCCTGAAGCTCACTTTCGGACGTTCTCTAAAATATCGTGATTCGTTTCTAAGCCATGCACTTTGCTTATGGAATGCCTGCCAAGCTCTCTACTTCCTAGTCGTTATAACTTGCAAGCATTTGAGACCAATGTACATTGATACCTCTCTTTTCTTTCTCCCTAAGTTTATTTGGAGGATACTACAATTAAGCGCGCGCTAATTAAGGAAAAAAAGTGAGTTTGGCAGGGATACCAGGAATACTCGTAGGCACGGCTCTGTATAGATCGTCTCTAAAAATGCGTCCTTGAAATCGAAAATGAGATAGTGTGTATCGATCTGGACTTCTTGAGTTTCGTCTAGGATTTCTCGAGG
This sequence comes from Volucella bombylans, assembly GCA_949129095.1. Classification (NCBI taxonomy): domain Eukaryota; kingdom Metazoa; phylum Arthropoda; class Insecta; order Diptera; family Syrphidae; genus Volucella; species Volucella bombylans. The sequence goes on along the minus strand of OX422142.1, from coordinate 130,595,865 downwards.
TGTGAATATTTGGACAATTGTGGATCGATAAATACGATAAATTTACACCATATGTTGTAAATAAGTTGATGTATGCTCTATTAAGTCGTCTCTTTGTCAAAGTGGTGCGGATAGTCGCGCGAAACCTAGTACATTATCTGAGTCATTTTTGGCAGCTTATTGGCACGAATAGCACTGATTTTCAGCAGTTAACGTGCCTAGTTTCAGCAGTCTGCTGCCCCATGCGAACGTAGACTGGACCCCCACAGAGATAATGCTACGCTGTTTTGTCATAAATTTCACCCTAGCTTAAGCCTAGCAGACTTTGGTACTTAGCGAAAGCGAGTATAGTATTTCATATTGAGGGCCAAATGGGTCGTTTACCTCTTACAAATGTTAGGAAGCATTCGTTTTAGTCTGCTTCCATCCTGGAATATGCATATTGTAATGCATATTGTAAAAGGGAAGTTAAGTATCATGCGATTGGAAAATGTTCTAGCAGTTTGGTGCGATCTTCCAACGAGACGAAAAAAACGGATTACATGCTCATAGCTTGTATCCTTTTGTATCTTCAGCACCAGCTGTTAATTATGTTTTCTTAGTAAATAGAAACTAATATATTGTAGTTATGGCACTGATAATGGCACTGTGTAATGGTGACATTCTGATCTTTCGAGTCTGACTTTTACTATTTGCCTGTTTTGTCATATCCTTTTTGGATTTTGGGGTTATTATCTGGGAACGCGTTTCTATTATGAAAATGAGTTGACGTTATTTTTGCTACCAGTGATTCCACTTCCTTAATGTTGTTGGCCCTAGAATAGGTACTTATACCATAACAGATACTTTAGCCACCTCTTAATTCGAAAACACGTACCCGTATACCTAGCACATTACATATTTGCACTGGCATTTAGGTTGATTAGCCTATTTCTACCGATATCACTTTATCAATCCGTACAACAAAGAGACGAACAGTTATATTGAACGCCTTCTGCTATTAACTGATGGCTTTGATTTCAAGATGAAGAATTCGTAACATAACCCTGACTCCTATAGCCAACAGAAATGTGGTTCTGTTGCCTTTTAAGTAAGCAAGTAGAAAGCTTAAATGAGTGGCTTGTTTTTTTTTTGGCTAAAACCAGTTCAGTGTGATCTAATGGATTGTTCATTTAAATTGTTTTACCAAACGATTTTCTCAAACGAATGTCGGTTTTAAAGTATATCCACACCAATAATGTGCCTAATGAATTTGGGAAAATATCACGGTTAGCAGATTTTTTTGAAGGACTACTATTTCGGGATTCAACTGTTGTTTCAGTAGCTTTCTTTCACTACCTTGAACGTTTGTCAGTTTATTTAATTGAAAATTTAGGACAGAGACAGAGATATAGTATGGTCTACTCACGCTTCATAGCGGTCTTCCCAATCAGCCGACATTCAACTAATTGTAGGTGGCTTCAATTACCTGATTCCAAGAGGAACGAATGAACATAATGCGAGACTTTTTTCAGTAAGTCAATTTGCATCTTCACAGAAGTCTCTAAGACAACCATGCAGCGATCAGATCCCTTACTCCGAGAGTGATTAGAGACTCACATCCCTCAATGAGGTGCCTATCAGTACAGCACTCTGTTGTGTTAAGTCCAGGGATCTTTGCTTTTTTTTTAGGATGTGCGCACGCTCAAGTGATTTGTGTATCCTTAAAATGGTTGCACACCGCGCGTGCTCTCAATCGTCCCAGAGAACTGCGTCGCTTATGAGTTGGCCAGAATCGAATCACTAGGAACAAATAGTAGACAGCAGTTAAGGCACCAATGTCAAGCGCCCTCTACAGCCACTCCTAACTGGACTTATCGGGACAAATATGGGATATTTATACTAGTATCGCCAAACTCAATCCTTATTGACCAACAGAGCTGATGAACCTTAGAAAAAGGGATATCTCCGAACTCTCGGTCATAATCACGGGTCACTGTAACATTGGAGACAAACGTTGCGATAGAGCATTACTCAGAGCGATTTCTGCAGGAGCTGGAGTTATGAAGAGGAATCTGGGCAATACAATCCCTAGTCAGTTATCACTTCCGAGATCTAAATGCTTTACTCCAGCAGCCTTTCCTACGTACGAAACCATCTATTTAATTTTCCTCTCGAAAGTATTCAGTATCTGCTCTACTTTCCTGCTAATCATCTAGCACTTGTCGTCGTATACCATATTTAGTAGAACTGGGTGAATTAGGGTTTTGTAGACTGTGCATGTAGTCTATCGATTTATAGACGTTGAATCAATTTATTTTGCTAAACTAAAGGAACAGGGGTTTCTTAGGAAAGGCAGATCTCGATAGGGTGTCTTTGTTGAGATTTTTTTCACTCTGAATGATGTGGTGAAACTGCTTAACTACCATTGTCAACGACGACATTTTGTCTTAGTTGGAAGACAGATGGTGTTGGCATATAACATGTAACGTTCTATGTAGTCGTATATCCGAAAATTTGCAGGAATATATGTAACTCTGCAGTTCTTAAGGCATCACCGCCTCTATTTGTAGATGGAACACATGGAGCATTCTTTCGTCAACCCGTATACTGTATGATTTGGTGCATGCCCTCTACCAAAATATCACTGTGTTGGTAAACCATTAGGACCGGCAACTTTTTATTCAACTTTTAAATGTGATAGTTGCAGGGTTTTGGTGCCGCTAAAGTTACCACGCTGAAGCTCTATGTCATAGCATTTTCCCTGATGGTTTACCACTGAACTCTAGTATTTCGGTGCGTCAGCTCCTTCTAAATATACATATGTTGGGAGTAAGGTTAATGAGTTTGGATTTCGAACTTAATGCGACGTGATCTATTTTGTTCAAGGGCCTTCATCCAATTATCATGAGGTTTTTGAGAGGCTGTCTCTCGTTGTTATTCCGTACTTTTATACTGCTCTTTCGGATCTAGAGCTACTAATGGACTAATTGAGTGAATGGACGGTTGATGCGATGATAACCCATATTTCACCAAGTCCACATCATATTTACCACTATTACTTTTGAAGTCATCCCAAGATGTTAACTGGCCGCTTTACATTTTTAGAAATATTTTCTCTGTTTATTGTATAGTCTCTGTCTGACTTTTGTTTTTGCAGGACTCGGAAAAACCCTGTTTGAGATGGGCTCTGGTTTGTTATTCGTCGACAGTTAAGACATAACTTTTATGGTACATATTTTCCAATGGTTTCTTATATTATATTTCATTTGGCCTTCTCGAAAGAATCCCCGACGAACGGAACCTTAGCATAAGTCTCCTCCACATTGTGTATAAAATCCTCTCTGTCTCATTACGTGAACGCTTAAGACCGTTCGTCAATAGTCTGGTCAAGCCGTATCAGTGTAGTTTCAGACCAGGGAAGTCTACCTTTGTTATAACGGAAGATCTTGAAAAAAAAACGACAAGTTCCAAATCGGTACACGCCACCTCTTCATTGATTTCGTCGCTGCATATGACAGCATCTATAGAGATGAACTAAACAGAGCCATGCTTAGTTTTGGCATCACTGTTAAGCTCATTATACTGTGCAGGATGACAATGAAGAATGCACTCTGTTCTGTAGAGGTCGTTAATGACAAAACCAAAACCTTCAATGCCTGAAAATGACTTAAACAAGGCGATGTGTTGTCATGTGAATTTCTCAATATCATTCTTGAAAAAATTGTGCAAAACTCACTGCAGAAGTATCATCTTTCGAAAGCTCTCATTTTCAGATGACTTTTATGTAATAGGAATACAGCAGATGTCAATAGAGCGTTTGCGTTAGTTAAAGCAAAAGCGGCAAAGACTGGTTTAGCCGTCAATGAAGGGAAAAAAAGTATATGCTCTCAACAAAGTGGGGCACACAACATCGACAAAACGTCCCGGTAGGCAGCTAGCTATAAGGTTGAGGTAGTAAAAGACGACCTCATGTTAGCTGAGGCCCCGATCCATCCTGGACTGTAGCGTTATCTAAGTAAGTAAGTTACTTAACCGTGAGTTTTTGAATAAATGATAGATTTCTCAATAAAAAAAAAACCTTTCAATTCTCAACATAGTCTCCTTTGACAGCTCGTCCAACATTTCTCCAACTTTTTGATCCCATTTGCTTTTCGATGATTTCATCGTTGGAGCCAAATTTCTTTCCATCGAGCCATTTTTTCAAATTTGGAAGTAGGGTCTAAATCCAGAGAACATGGCTTATAACGGAGGAATTCGAAACACAATTCATGAAATTTGTCCATGGTGACTACGGATGTGTGCAAAACTCCATTGTCTTGATGGAATAGCATTTTCGTCTTTGCCACATGATTCGATCTTCCTTCAAATCGTCCCTTAACCGATCCAGTAAGCTGTAACACGCTGTCACACATAAACTTGATGGCGCAGCTTGCTCATGGTCCATTGATAGATAGTTATTGACGGAAGAAGTGTTGCTTTGTAATGTCAACGCAGAAAATTCAAAAAGTCACGGACTAATTGATCCAATTTCATTTCATTTAATCCTGCTAGCTTGCATGATAGGGGGAACGACATCATTAGCCACTTAGAAAATCAATATTTACCCAATGTGATATCTGATTCGGTTGGAGGTATGTTCTGCATACATACCACCACTACGGAATATTTCGCCGTCTTAATTTTGGTGAGACTTACAAACATCTGCACTTTGCTCCAGCGATAGCAAACTTTCCTAAATCTCATCCTCCAATTTAGAAGTAAAAGGACGACGTGATGACGGCAGTAACTGCTCGTGGTTTAGCTGCATTCCGTATTGGAAAGATTTTTCCTTTGCTGTCATTTCGCAGGCAAAATAAACCCATCTTCGGTTATATATGTTATATATAATCGTATACCACAAGAATTTAAAAATATCAATTTTCTTTAAGTTATAGAAAGTAGAAACATATCCATGGAAGTAAGCTTTCAAATCAATCCATCAGTTACAGGTTCCTATATCGATGTATGTATATGTCATGTACGAGTAGATGACTCTTTTAGTCAACTTACTTGTTCGGTTTAAGGCATAACCTCAACTGAAAACTTGACTGACTAATAGACGGCACAAAATAGATGAATTGTTTACCATTTATTACGATATAAAACTGGTAAATTCAAATCATTAATCAATCTCAACAGTCATACCTTATCTCATCGATTTCATGTTTCCCAAATACAAAGGCATAGAATTTAAATAACCAGCATTCCGTACCCGAAGGCATTTCCGGAAAGTCTTTCACAAAATCAAAGGATGAAAAGCTAACATTCATATTTGTATTCTGTTGCTACGGCAACAACAGCACAACGGGTGATTCTGTTTGTTATTCTGGAATTTCGGGCATTTAATATATAGTTTCATCTACAATTGGCAAATATGAGTACCTACCCCCAAGCCTAGTTGTAGGTGCTGTTCGTGGTTCGAAATATTATCCTGTAGTACAAATCGTTTACGATGGTCAATAGTCATATTGTATCGACTGCCAGATATATCTTCGTGTCTCCAAAGATAGTAGTTGAAGGGTGATGTTGAGGAATTTAAGGTTTACTACAATTTTCACTCTAAAAAAGGCAGAAATAGTTTCTATTCGAAAGTGTGTCGATTATTTGATTACTCTCAGCCATTAGTACATAGTTTTTGAAAATTCAGCAAAAAAAGAAAAAGAAGCGAAGTGGAAGAACCCAAAGTGAGGGGTTGCTTGTGATATCAAGCGCGTACAAAAGGTTAAAGTGCCGTATCATACCAGAGGGTTGAATTTGCATTTTCTGAATACCAAAACTTTAAAGCGGAAATCTTTTGTATAATCCCGCACACAATAGTTTCAATGTGGTGAAAAGATTATGGATTAAGGATAAGGATAAAGGATTCGAAGGATCTAAACACAGATGCATGTGCTTCTAAAGATATATATTTAGTACATTATGAAGCTATTAGATAAATAAGTGGGTTTGATGGAAATATTCTAAAGATAGCCTTTGTGCCGAGGTTTATATGATGTGGAAAGTTTTCAATTATCGTGTCTTTGAAAGTGTATCTGTGACATTAATATTCAGATAGAATTTTAAGTTAGTTTGGTCCTACAGATTTGATTTATTTGTGTAGCCAATCGAAATGTAAATTAGCTTTTACACGGGAGGGAATGGAAACCAAAAGAGTCAAGGATCCCAAGGTTCTGGGATCTATGTGGAAATAAGCACCAAAAGCATCCAAACTGACGTTTAATGGTTACACAGTGTGGAAGTAACCAAACAGGATTGTACTGCAAGTTGTATTCGTGATAGCTACAGTTCGCCCGTTGTTTTACCGCAGCCGGGTCATCGATTTTTGACGCTCCAACCAGCATGTTCATACTGATTTCGAGGGCTCCTGCGGCTGTTTCTACCATACGTTCGGTTCGGTTGAATAGGTAAATTGGACTGGAATGATGGGGAGAGTACCGGAGACTCTCGTCCGGTTATAGTTAAACTGCATCAGAAGAAACAAATGTTTGGTCGGATGGATTTTTTTGATAGCTTGTCCCAGGAAACCGGAAAGGTCGAGCAGGATTAACAAGCGGTAAACTCTTTAAGACTACCGTCCATGGGGAAGTTGAATCGTGCAAAGGCACGGCGCGGTAAGTACGCAAATGCTAAAAGTCTCACTCATTCAGCGGCAACAGTGAAGAGAAATAGATATTCGGAAGTGATGTGTACCTTCTAAAACTGATCAGTCCTCTGGAACTGAAACTATATCGCTTTCTTCCATCTCGAACAGACCCAAGAGGAAGATAGTTCTGACACTCCCTCTGTTAATGGATTTTCCAATGCATAATGCCCCGTTAAAGCCCGTGCTGCAAAAAATAAAGGCAGTGGTCCTCAGGTCTGACTGGACTACGGACGAAGTTGTCAAACCTATTGTCAAAGACAAAAACGACAGTGGTTTTACCCGCACACGATGTCTGCATAAAACCGGCGGTATGGACGGTGTGGACGGAAGTCGGTTGATGTGGTCAAAAAAAAACTTGGATTTTCTCGTACACAAGGTCCACCCGAAACCGGCTCGGGTAGATGGTTTACCAATGCTTCTATCACCCTCTGACACTTCAAATTAGGAAGACTGTAATGTGTTCAATTGTGAAAGCCAGGAAAAACAAAGAATGTTTGCATTCAAGCAAACGGCTGCTATATAAAAAACGGAACTCTTAGGGTGAAATGCTACATGCACCAAACCGTTGAATATTTTTCCTTGACGAAAATGAACTTTAGGAACTTAGATGTTTGAGGTTTTCAGACCACCGAAACTGGTGGACATCATCTTTAGAATTCTGGGGCAACTCACGGAAACGAGGGATGTGCGAAAGCGAAGGCAGATGGGCGTATAAAACTGAGGTTGTTCACTTTACGAGCAGGAGGGAGCTGAATGGTCTGACTTATCTAGTTTTAAAAGTCACCACCATCACAAAGGTCACATCACAACCAAGCTAATTATTTGGGTGCAAAACAAAATAAAACAATTCTTTGAATTAAACATGTCTCATTGGAAACATCTACGGCTCTGTCAGCTTTCTGACAGTGTAAAGAAGCTTTCGGCGAGTTATAGTGCGATACGGCTATGATAAGACCAATTATATCCCATGCTTTGGTTGTCTGGTAGATAGGCTTTCACGAAAGCACGTCACTGACTCCAAGGAATGGTCTCTCTTGGTATCATGTTGACTTTCCCTAGCACGTCTCGTTCTGCTCTAAACTGATGAGTCTTCCTTCCGATGATCTTATTTGTAGACATGTCGTCTGACGCTATGACACCAAAATTGTAATTGTAAGGAAAATTCGAAATCGATTTTCCTTGTGAACAGGAATGGTTACGACCAGAATTTTAGTCAGGATTTTCCTGAATACGACAACGTTAGCTTACACTCTTTCTTACACTACTTCCGTCTATCTTTCAAGCGAAGATATACACAATTGTCAACTAGTTCGAAAATGGAAGGCAGAATTCACTTAATCTTGTTTGGGTCTCTGGTCACAATGGGATCACAGGAAATGAAATTGCCGATTAATTTGCTAGGCAAGGGACACTAGTGAGTTTCTCAGACCCCGAACCTGCGATAGGACTGCCTGCGTGTTCTGTGAAGGCTTTCATTAACAGTTTTATTTTATATGAGCATAATTGCAGATTACGTGGCTCTCCAGAATGACGGCAGACCAAACGAATGATTTTTTCAACTTTCAACTTTGCGAAATCAGCCATCTGCCTGCTGTCCCTCAGCATTAAACAGTGTGAACTACTTGCTGACGCCGTGACAGTGCATTAGGCTTTTGCTAAGCACCTAAGTGATCCTGCAATTTGCTTGAAGTGCTAGAGTACTCTTAAGTGCATTTGAATTCATTTCATGTGACTTTAAGTTCTCCCCATTTGTTCTACGCTATGTCCTTTTTCATTTTTCTTGCCCATGCTAATTTTTGATTTTGAGGTCACTTTTTTCCAGAAAATGCGTAATAAACATAACATTTTACTATTTTCTTCTTATGAATGTAACAATAATAAAAAAACATATCATCAACAAGTTTGTAGAAAAGTCGATAGATTTTATGATACTCGTACTTGTGAAAACCAGCAGCAAGTAAAATTAAAAAAACAATGTTTTTTGCTTTAAGCTCCAAAAATGATGATGCTTCGAGAATATGCTCTTCCAATTCACTTAATTTACTACTTAAAGTTACTACTACTTGAATAGCAAGTTCTTTCATTCTTCCCCATTCAAAAAAAAGTCCAAAACGGCGGAGATCTTGCTGGCCAGTATTCTGGCCTACATATCCAACGATTACCGTACTCTTAATCTAGCCAATTCTTAAACTCACGACCATAGTAGGCTGGAGCACAATCCTGCTTCAAATATGATGAAGTTAGTTGAACCAGTGAAATGTCCTCGAATGTCCGCAGGCCATGAATGAAAATTATGAAAATTTGTGATTCCAATTCTTGTAAATTGAGATTCGTCCGTCCAAAGAATTCTGCTAATAAACTCGTTGAAAATCAGTTAGAAAACTCAAGTCTTTTTTCCAATTCATCGGGAAGCAGTTCTTGCACAAGTTTATGGTGGTATGGATAAAGATTTTCACCATGCAGTACATTCGAAATTGTATGTCTGGAAACATTGAATTGCAAAGCTAAACGTCTGATGCTAATTGATGGATCAGTTGTAATAGCTTCTAGTATTCTTTTATCAGCTGAAGTAATAAGAAACTTGTCGAGCTCCCGCTTTAGGTCTTTCTAAATACTCCTTCACTACGAAGTCGTCGGTTTGGATGAAGTTCATGGCATCTTTGTTTTGCAAGGTTAATAGAGGTTTACTTTATTCATATAGCACTCGACCAACATATTATTTTATGATGATGGTTGGAATGGTGGTTTCTATCAGCATTGTTGAACAGATATTTTCCAAATAATGGAAATGACGAAGCGTGCTGCGGAGATACTTCTTCAAAGATTCTGCATGATTCGAGAAACACTCCAGAATCTAGGGTTAGGCCCAAGTATTTAAATTCGTTTGCTATTTCAATTAAAAAGCATTTATTATAACAGTTCAGATCCCTGTAGAAATTGAGTGCTGAACTATTAACAGCGCAGGTACAGCTCGTATCTTCTATTATATATTCCGGTGAGTGAAATTGAATACTAGACATACTGAAAAACATCACATCAAAATTGGATAGAGCTAAGGAATTCAGTTTTGTCTAAAAAAAAAACTTACCTTATGAATTTGTGTAAGTTTTTTGTAGATTTTACTTAAAACCGGAAGAAGAGAGGTATACCTACATTTACAACATTAGCGCACTTAAGCTCATCTGGAAATACGCTTTCAAAAGCTTTTCAAGATAGTAATGTGATCGAGCCAACTTAGATTTTAACCAATTACGACGCCGAAATAGGTAAATATTTATTGCTTTTAACTGTTTCAGTTTCAAAGCAATTAGAACTACAGGAATTATTTTAAAAATATAAAGTATCACAGCCACAACCAAGTAAACTGAGCCTGCAATAGCTAGCTGCATAGAACATAGTGTTCATTTCCGGCGATTTTTTAGCGGTTAAACTAAAATAGATAAATTTAGTCTTACTACTTATAACAAATTGTGCTGTGGAAACCAGATTCTTAGCAAATGGACAACGTGATTAATTGAAGCGCAAAGTAAAAGCCTTTAGCTTGCCGACAAATGAAAGACTGAGTCATGGATGTACACATATTATATTAAAAACAGTAGAGGACCAATGACTGATTCTTGTGGAATGCCAATGTTAATGATTCCCAATTTTTAGTTTTTGCACTCTATACTTAAGATACGTTGTAACCCAGTCTAAGATAAAACCACGAAATCCATATGCAAATATGGAACAATTTGTCCCAAAGAATTTTGAGATCTACCATGTCGAATGCTTTGGTTATGTTTGCAAAAGGTTCTGCGCAGCATTTTTTATAATCGAATCGCTTGCAGATAAACTGGCAAAAGTCCAAAGCAGCACGTTTTGTGGTATGTCTTTCTTTGACACCAAATTGATTTTCGCTTAAAAAGTGAATGTTAGTGAGAAATTATAGAATTCCATGGTTAATAGTTTTTTTCTTCTTAAAAATGTTGGATAAGACTGAGAGTGAGGAAATAAGCCTGTAGTTTGTTTTTCCTTTTCTGTTACCCTTTTTAAAACCTTTAATCGCAAGTGCTCGTTTTATTAATTCAGGAAAGTTTTCGGTAAAAATGCTCACATTAAAATGGTGAGCCAAGATATCTATCACATTAAAAGCGAATCTTTTTAAGGCAGAATTAGAAATTACATCGTCACCACAAGAATTTTATTACATCAGTAATTGTTACGGAAAATATACGTATGTATGTATATTCCTTTATTAACTTTTTGGTTCAAATTAGTTTAAGGACTTTTTAACGGTAGATTAAGTGGGTGTTTGTAAGTTTTAATATGCATATTACGTTTAAAATGAATTAGTTCAAAAAAGCTACTTTTCACTCATAGCTTAATTTAGACTACCGATTTTGTTTGCTCAATGGGTACGCTCGAGTTATTTACATACGTGGATTCTTAAAGGTTTCAAAAATGATTCATGGTCCAAGGAAGCATCCTCCTCGGCATATATCTCATTCCAGTTTTCTCTCAAATGTTTTTTTTTTTATTTATCAGGCAGTTTGTTATTTTTTAAGCAATTTAAGAGTTGTTCTGTCATTGAGTGGCCGAAAATTTGGAGATTTAGATCACCATATTGGTTCGCTTCTATCTTAAGGGAACGCCCAAATACATGCTCAATACAAGTGCTGGAGGTTTTTCTAGTTACGTCATTTACAAATGAGACTAATCCATTTACAGCCAATATGGATTCGTAAGTTTCTACTGCAGCATTAACATTTCTAGCAGTGATATGACAATCATAGAATGTTTCGCATACCTTTAAGATACATCACATCAAATTACGATAGTTTTTGCACTAAATATTTATACCTTTAATATCGCATGACATCCTCAGGGATATTTTCATTCGAATACATAATACATTTAATTCACCTCTATCGCCTTCATAGCAACTGCAGGGCAAATTCTGTGAACTCTTGCTTTACACATTGGGTAACACTTAATTCCCATTACCCCCCATCCTATCATGTTTGGCACCCAATTCTTGCATTCAATTGTGTTTTTATTTCGTTCCGCCCATTATATTTTCATACCATATACAAGAATAGCCATTTAAATGTTAACGACCAACCGGTAATTAAATTTTAAATTCTTTACCATCTTCTTATTAAACCAAGTCAACGAAAAAAAATAAAAAAATAAAAAAATTAAAAGAAAAAAAACCAACCATGACCGAACCGAAAAGGGAAAGGAAAGGACCACCTACTCCCCAAGGTTACCAAATACGAGCAACCTTAGCATATTTCCATTTTGTCACTCATCCTTTTGGAAGGGAACAGGAAAAAATTAAAACATATCCAGAGGCGAATACTACCCTTCACCCATATGCCAGATGAAGAGAAACTGAAAAGAAAAAAAAAACACAAAAAGAAAGAGGGGGGAAAAATGACGACCACGATGAGTTCCATAGTAAAAGAAAAATTCCACAAGCATGGATACAGAGCAAAATACTGTACAACACATCAAAGGCAAGCAAGAAAGGATTCTTCTGATTCTATTTTGTTTTCTTCTTTGTTTTTCTATCCGTTTGCCTATTTTTTTTTCCTCTCTCCCCTAACGAAACAGAAAACAAGTTGAGCAAACAATTTTACTCGTATCAAGGTTATGGCAACATTTAACGACATGCTTTACAACACAAGGATACATTCTGTTCCACTTATTAGGCTTACTTGTTGATAATGAAGAGACGTTGCTGCCACATATAAGGTATATTGAGAGTGGGCAAAAAGATCGAAATAGAAAAGGGCTTAAAGTGCTAGTTTCTGAATAGCTATCAATTCATAGTTGTTGATCATCACATAATCGACTTATCTTGATTCAAATTTAGTACTGATTAGTCCTCTTTATGATTGAGTTAGTATCTCATGATTTGGGAAAAATGGGATGCAGAAAGGTACTCCATTCTAACCATATTAATGTGATTAATTATTAAGATGAATCTGAAATGCATATTATTTTACAGCACCCAGAGTTGGCATATGGTGACAGGTATCATTTGTAAATTTGGGAAATTTACCATGGAACGCTACACAGTTGAAGAAAAAAAATCCAAATCGTTGAATTTTATTACGAAAATTCACATTGAATCGTAGCAACGATGTGAAAAAATCGTGACAATTTTGCACGTAATCATGAGCTTTTCGAGGCGTGTGTGCGCAGCATAATCAAAATATTCCAAGAAATGGGCTCGGTATAAGATGTAAAGATGCCCAACCTTGTTCTACTCGGACTCCTTTTTTGGAAACATTGAATGCTTTGCAGATTTGTCTTACTTGTGTGGTAGGTTGTTCGTATATAGGAGGGAAAGCAGAGGTCCTAACTCACTACTTTGCGGTGCTCCAGCCTTTATATATATATCAATGCGGAGTACTCATATTTTTCTTAATTCTAAATAATCTCTGGATTATATATGACTCTGGTATTTCTGAGTTTTGTTTCGTAAGAAATTTCTGTAGCTTATGGACTAATCCTTCGTGCCAGGCTTTATCAAAAGCCTGTGTTACATCAAGGAATATGGTAGAGCATTTTTTTTTTATCATTTACCTATTCTGTGAACCTGACCTATAGTTGAGCACCTCTAAATCCAAGTTGATGGTTTGGTATCAGTGCCTTTTCCCTATAATCGGATGAAGTTGTTTCAGAAGAATTTTTTCGAAGAGCTTTGACAAGATTGAAGCAATGAGATCGGACGATATGGGGTAAATTCACTGGGCAATTTGCCCGGCTGTGATACCATAATAACATCCTACCTTCCACATGCGTGGAACATACCTTAGTATATACGCTGCATTTATTATCTGTGCTATTTTTTTCATAGCTTATTTAGGCTATTTTTTTGGAATTTCACCCGTGATTAGACCATTTGATTAGACTATTTCCTTAAAGGGCATTGCTGGAATTAATCTCTCGTCTTCGCACATTTCTTCCGTTTGTTGTAAATAATCATTACATTCATATGGCTGGAAGGTGTTTTCAAGATATTTCGCAAATAGATCCGACTTTTGTTTGTTTGTTTTTGCCCAGTTTCTACCGCTATTTTTAACTGTCGGAACTTATGCTGTTGTTCTTTTCATTCTTTCTTTTAGCCTTCTCTATTTTGTATTCTGTACTAGCATCGTTCATCAGATTTGTAAAGTATCTTTTTTCTGAGCTTATTGTTTATACTATTAAGTCTTGTTTTATCACTTGGCGCTCTCGACAATTGCCAACGTTTTCGAGCTCTCTTTGGGATATACGTTTCTTTTTACTTTACTATTTGATTAAGGCGTTGCAGCCCAAGCAGCCTTTTGTATATCTAGGGTGAAAGTCTGTACTTCATTTTCTAATTACTCGATTGTATCGGTTGTTCTGGATAGTTCGATGCATTTATCTCGCAACTATCTGAAATATATCCAGTCAGTTAGCTTATTCACTAGGCATGGATTGCATTCCTTCATTATAATTTTATTACCAAGTATCTGCAGCACAGATGAGTGATCTGAGTCCAGATCTGGCCCTTCCTGCACTTGGGTAGTATTTGAGGAGATATTCTTAGCTATAAGGAAGTCGACAATGTGCGGGATTTTGTTTCTAGTTCTCTTCCTCTTGTATGTGTTAATCTTGATCCACAGAGTTTGCTCGTTTGCGTTGAAATCTCCGCCTTTTATGGATTTATTTCCGAATCGTTTTAAAATCGTTTTGTTTCACTCTGTAGGTAGGAGATCAATATGCCGCAGCTGGCGTTACCTGGCCGCTGCTTGTTTTTATGTTTACGGATTTGGCTTGTATCTCACATGACTGGTATTTTTCATCTTCATCGTGGTTAACACCTTCCTTAATTATACATGGGCTATGGTTTGAAATGTGTTTTTTTTTTTTTTTTTTAATGGATATGGTTGAAACTCTACAACAGCCAAATCTACGTGTCAGTGTTATACCTTCACACGCAGAATTTTTCTGTCTGAGTTCCAATTACACAAATGAAAAACTGACTTGTCATGGGCAGGATTCGAACCAGGACCATCCGAGTGAGAAGCGATTGCTAGTACCACTACACCACGGCCACCCCTTTATATAGAGAGTTGCTTGCAATTCGTCTTTTCGATTCTCGAGACCATTTTCATTCCATAACAAGAGTTGTATATTCTTAGCCATTAGGATCTTTTAGGTACAGTTCTTTTGTTACTGTTTCGTTTTTCAAGGAAACATATTCTTTCAAGAATTTTCTTATTATTCTTTTCCATATTTTCCATTCTGTTAAGAATTCTTTGCATTGTATCCTCCAAGGCATTGCTGGAAGGCTTGGGGTTCCCGACTGTTTTGACAACGTTGCTCGAAGTAACCTGTGCATATGGTTTCTTCGAAACGGTTATGTGACTTAAGTTCTTAATTTTACTTGAGGGTACATTTTATTTAGCTTTATCCATTTTTTTTTTATTCTTTTGGGCCTTCGATTTCGGTCCTAAGTCTCTTTTGTTATAGTTTTCCCTGACTTTTCCATTTTCTTTTGCTTTTTATCTTTTTGCTACTATGCAGCCTCTGTAGTTGGCTGTTTTGGGGTTGCCTTTTTTACCCTAATGTAGTCTTTTGTATGGTGGTCTCCTTGCACATCTAACGGATTTTGGGTTGGAGCTGCAGTATTTGTGAGTGTGACCATATTTTTGAGAGTTTTTACATTGAAGAACTAGCTTTGATTTACGCAAAGGATGAATTTGCACTTTCATTCCTAGTAAGTATATCTTTAATTTCACAAATTTTATTGATGTCTTCATCTTGCTCAAAAGTAAGCATCTTTATCCGTCTTGTTGTTTATTTTTAAACGAATACCATTGAACTTTTTTCTGATTTAGTAATTTTGACAAGTTTCTGAAGGATTCTTCCACATTAATTTTGACATCATTACTATTTAGGAGAGCTGTATTAGCTTTTATTTTGTTTTTCTCTAGTATATTTAATAAGCCTTCGTACTTCGTTTTATAAAGCACTATAATTGGAGGAGGCTTTATTGACTTGAGTGGTTTGGTTTATTTGGTTTTAATCTTTCCTGGGCTTTTTTGGTTTACTTTTCTTGGTTAAAGCTCCGAAGACATGCTCATTTTTCTTCTTTTTTTTACTTTTTGTCCATCTGCTCATTCTTATTGTTATTACTGACCTTTAAGCAGCTGAAACTCAAGCTTTTCGTCTGCTTTTAACCGCTTTTTTGTAATAAGCTTCCAACATTGATGCTTTTTTGTTCGTTCTTACCATTTGACGACTATTTATGAAAG
Source organism: Volucella bombylans (assembly GCA_949129095.1). Taxonomy (NCBI): domain Eukaryota; kingdom Metazoa; phylum Arthropoda; class Insecta; order Diptera; family Syrphidae; genus Volucella; species Volucella bombylans. The sequence continues at coordinate 130,579,944 of OX422142.1, read as the reverse complement.
GGTAACCCTTTAGCAACAAACGGTTCCCCCAGAATACATGGAACCGACCTCCGAAGAGGGTGGATTCACCAGTTTACCTGGCGCACCACCTGGGGTCTTGTTTAACTTTTTCTCAAAAAGTTTAAAAATTTTGGATTTTAGTCGTCTCTTACAACAGGCATGCCTGCCTCGAGTAAATTCTATCACATTACCCGGAGGCGTGATTCAGGAGATGGCAATGCACCCAGAATGAGTAACGTTTCGAGTACGGAAAGCCATTACGGTCAATGGAGTAGCACGCTCCGAGATATGATAAACAAGTTTTTGTTGCCGGAGATTGAAGATGTGGATACGGACGACCTGTATTTTTAACAAAATAGTGCTACGTCCCATACGAGTCGCTAAACAATCGAGTTATTGCGCACGAAGTTTCCTTGACCGTCAAGATCATGCGACTTAACACCGTTAGACTTCTTTCTTTGGAGTTATGCTATAAGCAAGATCTACGCCAAACATCCGCAATCAATTTCAACTCTGAAAGCGAACATTTAACCCGCCATCGCCGCCGAGATGGAGCCCCAATTATGTGAAAGAGGAATTGAAAATTTCGACAAAATGATGAGGATCTGCGAGTTAATTCAAGGCGGTCATTTCGAAGATATTGTGTTCCATAAATAATCTCCATGTGTCTACTTTATAAAGTAATACAGGGGTCAGAAATATCTCACTAATTGTTCCTTTTATTCAAAAAAAAAAAACAAATCCTATAGCTCTTGTTAAAACATCCTTCACTTGAATGCGTAATACTTGAATCTTGAGGCGTGTAGATGCCCTTAGGCTTTGGAGGACTTTTCCATTCTAAAGTACTCCCTCGGAAATAGTTTCTTTTATTGTATGTAGTACGTGGTCCAAACCCTTTTAGGAAGAAAGTCTAGTAGTTCTTAATTCTGCAGTAGTTCTGCGACTCTATCCTGGAAATTCGTCCGCGGGTGCTAATATAAAGATTTCTTGCCCCAACAAGTACAATTCCATTCGAAATTCATTGCGGCTTTTTTGCGGTGTCGAGGTGACCGTGCTACATCGCCACGTAACTAATCTTACTCTAGCTTATTCTTAGATATTGAACGCATCATTACAAAAACTTCGAAAGGAGTTATTTGTAACTACACTGAGGATCAAGACAAAGGGGTGCTTGAAGTTCTTAAAAAATTTGATGATAACTACACCGAGAGAAAAGTAAAGACTTCCAGCCTCATGCTAGAAAATGCCTTTCCATAGAACGAGTTTATATTGTTGGAACTCCAAATTAGATGGAAAAACAGTCCGTAGTAGATGGCATCTGTCATTGGCTGTGGCTGTGGCGACGATTGAAGCCGTTAAATAGGATGTTGCATCCTTTCATTGTAGTCCCCAAGTATCAACGGTGTATGTTATATCCAGATATGCTTTGAATAGTTATAGGTTAGCTGCTATCAGAAAAGGATCTTTAGTGTTAAGTTAGTACTTACCCATCTATCAAATCCCTGAAGAAGAGTGAGAATAACTTTTCAGATTGAAAATCGGTTCAAGCCCACCGAGAACTTTAGACTTCTTATCCGATGAAATGCATGGAGATGGTTATAATAAACCGTTCTGGTAATACATACTCTGACTAAAATGCACATGTTACATGGAAGATTTGGCAGAAATGCGCTTCAAAGGAGGCTGACTAGTCTGCTTCCACTAATGTTAAAAAATGGTGCCCATCCGACAAAATATATGAATGTTACTCTGTGTTGGTCTTCTGGCTGAACCCTTCAAGTGGCTGGCAAATTAATTAATCATATGGCGCTGGAGACTTCTTAAAAAACAACAATCTTAAACTACACTCTTCGTTTTATAAGGATTCACCGGTTTTTTTTTTTAGCAGAGTGATATGCAATCCTAATGAAAATGCACTTGTATACAACGCATACTTGTAACCTTTTGCAGCATGTTTCTGTTCGCTTCAACTCATCGCAAGTGTTTGTTATCTCTCTTCAACTGTCAAGTCTTATATTTTTTTATTTTTTTATTAATTAATTATTCTTAGACTGAAATACATAAGTTTTAATTCAAGTACTCGTATAAACTAAACAAACTACTTTAGCTAAAAATAGTTAGTGACATTTATATTAATAATTATTAAAAATAGTGTTAATGTCACTTCAAAATTTCTAACTTTTTAAGTGGGGTAAACAATTATTTTAATTCATTCATTAGATAGTAAAAAATATGAAAAAGTACATTAAATAATTTTTGAAAAAGAAAATTTTACACACAATAGGGCAAGAGAATTTCAATTTGTTTATGATCATATCCAAGAAGCCAAGTTTTTATTTTTTTTAAAAAGTTCGACTTATGAGTATAATATTTACCGGAAGGCTGTTACAAAGTTTGCAGGAAACAACTGAGTAGAAGTTTCTGAAATAAGTTGTACGGAAAGAAGGGATTTTAATTAACGAACTGCTGTTACTGCGTAAATTAAGTGAATCGGATATTGGACTCTGTAAATATCCACTATTCATAAAAAAAACTCTTGAAACTTTACAATAATATGTATGTCTAACCGGAAGAATTTTCAACCTTCTGAACAATGGCATGAAATTCGTTACACGATTTTTATCACATATTTTCCATATGGCACACTTTTGTAATATAATAAGTGGTTGTAGCTTAAACAAATGTGGGCCTCCCCAGGAGCTAATTCCATATTCTAAACTAGAGTGAAAAAGGGCAAATTAAACAGTCTTTAATGTTTTAGTATCCAAGAACTTTTTTAGGTGGTAAAAACAGAGAATAAAGGCTCTAAGCTTTTCCTTTAAAAAAATCGTTTGCCGCATTCAGCTCATACGAGTATTATGATCGAAGAAAACCCCTAGTATTTAAATTCCTTTACTATTTCAATTTTGAAACAGCCTGCACAACATTTTAAGTCGTTATTAAAAGTACACTCTGTATTGATTTTAAAAAACATTAATTTAGTTTTGTAACTAACATCTAATTTGTATAAGTTGAACCAATTTCTAAATAAGCTGTGTCATTGTTTATGTCAGCAACTATATCCAAAAGATTAGATGAAGTATAAGCAATGCCTAGATCATCTGCAAAAGCCGTGATTTTTCCTTTGAATGGTAGGGAAAACATGGAGTTAATGTAAATAAGAAATAGTAGAGGACCAAGGACTGATCCTTGAGGAACTCCTAGATTCACTTCTTTCGTGTCGCTTAAATATTGTCCGAATTTTACTGCCATTGTTCTATTTCTGAGATAGGAAGTCAGCCAGCTAGACATAAAACTACGAAGGCCTGCAGTATGCAATTTTTCCAAAAGAATTGTGCGGTTAACCATATCGAACGCTTTAGTAATATCGACAAAAAGACCACCGCAATATTTCTTTTCGTCCAAATCTTTGTTAATAAAGGAAGAAAAAAGTAAAAGAGCATCTTCTGTCGAAAGTCCCTTTCTAAAGCCATATTGCTGCTGTTTAAAAAAATTAATTTTGTTGAGAAAATTTAACATCCTTCTTTTAATAGCTTTTTCAAAAATCTTAGAAAAAGAAGACAATAATGAAATTGGTCTATAGTTAGTTTTGTCATTTTGGCTGCCCTTTTTGAATAAGGGCAACACAATAGTATATTTATGTGAGTTAATAAAGTTTCCAGTTTTAACGCTAAGATTAAATAAATGGGCTAAAACGTCAGTTATATTTAGGGCTATTTTTTTAGAGTGATGTTGGAGACTTCATCATTTCCAGACGAGGATTTATTTTTCAATGAATTTATAAGAACGTAAAATTCATGTCCATTTACATCTTCAAAGTAAAAACTGGGGCTGGAACTATGATTGTATACAAGGTATATGTTCGAACAGTGGTTACAGATATTCTCATATGCACTAAAGGAAGAAGGTTGACCAATCAAAGTAAACAATTTTTAAATATGTTTGCAACTAAAGATGGGTCATTTATAACATACCGTTCATCATTAAGTGAAATTGAAGAAGATGAGTTATTGGTATTTCTATTGATAATTTTATTAATGACCCTCCACTCTTTCTTAGGGATTCCCAAGGAACTTTGAATTTGAGCCTTGTAATAATTGGTGCTGCACAACTTTATTTCTTTATTTAAACTCAAACATATTTAGTTTAAGACGTCTTCTTAAACTAAGATTAAGGGGATGTGTACAACACTTGTTTGCTAAATTGTTTTTAAGACGAATTTTTTTAATAAGTGTCCACTGATCAAAGGTTTTAACCTAAAAGTTGAATTTTGACTTTTTAATATAGGTGTGAGAGTATTGTTCGATATAATATTTTAAAATGGTTAGGAATGAGTCAAAAGCTTTTTCTATATTTTCTTCTAAGTATACAGCTGACCAATCTTCTTGCAAAAGTGCATTATTTAATTGATCATACTCTATTTTGTAAATTGTTGGCATATTTACAAATCGATTTTGTTTTTCATTTTTCGCATTACAAAACAAAAGGCCTGTCATACAGTGATCCGTAATGCCTAGATCAAAGTTTATGCCTACACAATTCTGAAAGGTGCTTTTCGAAAACCTGCCAAAAACATGATCAAGGCATGTAGCTGCGGTAGGCCTAGTAAGCGTATATATAAACGAAAATAAGCCATATTCAGCAATAGTATTTAAGTAAGAATCGGATATAGAGTTTGAATTTAAAATATTGATATTAAAATCACCTAACATGACGATACTAGCTCCTCTCTCATAATACAAAAGGTTAGAAAATTCTTCCAAGAAAAGATCTGTTTCAAAAGTATGCAATCGGTAAATACAAATAAGACTAAACATTTGATTGCCTATTTTACAACAAAGCTTAAGAGTATCCGCACTTGAAAATTGTAAATATCTCAAATCAATTTCCAACAAGTCACGCACAAAAACTCCTACTCCGCCAGCAGAATAGTTATCATTTGGATATGGAAAAAAATTATAGCCCAGAATTGAGTACTCATCTTTTTCGGAAGTAAATATCTAGATCTCTGTAACAAAAATAAGATCCGGTAAAGTAACAAGAACTTCAAGGTTACAGACCAGCACATCAAAATTTTGTCGCATACTACGAAAATTCTGGTGAACAACATAAAATGAATCATTTATAGTACTACAACGGAATATATCATCGTTTGTATCGTAAATTGTTGAAAAGAGATGATTGTTGCTTATTTGATCGAGGCTATTTAAATTATTTAGCATAAAATGTATATTTTTAATAAAGAAAAATTACTAGACACAAGTATTAAAGAGCCTCCAAATCGGCAAACGATCTTAAAGCAACAATCGAGCGGTAAGTGTGGTTGAAGTATGGTTGACAATCGGAAATGTTGGGCTTAAATGTCTCACGATTTTATTCCATAAAATGAGGACAAGCGAACGAATACTTGGCTAACCAGTGTAGTTCGAGTTTTCTGATTCCGCTGTATAAAGGCAAAGGCGTCACGAGAAATTGCAACAACTACCAAAAGTAATGTCGCATACTATGAAAATATACGAGAGTGTTCTAGACAGACGAAAACGCAATATTTTTAACTTCATAGTAATAAATGTGGCTTTATGGAAGACAGATCGGCATTTGACTTGGTTCAAAATTTACTTTAATTTAAGTACATTAATCAAAGTTAGTGACTTCATTTATTGAAACTTATTGTATCTTCGATATAAAATGATCTACGATCTTCTCAAGTGTAACAGTTAAGGATATAGAGCAACACGCGGCGGATAAACATGTAGATAAATGTGAAGTAGACTGGCAAATTGAAGGTTGCAAAATAGATGGACATCATTAAGTCTGCCAAGTACAATAAGCGCCCTTCCTATGACCCCGATTCGGTACATGTTCGTTGTGCATCGATCCTTCGTCACTTATAACACCGCAATCCAGGTAGTATTGATTCAATCACCAAAATCTACGGTAGACCCATCGCATTTCTGCCGGTCTACCGATGGTTGTACTCTCAAGACCCTCGAAGGCTTGGAACATGCTCGCTTGATGGAGAAACACACCGATGGTGGTCGCAAATTGTCCCCAACTGTACAACGTGATTTGGGTCAATTTTGCGGGTCAAATTGTAGCTAAGCGAAAAGGGATGCTCGCAAAGATACTAGTCCAATTGTGATTTACAAGTGAAATCAGTTTTTCTTTTCATTTCTTTGCTATGAGTTTGAGCACCTTTTCCATTAGCTTTCGTTCAAGGAAATATTCATGAAGTATTTCAACTTTACAGGTACACATACAAATCCAAACCTCTAGCACGTAGTTAAAGGTCAACCATGTCTGTCTGTATCTCTGGCCGTAAATATACCTTTGAAAAGTCAATTTTGGAAAACTTCACGCCACAAGCCCTAAAATTAAACTAAAAAACGTTAAGCGTCGGCAACAGGTTTTATCAACAGCCAACACAGAAATAAGGGCTACTTTGCAGTCGCTGCTTAACAGCACTGTTCTTTTCTGCTTACTATCAACAACAATTGGTGTAGCTCGCCCGGATTTCTCTACTTTTACCTTCCTCTATTTACTCTCCAGCTCATTCTCCACCGCATTCAATAAGGTACAAGTGCAATTCCTTGAGAAATTTCGAAGTAACGTTTTGTGTAAGATACAGCCTGGTTTGGTACGCTGTTACAATATTTTACCCATAAAGAAACAACTGCTCCTGCAAAATCATCAGCCAATCTAATTTCATTTCCTCCTAGTCCTGCAACTACTCTCGTTTTATCTTCAGTATCCGCTGGGAAACCTGTAAGCTCTTCATTGGCACATAGTTTCCTGGTTATTTTCCTACGTAGGCATTCCTGATTTGATTTAGCGTGTCAGTTCCTCTTGTAGAAATGGTGAATGATTTGAATGTACAATAATAATGGATTTATAGCGCTGTAACATTCTGTCTGCCTTCAATTTTGAAGAAATTCGGAACAAATACGGATGTAATGGCGTATGTAAAACGACTTGTGGATTTCCTTCACACTAAATGCTACATTCGAGTATATGCTTGTTGATGTTGCAATTCAACTAAAAATGAGCCTCTTCGCTGAATAAAAGTTTGTGGTGAAAATGAAGAAAAAGAGTAATCTCGTTTTCGGCCCATTCTCAAACTTCAATATCAGCACGAGCTGAATCATGTTAACTGCTAAACCCATGGGCAACTATGTGACTACAATGTTGCCAAACTGATGCAAACTGCAAGATTGTAGTTTGCACGGTTACCTAGCACCTTACGAAACCATGGACGGAGCGCAGCGTCAGCAATATTTGGACACCTCACGACACCACGCACGGGGCGCAGCGTCAGCAATATTTGGACTAGGGCTTAGTTTTCGTTTGATTAAAAGATTAAATAATTTGTTCAACAAAATTACGAGGGAAGTTCTAGACATTATCAGGCCGTAGCCATAATCAGGAATGAAATTAAAGGTCCTGCCGATATGATACATACTATCATCTTTCAATACCGTCTTAAATTTCAAAGACAACCTCCGTGAAAAAATATTATAAAAAATCAGGTTGGTTTTATATTAAGTCCTTTCATTCTTTATAATCCTGATACTGGTACTCGTACTTTATATTCGGACAACTGTAATACTAACGGACTACTCTCACTCGGACTATATTCCTATCATGGACGGGACAGTTAATATCTGGAAAGACTATGGTTACTTACAGCACTTTACTAACTTCACGGCCTACTACGAAAGAACTGACTAAACTACAGGACTGATGACTTACTTTCCCCAATCGCACATGAGAAAGTTACTAGACTCTGACGTGACACATATAAAGACTTTACTGGAAGCTCTTAACATTCACCATAGACACGCATGGAGTATTAATTTGTTGGGAACTGCTCTAAAAATCGTTGCCGGAACCTCGGATTTTTGACAATTTCGAAAATCTAAAATTTAGACAACAACAATTAATACTCAGTGAAAATCAACAAATCTTCATTACACAAAAAATCAGTAACAGATTAATAGATTAACAGAGACAGTCAATGTCATTCTGAGAAATGCAAAGGAAAAACAAATAGATACGGGCCATCTCTATAAAGTGCTATTGGCTAGAAATAGAGTGCTAATTTTGGAATTAGAGAATTTGATGTTAACAATAACACTTGCAAAGACTAAAATAGTCAATCCAAGAATATTAGATTCAGATGAGGTAAATCAATTAATAAATAAACATGCGCTCTACTAATATTACTATAACAGACTTGATGTTAGTACCAGTAATTAACATAAGGTTTTGTTAGATAGTAACTTTTACTTACACTTTTTAATAAAATATCCTATACCTAGATTAGAATACGAGTATAAGAAAATTATGCTATTGCCAGTCCAACATAATAATACAGTCCTGCACTTCGCCGAAGATAACTGTGTGGCTGAAGGTGGGGTAAAATACTTCCAATCGGAAGCTTCAGCACGACACTAAGTCAACGTTTTGTACGGAATTGCCGTATGACACCTGTGCACGACAAATTCATCTAGATCCACTGGTGGTAATCGACGAGGGCTCTGTTATAATTAACGACGATACAGCCCCTATAACAACTGTTGATGGCATAAAGAAGTTAATCAAGGGCACCTACTTACTGACCTTTGATGAGCAGATCCAGATCCAGATCTTGGTATAAAAACCACAAAGGGGTGGTTGCTGCATTGGCATTATCACTGAACATAACGGGCCACAGGGAGATCCTCAGCTTCCTATATCTCCAAAGGTTGAACATACAGAACATTCACTACATTGGCGACACCGAGCAAAAGATCGTTACAATTCCCATCTCCATATGTTCGATCATAGCCGTTACAGTGATTATAAACTACGGCCTCGTCAGAATACGATTAGAACGAAAGAGGAAACAACAACAAATGATGCTCTATGATGATGACAATAGTTACAAAAGGCCCGAGGATGGTCCTCATTTAAGTGAGGGAGGAGTTAACCCGAGGGTCAACTAAGTGACTAAAATGTTGCCGAACTAATCCAAACTGCACGATTGAAATTTTCACGCGAACTGCATGGAATTAATCTAACCCCTGGCCAACGGCTTGCCTAGCACCTTACGACACAACGCACGGGGCGCAGCGTCAGCAATATTAGGACTAAGGCTTAGGATAGTGAAGAGTATTTTTATGTATTAGATTCAGTTTGTATTTATAAGTAATCGATCTTATACGAAAAATAATGTTTGAATAAAACGAAGATTAAATAATTTGTACAACAGTGTAGGTATTTCTGAATGTAAAATAAAGTAATTTATGCAACTCCAGTTGTTGTACACGATGGCAAATCGACTTATTCGAAAACGATCTATGGTAATTCGAATTGCTTGTCAGATGGACGATTGTGTCGACCGTAAAATGGATGTAGCGCACTTAGAGCTTAAAAAATCTAGAAGTCGTTTCGCTATCAACGCCATCCAACTATCACAAGTATCTAAGACTACAGAATCCAAACACTACAAAAAACAAACACTCCAATAATACCAAGTGTTCAAATACAACCATACCATCAGGCTTTAGTCGTTTGAACTTTTCTTTTCAAATTCATCAACATTTCTCAGAATGGAAGGTTTTAGATTGTCCAATTTCAAAATGTTCACTAATTTTCGACTATATGTACTTTTCCAGATAATCTCTCAATCGATTCCATGCATCCGTAAATAATGCGGTGTTTTATTCTTGAATACTATTTGCAACACATAACCGGACCTTTCGGGTTAATTAAATATTCTGGATGCGCTTTGGGACTATTTGTCAAATTTAATTTGCAGAATCAAATTCAACTAAATCCTTCACTCATCCACAGTTCATTATATGTACTTCCCATATCGATAATAATCTGTGAGAAACTACGTACATACGAGTACATACATGTACATTCTAATTATGTCCTTCCAGCATTCTACTCGTATTTATTCTCTTTTACATAAACCATTACAGTTTAAATTATATTGGTCCCACTTGCTTAAGGATGCATAGTCTAAAATATTTCACTTACACTAATGAGGCTGATCAAGAACCCTTCAAAAACCACCTCATTTATAACAAAAACAAAAGCTTTTAATCTGATTACTCATCTGTAGGATTTGGGCATACTCGTACTACAGCAAAACACCGAGTTACGTTGTAACAACCATCACAATGCACAAAATAGGATTACTACTACACTAAAAAGAAAAACAAAAAACGCTCCTAACCAAATTAGGATAATTATTCGGAGAAAGAGTATTAGCACACTTTCTGAAAAAGGGTCAGGTAGTACATACCAGGCAGCAGGCAGCAGGCAGCAGGCGGCACCAGATGCTCTTCCCGAAGGACATGGATATAAATTATTCATTCAACTTACATAGCTAAATCCCAACAATAACAAAGCTTCCCTTTAACAACATAACCAAATGAATTCTTATCCACCTGTATGCAAACCTACGGAATGCTTTCTCAGATTTCTTAGAATGAACCAAGGAACCAGCTGAAAGACAACTCGAACACAAACCGTATGAAGGAACTTGTACACGACAAAAAAATAAGGAAGAGAAAAATGAGAAAAGAATAAAAAAAAAATGGTAAAAAGAAAACGAAGACGACAGAATAACCGTAGTGAACGGAGAAAAGCATGATGATGCACAAAATCCTTCTGCAGGATTTGATTACAATTTTCTGTCTGTTGAGTATCCTCGTGCTGTGCCTTGGTAGCACCAAATGATGCAATCATTAGTTAGAGATTACTTTCACTCGGCAGGTGGAAGCAATTCGGTGGAGCAAATCGTATATTTCGTTCTATGCAGATCGACGAATATCTACCTGCGGACGCCCTCCCGCCCTTCAACATTCGTGCTGTTGAAAATAAAACCCCATCAGTGTAATTAATTTTGCAAATAATTAAACAGAGATTGTGAGACAAATAGTTTATGTAAATTTTTTTTTGTCGGAGAAGTTAAATTGAAATTTCGTGTTCAATGAAAGATAGTGAAACGGATGCGGATGTAGATGAGATTGAGAAATTAGTGAAAGTGAAATTCCCATTCCCGTGACGAGGTAAACTCTTTAGAGAAATTATTTCGTATGGTTTAGTGACAGCAGACTGTGATATCAATTTCAGTAATTTGTTCCTTGTTACTGAGATTAAGGATGCACGATCATTTCAGGAGAAGTAATAAGTGCTATTGGCCTTTGTTTTGAAAACCAGTCTCCTGTTTCTATTATACGAGTAGCTCTACTGACAGTGGACCAATATGACATTTTAGATACTTAACAATATCCAAATTCATCAGGGATTTGAAAGGAGCCCAACTGAAATACTGAGGAATTGCAGACTTCAACATTCGTCTTCCTAGACTCGCCAACAACTTAATGCGTTTTCAAATTTCTCTTGCAGGGAGAATAAACTTTGCGGTGCGGAATAAACTTTTAAAATAAATCCATCCGGTTTGAAGTTCTGAAAGAATGAATTCCTAGAATTTACTTTACTCGAATTTAAACACATGGGATGCCACACGACAAGTACTTTGGACCTTTACTTATTGTTTCAAATGGTATTAGCTGTCAGATTAAAGACATGGTCTTGCTGATGCTACAAAGTAGGCAGTTCTTTAAGATTTCTCTGAAAAGGGGAGTATCTAAAATCGCTCCTAAGTTAAATAAAGAGTGCTTTCCATTTGACGTTGAGTGAAGGTGTTAATATACATTTTGTGGTCGGGAGAACAGTCGATAGTTATTTATTATGATGTCTCTGTCGTATCAACATACACATTTTGAGATTACTTCAATGTATTTCACTTTGCATTATATCCGGCTTTGTAAATAAACGGTACCACAATTATCCAATTTTGATTCGGAAGAAGATCTACGAAGATCAACGAAAAACTTTTTTTTTTTGGTGCGCAATTCTTCTATAGCTAGCCAATTGTTGGTTGCGCACGCCAAATTTGTTGAGCTTCTCACATAGGATAGGCCTTTTGGGCCCCTCACAAGAGTGCGGGAGGTGTGTCAAATGTATACATGAATTTAAAACTCTGTTCTCCACTTATTCGATTATATGTATAACACATAGCAGGAGCTTTGTTGGACTAAAGTTTGGAAATGGCTCTCCTGTCTTCATCTTGGTCAGATGGATGGAAGTGTCTGTCTTCGTCCACCATTTAGCAGTCTGCAGAAATAATCTTTCGACTGTGGTTCTACTGTGAGGTTTCCTTCTCGATTTCTCGTTATTTTTCTAGGTTTGCCTGTCTGCGTTCCTTATCGAACCATGGGTTTCTTTGTAGGAGCAGGTTAAAACCCAGTACACCAGAAGCGGCCTCTTTGATTGCTCTTTGGTAGTGCTACTACTGGTCTTCTACGTTCGATGCTTAAGGGAAACTCCATCGACGAAGGCTCTTGCGAGTGTAGGCACTTGACATTGAACTTTCTTGCAATGGTTCAGTGGCTTTGAGCCATTATGCATCCGGACCGTGGCTACCACAAGGTAATGATCCGAGTCATTGGTAGCTGCTCGGAACGATCGGACATCGTAAACACTGGAGGAGTGCCTTGCGTCGAGCGCATTATATCACGGCGAAAAATTAATAACACTGTGTTCGTTTCCGGACGTGATGACGTGGTGGCTGTACTGCATTACCAAAGATGCACTCCTTGCCTAACTTCTCACTAAAGTCGATCACGACTCTTTTCATATTTAGGGCATTGCTCGAAGGCTTTGGCGAGAAGCTTGCAGAAGCAGTCTTGGGTAAGGTCGTACTTGTCCTCTGTCGGGCCGTTGGTATTTATGGAGCTTATGTTGTCGAATTTACGATTTACGCTTATATGCCTGAAGCTCAAGGTTTGTTCCCTAAGTTTTCCTTTTACGGCGAAACCGCTGATCGAATAAACACTGCGACTGCTGTGCATGTTGTGCCGGCGGTTGTCTGTAACATTTTCCATAATCGACATCACAGTTTTTCATCGTCTTTTTGTCCAGTCCATCTTATTCCGATTAGTCCTTGGATGAGAGTTATTTCTGCTTTTCAGCTGTCGAATATCTATGCTAATTGTTCGGCAGCACGCGGTTGCGAAACCTGTGGTTTGACGGTAAATGCTGGTTGGCGAATACAGAGACTTGGAAAGTAAATAGAGCAGTGCTGCAAGTGATTAACGTGAGCTTAAAAAAAAAACAATAGAAGCGCGAGATTGGGTAAAATGGGAGATGTTATTACAGAGAAGATGTCAGAAAATTTTAGTAAGTAATTCCCTATCAACAAAGTATGAACGGGAACCTGAAAGGACGAACTAGGGGAGGAATCGCAGTCAGTACTGAGTTTGTGCAAGAACTATGAACGTCGAAGACGATCTGGCAGAGTAAACCATTTATTGATGACAATTTTGAGCAACAATTCTAACACGGTTTCCGGTACTAACCGTTTAGCTACTGAAGAATTGAGGACGGAGGACAGATGGTGAATTCGTGAAGGGCGTGAATTAAATCGTCTCTAAAATATGGTCGGACATGTCGTGAGCACGGTATGCAAAAACAACATTGTTAAAAGGAGATCCTGCAATATAGGCTTCAGTCTCGTCAACAGAGATTATTCGATTTTCTTTGCCTTCTGTCCAACACACCTACGAGTACTAATCCGATTTCAGGTCTGGAGTGTCGGCCAAATTTTTGCATAAAGCACATTTTGGAAAGACTCTGGATTTCCAAATCAAACATTTCTCTATTTTTAGGCTTCCTATAGCATCGTACATAACGTGGTGGTCCAAATGCAAGTTTTTTTTCGAATCACATAGTATCTTGACACTGACAGCTCTTTCCCGCTGTCAGTCAGTGTCATACATCCACAGAACGAATTAAATCGCTTTACGCTTGAACAAGGTTGGGAAATATTGCAAACTCATTTCAAAACTGAGTGCTATGTTGACCAAACACTGCGTTTACTGAAAAGAAGTTTTGGCCGAAATAAAGTACCCACCGACCCTGCTGTACGCTAGTTTGTGCAAATAGTGCGTGAGACTGGCTTGCTTGCGGACAAAACTCACGGTCCTCGTCATTGTAGAGTACTTACGACAATGTGTTCGAGAGACGAGAGTGTTCGACTCAATCCAGGAAAATCGAAATATCAGCATAATGAAAATTTTGCACAAAGATATCGGATTATTCCCTTACAAAGTCAATTGGATAGCAATTGAAGGCAAACCACCACCCACTTCATTATCGTCTCTGAGTTGTTGTTTCTTTTCATCTCGGGGACTATATAACAGAAAAAATTGTCGCATCTGGGGTTCGGAAGATCCGCGCGTTATTATCGAGAAGGCAATGCATCCGCAGAGAGCGGCAGTTTGGAGCGGATTTTGTAGTCGTATTATCATTGGCCCATTTTATTTCGAAAACGCTAAATGAAGGGCCATTGCGGTCAACGATGAGCGTTACACAGTCATGATTACCGAATTTTTGTGGGCTGAAATTGAAGAAATGGACTTGGAGGATCGTTGATTTCAGCACGATGGCGCGGCATTCCACACCGCCCATCAAACAATGGATCTTTTGCGCGCTAAGTTTGGTAATCTTGTTTCAGTCGTCTTGGCGATGTCAATTGGCCGCCTCGCCCTATGATATTTCTGTGTAAATGTCCTTCCCATGCAGATGACATAGGCATCATCTCCAGAAGACAGCAAGGTATTTATGAAGATAGGTCTCACGGTAAACGAGCTAAAATTGAGTATCTGTTGTCTTCGAGAAGAGACACACAATATCGTACAAAAGGTTACAATGGACACATATAACTTGACTAGACTAGACAACGAATCAACAAATTGAGATTATTCGAGAAACAAATCGTAACTATCGTGGTTTTTTTTTATACTCAAATGGTACCAGGTACCGAAATATCGCACTTAAAACATTCATCAGACTTCTTCTCTGGCACAGAGGCATGGACTTTATTAAAAAAAAGATGAGATGTGGCTTGACCGTTCTGAGATAAAGGTGCTCCAAGTAATAGCTCTGTTTGCATGGACGATAAAAGTACAATGCTATTTAGCTAAGAACCTTACGGGAATAGAAATTCTTCTATTCCTTCAACGATGGAAAGCGCAGCACATGAAGATTCAATTTCTGGTGGTGGGGAATGTCAACCAACTCGGTGAACAACTGAGCTGGAGAGGCATGTTGGCTGATACCCAGTCAATTCCAGACTGTAGCGTCACCTAAGTACTCGTAAGTAAGTAAAATCGTGGACGGTCGGAACACTTCATAATTATTTTCATTTTCTGTAATTGCAAGATGTGAAACAGGACATGAGTCGGTCAGACATAGTTTCACAAGCTGTATGTTCTGTCGATTCCAGTGTGGTCAAACTCCACAATTTTGACGTGATGGGTTTTTAGTAGTGCGTGAGGCGAAGAGCTTTGTGTCTCCTTTCCCCAGACATGATTCACTAAAGAAACTAGAATGCAGAATATACAAGTGCACATTACACACTTTTTCATCAAACAATCTTCAGTTCACGGTTGATAAACACTACCATCGTCCAAATAATCGGGTGACTGCTGTATAATTCAAATTTCGTCAAATTGCCTTTTTTCTCGAGTATTAGTCTGGGATAATTATTTTATTGTTTTCTCCATTTAGATCAAAGCTGTGATAAATATATTTTTTTTCTAACTCTTTAACTGCTTCGTCTCAACTCACTTGCCTTTATCTCTGCCCTGCCCTTAACATAGCCGAGATTCTGTTTACATTTTTAAATTGTTCAAACACCTCACACTGTACTATGATTTCTTTCGAAAACTAGAAAGGATCATTTTGTCTGCTTAAAATTTGGGATTCTCGCCAGCTTAGTGTCGAATTTTCCCTAAGATGTTTGTCTGTATCATAATTTCGCTTATACGAGTATACGTCTCTGTGTATTTTACGTCTATATGTGACTAATGGAACTTCAGCCTTTAAGTACATATGTATAAGTATATATAATCCTAAAAAGATTTCTGCGTGACCTTTTTTTTTAAAAAAAAAAGACAAAGTCCTGTCAACTGTGCCCTGCATCAACGAGTGGGTTTTTTAAATTGTTTCATCCGTTTGTGTCCAGGAATTTAATCTAATCTCAAATTGTTAAGCCGATTCTTCTACAAATATTCCTTCAATGGAATAGGCTATGTAACTCGTGTAGCCTAATTTTCTGTTCAACTTCTACGACGTTTTTCCTAAATAATTTTCCTTACTTTTACACTCGTGCAGTGATTTTATCCTTGAAATAGAAGTATACACCACCACTACCATACTGTCCTTAGTGCTTAGTGCAGTCGACCAAACAAATATCCTTGCTGTGAGATAAAGTGATTCCTTTAGCTTATTCTATTCAGTCACCGGAATAAAAACAAGCACTTTCTACAATTGTACGAATGCGAATGTACGTGAGGATGTGGACTGGGGATGGTGGAAATATAACGGTTCATGTATTGTATCATACAAGCACCAGCTTATAAACTTTCAGGTGCTTTGTAGGGTTTCCTTCCGTTTTGCTTTCCCGTCAACTCTATCCGTTTACCATCCACCTCCTTATGACAATAAACTTGAGCTTCAAAACTTGAGGTACTTGGAAGTACTGTTGTGCTCTGTGCATTAATGAAGGGGGTGGCCGCTGGGTAGATTGCATTAAATATTATTAAGGCAATTGTTTAAAGCTAGTAGCAAGGCCACCTCTCTCTTCTGCCCCTGATTACACTTACTCGTACATATGTATGTATACGAGTGCATACTTACACTATTGCCGAGGTTTGTTTTTGCTCTTTGAAATTATCCTGAAATTAATTATTATACCCAAAGGATACCGTTGTGGCAGAAGCTTTTGTTTTATTCTTTTCTTTTTAATTTTTTTTTTTTTTTTGTTTTATAGTTCTGGTACTTTTTGTAGGAGGACTTCATCTCCTAAGTCTCATGTGGGAGATCGTAAAATTTGTTCAGAATTAAGCGTTTAGCCCCAACACAGGAGGGCAGCTCTAAAAATACTATCAGAAACTAGCAGCTATCCGACAGTAACCATTTCTTGCCTTCATGACTTAATTGCTCAAGAATTTAATTGTGCTTCGTATAGAGGAGAAGAGTATTGGGTTTGAGAAGAACGTATTGTGGCCTGATAAATAGGCACCCTCTACTTGCAATTAGATAACATTTGTGTGCATAGACAAAGACCACCCTATTAGGGTTGCTTAGCTGATTGCTAAATAATTATTACCTTCTCTCCTTTGTGGATGTGGAAGGCGACGATACTCAGACTGTATTCAGAGAAATTGATTGTTGTAATGTGGTTACACAAAAGTATTTGAATGTGTATCTGCTTTAATGAATTCCGAATGGATTTCGGTGCCACATGGGACGGGGGTTAATGGGATATTTGTTTGGCCTTCTGTTTGTGCCATGTCTTTAAATTAAATGGTGTGGTTTTGGAATATTTGCACGTAAGGCATATTTCGGGGAATCTATTTAATCGAGCATACACACTCTTGAAGTCTTGCTTAGCGAATGCTCTTTAAGACGATTTAAGTATAAATGAGGTATTTGGAGGAAGTTGCTAGTTATGGTGGATTTTTTTTGGCGACCTCAAAATTGGCCATCATCGTCCTCACTGTCACTCTTAGATCATACTTTGCAAGAAGCCTCCTTGTTTTGAACGCTTAAGATCATTCAGGATATGTGATTCATTTACGTGGAGTATATGATACGTTTAGTTGCACATTTTTTCGACAAAACAGAAGAATTTCCTTAGGTGGGTAGTTAGGCCGACAGGTGCTTTTTGACAAGAAGTTACTACTCGGTTAGACTAGTCAATTGTCTATTGCGCCAATATGGCGGTAAATTTTCTACTGCGTACCTCCGAAGATCGACCGATGAATTGTAACCGCCCAGATAATTGTATAAATCTGGAGAAATCTAAGCTAGGTTTTGCTCAAGTTTTCCAGCTCTATGAAGACTTGTCCATCCCAAGTCACAAATCTTCGCTAGCTTCTGAAGATATTGTTGTGGTGCACACCGTGATGTCATAGTACTCAACATAAGACTAAAATATAGAAGAATGTGACCTGTTCTTGCAAAATTTGGACCAAATGATCCAGCCATTGTCTATATGAGCATTAATACGATTGAAAACTTTATTTTCTGTTAACCGTGATTAATAAACCGGAAACAGCTGAGAGAGGCTTATGAATTGTGAGGCTTCTCGTCAAGTCATCGCTGTCTCGTCACTTGGGATATCCCTTAACCATAGCTCTGAGTATAGGGTCAATTTCTGATGGTCATATGTCTCCCTCCTACAGCCCTAAAAGTGGTGTTTGTCCGAAAGGCCACTGCATCATAGATTCAGTAATCTGTAATGCCGCTGTGTTTGTAGTCTTGATTGATACCAGAATTCCGATGAAGACCATTCTCTGGATCTTGTTTAGGTGTGAGGCCTGGTAATTATTCTTTAAGGCCCTTCACCAAAAACATATAACGAGCCGTTATCGGGACTGGTCGTACAACCTCTGTGTAAAGGCCAGTGATCCTTATGAAGGCAGCCCTTTGTCATATTTTCCAGTAAGTTGATGCTAGTGTTCTGACCGATTATAAATCATCAGTGAAGTTTGTTCTTCTGAACGCGACATAAACTCTGTGTATTACTTTAGGTTTTAGGCTCCAATTTGACTCTACAGCCGTCTTTCAAGAGCAGAAGCAGCAGAGCTTTCCACTTTCAGTTTCGTTGTACAACATTTCTTTCTACTTCAATTCACTGAAAAAAACTCAAAAAGATGACATTTAGCTTTGGGTAGATTGATGCATGGTGTTCTGTTTTTTCTTGTAAAGAGGCCCCCTCCGTTTTGAACGCTATTGCCGCAGTTGCATGTTTAAGACGAGGGTATGCCTGTGGCATATTGGACAATGTTAGACAACATCACTTGATTTTAACCCGATAGGTACCTCTTCACATCTCGCGTTCTCTAGTTTGGTAAGAAGCCCATTGAGAACTTAATTCCTCCTGAAGTTGTTCCTCTGCGTGGTTTTTGTGTTTGTAGTATAGTAATTTAGCTGCACAACCGCACTCATAGAAATTGACCTCTTCGCTTCGTTTTACACACTAATGACCTCCCCCAAGTTTGTAAGCATACTACGATATATCTATATGCGGCTGATGTCCAAATATAAAGGGTGTTTTTTTTAGCGGTATACAAATTCAATATGAAATAAAGTACTTGCAGCTAAAGTTAATGTACATATATGATATTAGCTTTATTTATATTATATAATTTTATGCCATTAGTGTTTAAATATGGCATATGCGCGCCACGGCTAGCTCAAATGAAGCGCAACCGTGAAGTCCAATTTTCGGCAATTTTATCGAGGAACTGGGGCCATATATCAGCAATAACACGGCGAATGTTGGCTTCCAAATCGTCCAACGTCTCTGGTTTATCGGCATAGACTAGTGACTTCACATACCCCCAAAGAAACTAATCTAAAGGTGTGAGACACAGGATCGTGGAGGCCAGTTCACAGGTCCATTACGCGATATTATGCGCTCAGCAAATGTTTCCCGCAATAAATTTATGTTGTCGTGAGCCGTGTGGCATGTTGCGCCATCTAGTTGAAACCGAAGCTCTGCCACGTCAATGCCATTCAACTGAGGAACGAAGAAGTGAGAAATCATATTTCTACAGTACTCTACATTGACTGTAACATTCTGGCCGGCATCGTCCTTAATGAAATATGGGCCGATGATTCCACCAGCCCGTAAAGCATACCAAACCGTTAGTTTTAATGGTTGTAAGGGGTAAGGGCGTCTCGACAAAGGCTTCTGGGTTTTCTCCACTCAAAATTCGGCAATTTTGCTTGTTTATGTATCTATTTAACCAAAAATTTGTCTCATCGGAGAAAAAAATTTTGCGTTGAAAATGAGGATCAAGCTGAATCATGTTTTCGGCCCATTCACCGAACCTTCCGCGCGTATAATGGTCACGCAGTTTCAACTCTTGCACGGGCTGGATCTTATAAACTTTTAAGCCAAATCTTTCCGTAAAATCTTCTACAAAGTGGATGAACATAAGTCCAATTGCTGTGGATGATGGCGAATCGACTCATTCGGATTCCCCTCAACGCTGCGCTCCACAACGGCAATAACTTCTTCTGTTCGCACTGTTTGTCGTCTTTGGGGATGCGTATTATATACTAGAGTGTACGGTTCATCGTGCTCCGAATAACTTGCTCAGATGGACGATTATGTCGACCGTAAAATAGACGTAGCCCACGATAAGTTTGGCGAACCGAACCATGGTTTTCAAAATAATTTTGCACAATTGGCACGCGTTGTTCTGGCGTTCGTAAATTGGCAAAACGTACTAACCACAAATCAACTTTCAACTGTCAAATTGACAATCTGTAGAAACACTGCTGCCTCTGAAAAAAACAGCTTTTACTTATCGACTTCGCGGTCACAAATGAGGACTTAAAGACAATAAATCTTTGAGCACAGTCGAATGGCATTCTGCTTAATCCCAAAAAGTTCCTATTAGGTATTGTTGTTACGGGTTTGTTGACGAATACCCTGGTGCTTACATATCTAGGGAGAAGATTCCTTTCTTTGAATCTTAGAATCATTTTAAATAACCGTCTGTGGTCTGTGACCATATAAACCTACTTATAAGAAATATTTGTAAGGCGTTGCGCATGCTGTGGACTTCTGCTTGCTATACTCCAATAAACATTCGGTTAAAAGTGGTAAAACCCTGCTTACACCGCAAATAATTTACTACTGTTTAGCCTACAGTTCTCTTGATTCATTTTCTTCTCGAATTAGAACTTGCTTTCACTGCTACGATAAGATATGTTTTCCATTTCCAAAGTTCGACTATATGACACCCTCAAGATGTTCCCTTCAGCAATTCCTCGACCATCGTAACTGCTTGTTTCTTACAAATTTTATAACCAATCAGAAACCAAATTAGTAGCCGTCTGTTTTTTGTAAACAGATAGTAAACAGTAAACAGTAAGTAAATTCATTTCAAATATGATTTCTATTTCAAAAATGTGACAAATTTATATTATTTTGTACATATTCTTGTTGTTTTTCTGTTTATTTAAATTTTATGTTTTTAACTTTACAATTTTTACCATCAATTTATCATGAAATAGCGTAGTTCTTGTATTTGTATAATCCGTTACTTAGACATAAGCTTGAAACTTGAAAAAATCAGCGGTTATATTTATGACTCTACTGTTAAGAATAATATTGATCAAGCTGGAGGTAGACTCATTGATATCCTGGAGTCAAGTGAGAATCTAAAAAATGTCAACATTGCTAAAAGCTCCCTCGGTATTCCCCTTTCTTGATGATTTCCTTTTTGGTGAGTATGGTAAAAGTTGGATAGTCTTCTATAGTATAGGCTTTACTTATTGTTAAGGTCGGAAACTTTTTCTAGTATTTTTAAGAGGAAAGATGACAGACCAATAGGTCTAAAATTCTTCAAAAAAATATTAGAGTTTACATCTGCTTTCTACGAGTATAACTAGGCAAAGAAGGAACTATCGCATCCTGTTGCCTTGTAGGATTAGAATATTTAACCAGCCTAGTTTAGTTTTGTATCGCAGATTGTTTATCTGAGATAAATCGCTGAAACGCTGCCAGAGCAGATCCACGGATTTTTCCTTGAGCCAATCCATTGTGCCAATTATGTGGTTATGTACATTTATGATCCGTGGTGATTTGAACACGACTTAATGTAGCATAACATTGAGGATTCGCTTTGTATCGGTGATCCTTCAAAAACTTTACCAGTTTGATTTGGTTTATTCTTATTTATTTCCCGTTGGTATATCTTTAAGGTGTCTTCGTCTCACTTTTTATCTAAATGATGCATTGTTGCATTGGAAATCCTGAAGTTCTTGAATTCAGCTCTGCCGGCTCTCTATCCTCCTTATAATAGGACAGGAGGGGTGAAATTGTGATTAAGTGTGAGTCTGCCGTTGAATTGATTCAGCTGTGCTGAAAATTCTATTCTGGTTTTTCGAGTTGGTTTGCTCTATATGTTAAAATGCAAGTATCGGTTGTCAGAGTATGACCCTTCATCCGACACTTTCCGCTTAAGCATATTTCGGATGAGATATGTTATTAGAGACAAAGGTGACATCAAGAACTTTTTTTTGTAATAAAACTTGAACTCAAAAGTTGTGGTTTACATTTACTTCACAGATTACAACACGATTTCTTCGTAAGG
The DNA here is from genome assembly GCA_949129095.1 of Volucella bombylans. Classification (NCBI taxonomy): domain Eukaryota; kingdom Metazoa; phylum Arthropoda; class Insecta; order Diptera; family Syrphidae; genus Volucella; species Volucella bombylans. The sequence goes on along the minus strand of OX422142.1, from coordinate 130,557,703 downwards.
CAGACATACAGTGTTAGCCAAAACTAAAGCAACTTTTACATAAACACAAGACTCTACAGTAAAACTGATTGAATTGCATTATGTTTTATTAAGTTTTTCTTTATAGAACAAGTAAACGTATTCGAAAACAAAAATAATTTTTCGTAAGTAAAAAAAATAAAAAAAATAAAAATACTCTTACCATTTCGATTTTAAGCTGGCCAAAACTAAAGCAACTTCATAGTAATTTCATATTTAATAATAATCATCGCGACTAAACCGCACTATTTTGTGGCGAAACCTTTGATTTTTATTATTGCACTTCATCTTCTTGGCATACTCTCGATCAAGTTGGGAATTATAGAGCTGGTGATGGTTTTCCAAGCCTCCTGGACTTAAAAATAAAGCTCGTCACTATTCCTGCATTTCTCCCAAATTATTCACCGATCTACAATGTTCCATAGAAATTCTATCGGTTTGAGATAGGGGGACTGGGCTGGAATTCCATAACATTGATTTTTTGATCCCGAAACCACCCTTGAACTATTTTTGAACCATGCTTCGGATCTTTATCCTGCTGAAATATCCATTTCAGTGGAAATTCTTCCTCAAATTGTGGGAGCACAGTGTTTTCAAGTATACTTTTGTAAATAAATCGTTCCATAGTTCCATCTATTTTATGTATGAGACCAATTCAATGTCCAAAGATATATCCCCAAACCACAATGTTTCCTTCTTCATGCTTCACAGTGCCCTTTAAGTATCGGGGATTCAATGCTACATTGATTGACCGGCGGACACGGAGAAAGCCATTCGATCCCTTCAATTGCACTTGGATACTGTGTGGAAATATTGTACTTAATATGGTCATTTGTAAATTCCAGTCTTGCTCTTCTGTTTTTAGCTGAAATAAACAATTCCTTTACGATCCTGAAAGACGACTATAAACAGCTTTCCGGCGAAGTGTCGTCGTGCTAGTTTTTTTTTACTAAGTTCGTTTTGTAATTCCCTAGATGGCATTAAGAGACTACTCTTTATCATCCTTATGATCGCTTTGTCTTACAGGTATGTGGTAACTCATGGTCTGCCACCTCGGTGAATCGTTTTGACAGAGTTGTAAAATTTTATTAAACGCCTTATAACCAATTTCGGGTTCGAATACTTTTTGGAATACGAGTACCACATTTATTGTACATTCGTTGTACTTATTTCTGGCAATTTAAGGAAATCTTCTAAAAATATTGCTGCAGTAGACTGATGCAGCGAATTATTGTTTTTTTGAATATTGACAAATTCGATATGAGTAGTTTAGGTCAACGTAACTGGTTTTCTATTTCTACCGTAACAAAAAATTAGGAAGCAAATTGAGTTGCTTTGGTTTCGGCCAGCTGAGAAGTAAAGTAAATTCAATTAAATGTTTGTATTTTTTTTAAAAGCCATAAAATTACTGTTCAAACATTTTATAGATTAACGAACAATATTCCAAGCTATTTTCAACATTTCTTTTAATTTTGGGATTAATTTATATGAAATGTATGGCAAAACAGGAATTGGAGATTTTAGTTGCTTTAGTTTTGGCCAACACTCTACATGCGTCGTGAGTCAGATGTTGGAATAAGAGGCGGTGAAGTTTCATCTCTACTACCCTTGTTTAAGTTGGGTAATTATCTCAACGATAATTGAGTGGGGTTCTCCGAAGACAAAACTTCCGTACTCTTAGCCCTGTTTGCTGAGGTTTGCCCAGGTTTCGATTGAGTCCGAAAGTAAGCTTTCAATGAGTCAACCGCAGAATCTACCTTTTTTTTTGAGTAGTCTCATCACTACAACCGCAAATTTGTTATTCAAAATTCAAAAATAAATACACAATGCTATTGTTATTAAGATACAAAATTCCTAGAAGACACCCCTAAATTAAAAGTGTAGAGAGATGTTGCATCTACAATGCTTTATATTTTAATACCATACTTTGCAGGTTTGTTTGGAATATAGACACGAAATTTTCATCGCCCTCTAAACGCTAATATCATCTCGTCAATCATCATACATTCATGTGGAATGCAGGCTTCTTGGCTGCATTGAACAAATTGATCAAAAACAAATCTAATAGGAGTCATGTTATCATTTTTCTTGCGCACTTTCCTCGTTAATTTGTCATCAAAGCGAATACAGTTTTGCAAAAAAGTAAAATCGTTGTAGAGACATGGTTGTACGAAATATATCCACTCCTCTTCCATCCGTTCTCCACAAATCTTATACAGCAAATCAAGTAATGCATCCACGTCCGTAGCTGTTGTTTCTTTCATATGTAATATTACAAGATCTTTACGCTTGGCTTGTCGTATTTTTTCGTACATACATTTAATCGTGGAATATGTTTATACCATCTTTGGTCAACCTTCGACGTATAGTGTGGTGCATGCACTTGAACAGATGAACGACGCTGTGTCCTGAGAACTGACAGTGGAATATTGTCCTCCGAATCATCAATTTCCCCTCCCTCAGCGTCGCCTTGATCAATAACTTCCTGTTTCGTCTCAGTTTGAAGGTATGCTCGGATTTTTTGTCAGAGCTCGACTCGACCGAAGTATCTTCAAGCACTTCTTCCAACATGGACCTAAGTCGCCTTTCTCTAGTTTTGAAATCCATTTTTAATCGAAAACTAAAGAAAAAGGTAGAACATAAACAAAGAAAATGAAAACAGCAATAGTTAATTTTGGCACGAAATGCATACCCCACGTGTATCTCGATCGATGGCTAGCGCGACAATGCGGACACACCACTACCCCCTCCCGCATCTTTTTAACTCCAGCAACACGAAACGACAATGCATTTGTGTGATCAGTTTAAAAAATATACAGTTATGTAAATAACAGGGTGTTTATGTCATACCCAGCCCCACTCTCGCTGGGTTAAAATGTCAGCATATTCAAACTTTGACACCAAATGAATTAATACCTGCTTAAATATGGTTAATAAAACTGATTTTTACTTTCGAAATTATGGTTTACCAAAAACAAAAAATGTAAAAGGTCGTCACACAATTATCAAATTCCTTTAACCACAAAAAGTACCTTCATACCATCCAATCAACAAAATTAAAATAAAAACAAAAAGAAGCACTTTCTCTCTAAATATCCAGTTTATTACTGCGCATAACAATTAAAGTGATTTCCAGCTTAATTCAATTAATAAAAATTAGTCCTTCCTCTGACCTTTTCCATTCCATTCCACTCGAGTTCTTGTGCCTCATTTACCATTCCCAATTCAATCCCAAGCAAGCAAACTACATAAACCCAATACCATATGCTATTCTCATAAACCTCTCTCCACTTCATTCCATTACCGTCCCTCACACTAATTTAAACATTCCCGTGTAAGGTTATTGCTCCATTTTTGTTTATCTTTCTGGCTCATGTGCGCTTTAGTGTAATTCCTGTACTTTTGTGGCCGCTATAGCGAAATTCCGCTAAAGCTGATTATAACAAATGAATATTTAATAACATAACAGTGAACACAAATTAAAACCGAACATAAGAACAACCCTAACCGAGTGTAATTCTCTTCTCTAAATCATGGATGTATCTCGTAGTTGAAATTCACAAGCTAATTGCCTGTTTGACAGAATGTTACAATGTAACATATGAGATAGGATCCACCGCACTCAATGAAGGATGAATATCATCATCCACGGATTCAAACCCCAATCCCAATCCCTATATCTATACCAATTCCAAGCACCCATCCCTATAAGGCGATGAGTTTCTGTATATAATTTAATTAGGCTAAATTGTTCGCAAACTAATTGATGACTTTAATTTGCTTTTAATCCGCCACCATGTATCCTTGCACCCGATCTACCGATTTTAAAGCCAGTTTGAAACTCTTGCGCGGTGTCATTTGAAATTTCTACTCTACTTCAGTGTAAATGTGTGTGCTACTAAACTACTAAAATTGTAATGTATGATACTTTTTCTCCGTTCTAAAAAGAATTTGTTACCCACTGTTAAAGACTAGGAATTTTTCTTAAAAATTGTCATTCTTGGTGAAAGTAGGGCTCAAAAGGGGCAAACATCCAAAATCAACTTTCAAAAGTCAAAAACAATTTTGTTTGCAACTCCAGTGAAAAGGACTTTATCCTCTTCAGAAATAATTTGTGAAGATTGGCTTACATTAGACAGCACAGATAGCGCAATTATGTGGATGCCTTGGTATTTGGCTGGAGCAGTATTTGTATTTTAATAAATATATGTTATGTAAATGCATTCCTTTCTGTGGTCTGAAAACAATACTCTTTCACACCAGTCAACTTTCCGGTCATATGCTTATGTGTATAAACGCAATAATTCCTTATGGATGTCCCATTTGGTTTAATGTTTCGCGGTATTACATACATATATGGAAATGGTTTGGGGTATATGAAAAAATGTCATGTGCTGAGTACATAAAACGTTATTCTAATGGGTGAGTTTTAAAGCGTTTGGTTTTTAATTGTCACAAAAAAAAAACACAGGAAAATTGCAAAGTGTATAAAAAATGTATTCGAGTTGATAAATCAATGCTTGCCATTTACTTTTTAAAGACTATTTCGTGTAAATGCTGACCACGACTACGTTTTAACTGCTCCATATGGAGCGTCCAATTTTGAATCACCATTTCGAGCATATTGGCTACAATTGACGTTGGCTTATCGGCATAGACGAGTGATTTGACTTAGTCTAAAGGCGTTAAATCTCATGCCCTGGCCGGCCAATTCACCGGTCCTAAGCGAGAAATAAATTGCTCACCGAACTCATTTCTCAATTGGTTCATCGATTCGTGGCCGAGTTCAGCTCGTGCATTGAACCGTAGCGGGGGCCATTGGCGGTAAGATTGTTCTCACGGTCATCTTAAAAAAAAATACGGACCAATCAGTGCCTGAGGTCTCATCGGACCAAATACTGTAGTTTTGTTTAGGAACATACCCATTCAACCGGAAATGAGCTTTTTCGCTGAAGACAATTTTTCTCAAGCTTTTCTAAGGTCCATTCTCCCAAAATTCGACGCTGTGGCAGGTGGTTTGGTTTCAGTTCTTGCATGAGCTGTATTTTGTAAGACCCTTGCGTAAAATCTTCCACGTAGTCGAGTAACACAATTGGAGACGAATGGACAAATCACGATCCTCATTAATACTAGTGGATACACCCGCAATATTTTCCTCTGAACGCACGCTACGACTACGCATAGGTGACTTGATGTCCAGTAGAATGAAATTGGTGCGAAATTAGGTCACTATAGCTGGAATTGCTTGCTCAATAAGTCTATTATGACGACCGTAAAATGGAGGATGTACGCGAAAAACATTTTCCACAGAACACGAATTTTGATAATAAAATTCAATAATTTGTGAATGTAGTTCGGGTGTGAGTCTTCTCATGATGAACTGGCAGTGCCAGCTGAGCATGTTTGACTGTACACTGAAAAACCAAACAGCAAAAAAGATCATTCAATTAGACAGGATCGATAATTTACATAAAAGTTGGTTCGAAAAGTCTCGAGACTGACATATAGATGGCGACTCTAATAAAATTTCTGTGGAGACACAGTAGCGCCCTGGAGGTGAATTTATGAATTGACTTTACAATCGAAAGGGAACTATTTTCACTGATTTCGTAATATGTTGTAGTATGACCAGATAAGAACGGTAGGAAAAAAAATTTAAATAAAACATTAACTTTGTGAAACATAAAATTTATTCTGGATTTATTTTGAGGCTACGTTCATGCCATTATGTGTGGAATAGCACACACATCATTCAAATGGCCACCTCGGCTTCGCTGGCAGTGCTTGAAGCAGTCGGTCCAATTTTTGATGGCTCGGTCCAATATGTGCGGCATTATTCTGGCAATAAATTGTCGAATGATGGCCTCGAGCTCGTCCAAAGTGGTTGGCTTGTTAGCGGAGACTAAGGACTTGAGAAAATAATCGCGTGGTGTTAAATCGCATGATCGTGGCGGCCAATTTATGGACGACGTTGTCGAGCTCTGGCCACCAAAATTCGGTTATCATCGTTCTATACCTGTGACCATTGATGGTAACGGTGTCGCCTTCTTCATTTCGAAAGAAATAAGGTCGGATGTTGACGCCATGTCATAAACCGCACCAAACAGTCAATCTTTGTGGATGCATTGATGCTTGGCCCAACACTTCTGGATTGTGTTCGCTCCAATAACTGCAATTTTGCTTGTTGACATAGCCGCTGAGCCAAAAATGGGCCTCTTCCGATTAGATGATCTCTGTCTGGTTGGACACTTAATATCCAAAACAGTGTACTTACGTTCAAATATTTCCACGGTGAGTCGAATTGCGTTCATACTATAGACACGATGACGACCGACCTCAGGACGAAATTCACGTTGAGTATTTACAACTGATCCGAAATTACTTCATCGATTTTGATCACATTTACTGGACGTCATGTAACTATGCTCTATCCTAGGGGTATCATAGGGGTAACTGTCTTCGTTGCTATCGCAGCTCATTCGAGGAATTGTACTGCGAATGTTGAGCTGAAGTGATCTATTCGCCGGTACCATGTGGCACAAAGAGACCGCCCTGCAACCGCCCCATGCGATCATCCAGTTCAACATGATTGCCATTCGGCAGCCAGTTGCCCACTGTGTATGATGTTCACCACGAAATGGTGTTTGGGCAGTAGGAACGGATAAAAACCATTCCATGCAGCCAGGAGAGTTTCAGCTGTGTCATGTCACTAGGGTCCGTTTCAGGCAGCAGTGAAATCTGCAAGCAAAATTGCACAACAGTGAGGTCTAATTGTGGACATAAATAAATCGCCATGCCACGATGGGGACTGTACGGAAAGGGCCTGTAAGGAAATGCAAGTGTGTTAATGAAAAGCAGCAGCGACCTTATCATGATTTCGCCCGAAAATATCATCGAATTGCCACAGCACAACTAGAATATCCTAAGTTCAACGTGGAAACACAATCGAGTTGAGCAACATCCTGGAACCCATCAAGATGAAAAAATTGGCCAAGGACAGCAAGCAAAAGCCCTGCAGTCGGATATGCGCATCCCGAAGTGTATTTGGATTTATGAATTAATTAGTTATTCCTTTCTTTTTTTTCTCCTTTTCGGAACCTGATACGTAAAACCGATTTAGGTTTGAAATTCAAGATTCGTTTGTATCCTTCCAGCATTTCGTTTATTGTACTTTCTACCGATTCCACACCTGTTTTCTCTGTCGTCTATCTTTTTGCGTTCTACCCATGGTCTCAAGACAATAAGGATGAAAATATTTCAAAAACAATACACGAGTGCGAAGAACAAACATACTCGTATATCCAATCTCCTAACAGCATAGACTGCTTAATATAAATGGAGGAAGCATCCGTAAAAGAAATGAGGAATATTCTCAGCTCACTCAAAATAGACAAGTCAACTAGAATAGATTGAATAAGGCCCAGAGATCTAAAATTTCATTCAGTAACCTTAGACACAGTAATGATTAGACTCATCAATATGACTATTGAAAAGGCATCGGTTCCAAAAACTTTGAAAAATACATAAAAACAGAAAGAAAAATGACAAGTTGGCAAGATCCTTGAAGGAGTGATAACAGAAAGACTATCCAATTATCTAGAAAGATATGCAATTTTACATAGTAACCAGTTTGGTTTTAAAAAAAAAAACAGAACACAATTCTCTTACTCGGCGTCTTCACAAAAAGCCTCTATACTAGTCTAAATAAAAACCATAGTTTTAGGCCCAAACCCTGGTAGCTGGTGCCGTAATTTAAGATTGATCATATAATTTATTACTGATTAATAAAGTTATAATAATAATAATAATAACCATAGTGCAATTGTTGTATTCATCCATTTCAAAAAGACTTTCGATACCTTAAACCATCATTATATTCTTAGAGAGCTGGGGAAAATAAATGCGTGTGGTTTCATTTTAGCAAGAGCATTGAATATGGTGCTCCACAAGGATCAATATATGAAAACAAGTACAGGTTAAGCTTACGCGTACGATACAGCTGTCATCGTTAACCACAAGAGTGTTGCAGATGCTGCATACATAATGCAAAAAGAATTTAACGCAGTACCAGCCTGGTGTCATGACCGTGGTTTAATCACCAATGCAGCAAAAACAAAGACCATGCACACCCGACCTACAACATAACTTCGAATCAAGTTTCACGACGTGGCATATTTACACAGAAGTTTTCTGTGTGTGTCTTGTTTACACGAGCTAATAAGAGACAAAGAAAACTGTATATTAAACTTGGTTATTTCCTTAAGTATTTAAAACTATTTCTCATTTTAATATAGGGTTTTCCAATAAGGACTTAACAACTTTTTTTTTTAATAAAACGCAAACCATTTGAGATATTTCAAAAACTTTATTATCGGCTTGAAGTACAATTAAAACACTTATGAACAGAACTCGACTTCGTTCATATGGCCACCGCGGGCACGTTTGCAGCGGTCGATTCGTTGGACCAAATTTTCAACGTCTCGGCCACACATTTCGGGCGAAAGGGCCTCTATTTCGCGTTCAATGTTGGCTCTGAGCTCTTCCAACGTCGTCGGCGTGTTGGCATAAACCAATGACTTAACGTAGCCCCACAGAAAATAGCCCATTTCTTGAGATAACAGTCTCGCCATACTTACTCTTCAATAAATCGATTGTAGCGTGTGCTGTGTGGCTTGTGGTATCATCCTGTTGAAACTACATGTCGTCCGAGTCCATATCTTCCAATTCGGGCCAAAAATATTCGGTGATCATGGCGCGATAACGCTGACCATTCACAGTAACGTGACGATCGTTATCGTCGACGAAAAAATATGGCCCAATAACGCCGCCGGCATGCAAACCGCACGAAACAGTTATTTTTTGTTAATGAAGTGGTGATTCATGAAGCACATGTGGATTTTCACCCGACCAATAACGCATATTTTGCTTATTGACGAACCCATTGAGCAAGAAATGAGCTTCGTCACTGAAGATGATTTTGCGATGAAATTCATCATCTTGGCGCATCTTCTCCAGAACCCAATCGGAGAACGTACGTCGCTTAAAATGGTCCATCGGCTTCATTTCTTGAGTCAGCTTGATCTTGTATGGGTGTAAACCAAGATCCTTACGCTAAATACGCCATAATGTGGTCTGAGCGATGCTCAATTCTTGAGAACGCCGTGGAATTGACTGATTTGGATCGTTTGCTACGGACGCCTGAAGGGCAGCGATATTTTCGACACTTCGACCAACCAGTTGTCTCACTGCCATGGCAACATCACACAACGAATATGTAGACTCAAATTTTTGCACTAAACTTGTTATTGCCTGTCTCCTAGGGCGAGAATTACGACCGAAAATTGGAGTTAACGCTCTTAAAGTTGCAGTCATTGACTCCGAATTTCGGTAGAAAAATTTTATAATTTGCAGACGTTGCTCGTTCGTGTACTTTACATGATGAAAATGTTGAGTATACTGAATCAATTGACAGTGACAGTTTGATGATTAGTGAAAGAGTGCGTTCACAAATTAAATTCAAAGTTGTCAAGTTCCTATTGGAAAACCCTTTATAAGAGATTCAACAATATTTTAAATTTTTTGTAAATAGGCTTCCAGCTCTTGACGCTTTGCAGATGTACATAAATTTTGTTAAATTGTATTATATAATCTATGTCAATAAAATCAATCAATCAATCAACCCTGGAGATGCTAAGTTTTATTCCTGCGATCGGGTCTACGTCGAAAATTACAAAATCGAATTTTCCTGGCTTGGAGAAGGTCGGAAGGTTATTCCTCAATCAAGGTTAGATTAAGGTCAGCTAGGAAGGTTTCGCTGAGAGACCGGGCTAGTTAACCCGAAGGAAAATGCTTCCGAGAGGTAATCAGTGTAGAGGACTCGTTATACGTCCATTTTACCTCAAAATCTCCATGGAAGTTCTCAGAAGATGAGTTTAGTAAGCTTATCTGCAGATCTGCTATTTCTCCTTATTAAGGGAACCAACTTTTGTTGGAAAATGTAGTTCTACCAAACCAGGTACTAGACAATTTAATTTATCCCGAATGAAACAAAAGAAGAAAAACAATCGTCGGAGACCATCAACTATCTTAACAGAATTTGGTGCTATAACACGCTTGGATTCCGAGGAATATAGACTTCAAAAAGAATCCCTCAGAATAATCTTCTTAAATCCAGGTGCGTCCGCTGCAGTGTTCAACAAAAGTTGAATCGACTTTTTGTCTATTTATATTTAAAATGTAGAGTGCATGAAACACATCAAAGGAGGATTTCTTCTCTCTCCACGGATAAAAAGTTGAATCCATTTTACAGAGCTTACGATACCAAAAAGGATCCACTCACTTCCATTTATCCTTTTTTATCCCCTTTAGCCAATTTGGTTCCATTAAAAAACGTACGTCATTGATCATAATTCACGAAATAACTGTCACATACCTCTTTCCTGTTCAACAAATTCTATCTAATCTGCTTCTAGTTTCCAATCCCGAAAAAAGCTACACGAAAAAAATCTGCTATATTCTTGAATCTATGAATGTATCTCTCACTACCTATTCCCTGCTTTCACTTTATTTAACACTATACAGGGCATTGGCACGGATACAAAAAAGCACACTACCTACCCAAAAAAGGAAGGAAATTAAACCAGCTACCAAAACCAACTCCCCTTTGGCGAAAGTAGCGATTTACTAAAATGCAGGTTTCACAAATGTCCTGTCACAAAAGGAACGAACACATCCACAAAAAAATAAAAAAATGTGTATCTCAGTACGCCACACATTTAAATGCTCGTTGTCACTCTGCAATCATGGGCAAGAAAAAACTCTGATAACAGTAACTCGTCTATAGTCGTATATGAGCAGACTACGAATGCTGTTCGTACACGGTTTGTTGTGCAACCCAAAATCCAAGCCACCATCAAGGTGGTTTTAGCAGCCATCCCTGGGTATTTGGCTTTTACTTTACCAGGAGAAATGTATGAACCTATTCACGTCCCGACTATTGGCTTGCATGCATACGAGCACAGTACTGAGGCGCAATTGCATTTGTGACTTCGCTCCATTGAACCATATGCGGGGCAACAACACAATCACGTTGTTTCAGGGAAATTGGATTTCTCGCAAAAAGGACACTGTGCCACCATTATAATCATACAGCTGGAGCCATCAAAATTCGCCGAGGTTTGACATTAACACTAACATCAACATTTAGAGGTTCGTTTCGTATGTCTCGTTTTATTCAAAATGGGGGTCAGAGATTAAAACATAAAGGACACGAGCACTTACACCATTTGACGCCATTTTATAGAGGTTAAATAGGGATTTCAACTTCTAATGTAGGACTGTTAGTGTTGCCGCGGTAATAAATCTCAGGGTGCTATAAAGACATTACTAAAATCAGTGCTCGTGTAGTTTGTTAGGTGACTCGACAAAGATCAGCATAAGTTATAATATGAAAGGATCGATATGATCGGTAGTGATAGCACGTGCAAATATCAACAAAGTATAATTTATAAAACAGTGATTGAATCAAATGAAAAGGACCTAAAACAAATAGCAGCTACTCAAAGCAGAGGGACTATGGTATACCCCAGGGATCCGAACTAGCCTCTTTGATGTTTTTTTTTTCTTGCTTTATTGCCTTTCTCTTCTTTAAATTAGAAGTCACAATAGACATCCGTTTGAGTAAATCAATACCCAGTTCAAATAAATTGCTGTTAGACTCGAATGAGAAGTGTTTCTAACTTGGGTAAATAGAATCTTGTAAGCTTTTAATGAGGCAGAAGATCTTGTAGTGATAATGGCTACTATTCTGTTGATATCACACCTAGCACAGGTATTTTGTTGTTTAAGATTTCTTCTATATATATTGGATAGCTTCAGAAATGTAGCTGTAGCTGTAAATGAATGCATGTCTCTCTTATCCAATCCTAACGAAATATTGACTGTTTCTGCTTGAAAGTCATTAAGGTCTGAGCGGAGCCTGATCGCGCTTTCCTTCTGCTCCTTTGAGAGGAACACGCAGATTATCTGTTGCTCAGATTTATTTGAACTATTTGAGGGGATTTTTGGGTAGGATCTACATACCAGCCCGCGCTGGTATATTTAAAGATCATATCTTATGCCAAACCTCAGTATATGGTAATTCTTTTCTACCATCACTCAAACGCTCGGTTTTATGAGGAGCAAAAAAGACATAATGTTTTTTTTTCTGCGATTGACAAGCTGTGATGGTCGTTGATGGCGGTTATTTTCAGAAGAAACCGTTGCAATCAGATGCAAGCCAAGTCTTATTCGATAACCTCTGTAGGCGTCTGGGCCCTTCCATGTATTGCTTTTCATCAGAACCGTAAGACTATGCAGCCTAAGTAAGACATTTGACAAACTTTTGGCTATCTATGGGGATAGTGGGAAATCAGATGTAAGCCTATAGTCTTCTTTGAATAACCTATACATGGATGAACTTAAGCGTTAGTCCCTTAGTCCCTTAGACAGATATCTTTGGAAGCACAATCAGGCACCATAGCCAACACGACACCACGTCTGCAATCGGCGCAAGGCACTCATCCAGATGTCGTTATTTTCCAGGCGGCCAATGTAGACTTGGAAAACTACCGAGCTACAGTCAAAGTACTTCTATGAAATCTCTGATGTCACCACTGTGAGGAGATTTAATGTTAAACTTCTGCAATCATAACATCCACCAGAAACTTCTTTATGGACGCTTATATAACCTCTTTTTCTATAATTAAGTGCCCTTAAAATGCTTGCACACAGCGCTGCCGAAGGACAACCAGGGAGGTAAGCAACACGTTGGTTTTAAATGTTTGAAGGTTACAACGAATAGGAAACGAATCACGATATTTTAGAGTACGTCCGAATACTGATGAGCATTCATACCAAGACAGTTGTTATGGTTAAAAGTTTGAAGGGGCGGAATGCTACTGCCCATTTCTATGGGGCACTGGTGGTGGAAATAGCGGCAAAAGAGAGTGATACACGAGACATTACGTCGGTGTTCGCTGGTGTCCATTGTCTGAGTGATATTAGTATCACACATGATTTTCATCACACGGTTTTGAATTCTATCTGGCATCATTGTGAAGAGAGTCGTTGATCCCAAAAGCACGCATTTTCGACAAAAGAGACTGATGCCAAACTCTGTCGAATACCTTAGTAATATCAAGTGCAACTATCATGCTTTCTTCAGATTGGTGTAGACTTTGGCTCCACTTTTCGTTGAGATATGCCATCACATCACCAGTGGACCTGTTGCTACGAAAACCATACTGCCACCCATTGGGAGGTTTTGGTGTTTCGAGATATTTCATGAACTGACGGTTTATCAGCGTTTGTATGGTCTTGGAAAGAATGAACAAAAGTACAATGTGGCTATAGGAGGAGAGAGAAGAAGACTCGCCTTATTTGGTAACGGGCTGGACAAATTCTGTTATAGGATTGATAAAAAAGCTTACACAGTGATTTTGATAGCGTGGAAGAACACCTCTTCAGAAGAAGGGAAGTAATACCATCTAGATAAGCGGATTTGTGAATGTTAAAATTTTTGTGAACTCTTGCTACAACACGAGTCCTAAAGTGGATTCGTTCCATTGAATATTCGACACACTCAAGTGTAGGCGGAGACAAAGCACAATCTGGAAGTATTGAGCTGGTCCCAAAGTCTACAACAAGCAGATTGGCCTTGTCCAAAGAGCTGATAGCTGGAAAGTCATTATAAATGCATATTGGGATGGGCAGAATTTCGAATATTTTTGGTGAACGATCAAAAATTTCCACTATCTTTTAGACATTGTAGAATTTTTTGACTCAGCTTTTGGTCGTATTGAAATTTCAGAATTTCACAAATTTCACCCGCATTAGGTGCTGAAGCTCGGTTGCCAGAAATGTAGTGTCTGATGTTCTGAGTTTCACCCTACCACATGTAAGAAACCTCTGGTTTGATGAAAACTGTGGGCAAATGCATGTTTTTTTAGAAAAGCAACCTGCCTATGAACCGGAGCTGCATAGAAGAACGAGAGTGAATAGAGCGACCCTCTACGAACATGGAAGAAGAGAAGAACATCGGCTTATTCGGAGAAAAAAGGAAAGGAATTAGAAGCGATCAACAAATTTAAAAAGGCATATAAAAATACACATATGGATTATCTGACTGGAATATATTGTATATGTATGTTATCCTCTAAAATGACGTGCTATGAGGCTTCTTTCTTCCTATGATCTGATCATGGATTGAGGTCGTTCGCTTAAAACATCAAATGATGTTGCCTTCTAGTCTGTTCATGAAAGCGAAACCTATTTTTAAAATAAAATATAGGCCAAGATATCTAACTTCCGTTCTTACTGTGCCATTAATGCTAATTTTTTGCATTCTTTAACTATGCTTCGATGTCCCTTACCACTGGCGCTTCGAAAACAAGAAACCACATTTATGTTAACTTGTTTTTAGTCCCCATTTTTTTTTGTAAAGTCTTTTACGGTTTGATATGACCCTGGTTCGGCCGCAAAAATATCAGAGAAAGAAAAGTCGTAGAAAATATTGATCCCTGCGGTATGCCTAACATTACCGAAAAATAATCTGAATGTTCACTAGCTGCATATATACAAATATACATATGATGAAGAACGATCTTGGAAATAGCTATACAGTAATTGAATAAGATGTTTAGGAGAATTAAGCTTAATTAACTTATAGACGAACTTTTGTGCCAAAGAGAATCAAAGGCTAACTCAATAGATTTTCACAATAGATCTTCTTCTTTCCAAACAATATTTACAAACTTAATCAAGTCAGAAATAAGAGTGAGATAAATAAGCACTCCAAAAACAAATATAGGTATGCGAACAGAAGACACCATCCTCGTTTTCCCGTGTTTTCGTTGAAGTGTAGGGCAGAACGTTATAGCTTGCCAATTACGTTTCTAAGGATATGAAAAATTACTTCTGCGTTTGCAAATATTGAAATAGAAACGGGTCAAATCAAATCGGATAGGTCACATTACCCAGTTAAAAATATGTTAATGAAAATGTACTGTACAGCGACATCGATCCGGTCAGAAAAGTACACATCAGTCACCTTGAATGTAAAGGACATGCAGAGTGAATGAATATTAACGATCCACTCTACGGGTCTTCTCAATTCTTAGCCGGTGGGATAACCGGGCTGAAGATAAGTAAGTATCTCTTATTCAACAACTTGACGAAATTGTGGAAATTATCTCCATGTTTGGTTGCCTTAAGAAAGCAGCCTTGAGACAAATAAATATGCGGGTCTCATTCAATCCTCATAATACGTACTTATACGTAGTCGCAGACATATTAGCGTTGCGAAGACTCGATACATTTCAAGTGGTGAAACTTCGAAGGCAGTCTCAGCAAAGTGTTTTGAATATTTGGAAAAAGCATCTTTGGGTCTAGATGTATCTTTTCTTCATCACATGTGAAATTAACAGATTTGATATAAGCGGAGTAACAGACAAGTCTTTGTTGTCCCAAGGCCGTAAACATATTGACTAAATGAAGTAAAAGCTGTCAGTTGCTTCTTCTGCCGTAAGCTCGAAGATACCTTAAAAAAACAAAAACAAATTTTAGGTCAATAAATACGATTATGGCCATCACTGACACTACTCATTCACTCTCTATACAAAAAAAAAAAACGAAAACAAGTTCGACAATATCGTTTAACGTTTTCGCAACTTTGTCATAATATCGTTAGTAACTGTTGAAGCAGAAATTAGGCCTACACCAGCCAGCACATATTATAGACCAGCATAGATCTCCAAGTCTCGTACACCTACTTTTACAGATGTCAATGAAAGTCTACATGGTATGGCTTAATTTTCCCCTTTTTCATGTCACAATTCTGAAAAAAAGTAAAAGAAAACAAAAGTAAAAGAATGCTTAAGAAACCCCTTGACCAATCAGCGCAACTACATTGTCAGTTGAAAAGTAAAAGTTATTCGCTGATATTCGTTTGTGCTGATATGAAATTTTGCTTCTTCTTTTGAAGTTGTTCCCAATTTGGAGAGAATTTACCCTATAAATGGGTAGATAATGCGAATTAGATAAGCATAAGTGACGTCGCTTAGTTCCCCAAATAAGATTTAAGATTTTTGTTTCTTTTGAAAACATAAGCGACAGTGAAAAATAAAATGTTAAAGTTCATTGACAGTTTCGGAGAACTAAATCCTCTTCCTCCTCTGTGATTACTATTCGTCATAGACTCTATTTTATTTTTGCGTTGGTAACACGAATGATGTTATCACTTACTCTCATCTGGAAACTTGTTTCGATATGACAAGAAATGCTTGAAAAGTCGATGGTGTTCCGACACTTTACTTATGTATGTCTACGAGTAAGTCTCCATAAATCTTGTGTACCACATAATATGTATCTGATTCTAGAGAATTTTACCAGAGAAAATCCAGATAAGGGGATACCATTTACATTAAGTCAAATTCTCTATTGCTCGTCTTTCGTTGTACCATCATGGACAAAAACGACAGAACTTAAAGCATGATTGTGTACTTACTATGGCTTTTGAAGTGGCCTATTTGTAGAATTTGTATTGCTCCGATTTCTTGATTTCGTAACTAAGGGAGATAGATATATGGTACTTTGTTTTTTTTTTTTTGTTAATTATTTAAAGACGGACACCAAAAACACTAGGCATGTCCCGACCGATAAGTAAGGGCATAGGAGTGATGTTATCGTATGTATACCACCTTGATCATAAAGTTACCGGAATTTATTCAGAAAATTAAAAATACAAGTTTATTCATCTAAAGTACTCCTATATTGTCCTCTTCAAAGTAATCCCCATCGACTACAACACATTTATGCCAGCGCTTAATCCAATCCTCGAAACATTTTTTATATTCGGTTTTCGGTATGTCCATCGGTACTTCCTGCGATTTTTGCATTACTTCCTCTCGGCTGCTGAAACGTGTTCCCCGTAGTGGTTTTTTAACTCGATTGAACAGAAAGAAGTCACAGGGAGTCAAATCAGGTGGATTCGGTGGCTGTTGGATGGTATTTCTTGCATTTTTCGTCAAAAAATTACGAATAATGATGGCACTGTGCGACGGTGCGTTATCATGGTGCAAAATCCACGAGTTTTCTGCCCACAATTCTGGTTTCTTACGGCGAATTGCTTCACGCAAACGTCTCATAACGCCCAAATAATACTCTTTGTTTACTGTCTGCCCTTCTGGCAAAAATTCATGTTGCACTACACCGTTGTAATCCATGAAAACCGTGAGCTTTGCCTTCCTTTTTGACTGAAAACGACGTGGTTTTTTTGGTCTCAGCTCCATCAATGTTTTCGTCGGTTTTCGATGTCGATGACCTGCCACTGCGTTCATCATCTTCGATTGACTCACGACCACTTTTGAACCGCTCGTGCCACTGTTAAATGACCGTTTTCTTTAGAGGGTCGTTATCGAAACACTTCTCCGACCTTTCCAACGTTCGCGCACCATTAAATCCGTTCTTTACGCAAAATTTAATGAAAGTTCGTTGTTGCAAATTTAAATCAATTTCTAAAATTGTAAAAAATCGCCAACACACACAGAGATAGATGTACTCTACTCTTGGCTACGTAACTTTTGCAAATGTCAAGCTATGACGCTAAAATTTAGAAAGAATGTCAACAACAGATTTGCCAACTTAATAAAAAAAAACAGAACTCAAATTGGAACATTCGGAGCGCCAGACGGTTATACCGGGAACTTTTTGATCAAGGTGGTATAGTTTTAAATCTGCTAGTCATTGTTAGAGTATTTTAATGTTTATGCAATACACATATCTTCAGGCAGCAGGGATTTGTGAACAAAAGCAAGTCGCTGAAGCACCCTTTTCCTGTGCACAATTCACAGCAATGTGCTCAAATACAGAACAATTGAGATACCCTGTATTTTGGCCGCCCACTAACACTGGATTTTGGCTCTTCGCTGGGACGGTTTTCACAATTTCACAATCCTTCGCTTTTCATATCGCGCTGAAAGACTCTTCAATTCACTGATGGTTTTAGCCGAGTATAGGACTGGTGTCTGCCAGTCCAACGGTGATTAGTTCCACTAGGTCCACTTCATCAATCTCAGTATGAGTTGCCAGTTTCTGCAAGGGAATCACATAATATTGAAGTGAGCTTAGCTGACGATATATTTGATGTTTATTTGATGTTACTTTATAGTCGAATTCCTTGACAAAGATACCTTCTGCGAACTTCAAACTATGGACAAAAACTGTTATGGGAATCATCTTAGCAGTACTATGTAGAAAGATATATGCAACGCTCGTCATAGCCAATAGAATGGACCACATCTTCCAAGTACTGTAAGAGTCATGTTCAGACAAAGCTGGGACCGCGCTTTCGGTATCCGAAAATTCAACCCTTCTTCCCGTCGTTAACGTTGTGGACTGTGTTGTGCTTTTCATAGGGTGTAGTAAAAATACGGAAAATTAAGAAGTTTTCCAGGCAAACCTTGGTGCGGATTTCTTAGAAATACAAGCTGCGTTTTAAGATTGTTAGCATGATAGCGCATGATGATCTATTAACATTTAAGTGATAAGTCATGTTTTTAAAAGACACTGAACATGTTGAGCTTTTTCTTGTCCCAGGTCTCCTTTTAGGTTCAAAAAAAAAAAAATAAAAAATACACCTATTCTTTGAATTAAAGACTCTTCGGACCAGAGCGTTGCTGCCCATTTGCTCTATATTTTCTAGACGTCTTAGGCTACTGTTATCATTCCTGTACAGATCGTAGAGTCACTGTCGTATCCCCTCCTCAGAAACCCGTGAATGAAAAAACAGCCGACACTTAAATAATCTTGCGTTAAAAACAATCAAAAATATTTTCAACCACCCGCGTTGCTTACATCCAAGCTTCTGAGCTATTGAACAGGGCTGATATGTTGAAGGTCCTTTTTAGATTAAATTACGTGTTTCTTGGAAAGACTTTACTACGCCTTAGCCTACTAAATTTTTTCTTCCTAAAAACTAAGCACGCGCACAAGCGGATATTTGAATTAAATCCGAAAATTGGCTTATGGGTATTCTGATAAGCATTCATAGCGAAATTGATAAAGGTTTAAGGCTACTGGTAGTTTCGATGGGGCACTGGTGGTGTCAATAGTGACGAAATAAGATACGCAAGATACACATCAGATCTGATGTTAGCATTATACTCCAATTCCCGAAGCGTAAATCTTCCTTTCTTTAGCTTGGTGGTTTCCAATTAGTTCTGCTATTAATATAATTTAATGAGCTTAACATTTTTTTGGCACAGCTCGGGTGGAGGGAAGTTAGGGAGGGAAAAAAGAGAGATACCGATGTGCGTTGGTCTTTAATGTTTGCAAGTTATAATAACTAGAAAATAAAGAGCTGAACAGGGCATTCAATAAGCGAGTTGTGCAGCTCAGGAAAGAATCACGTGATGAGCAAACATGGAGTGTTACGGTTAAAAGTTTGAAGGGGCGGTGTTGCAATGGTGGTGAAAATAGTGATAGAATAAGGTGAGACAGGAGACATTACATCGGTGTTCGAGGGTGTATTGACTGTGTAAATTCACGTCACCTACGAGTCTTATCCCACGTTTTTGGACCCTATCTAGCAAATGCAAGGAGGTCATAGGAGCACCTGCACGTATGTGGGCATTGCATTCCAATTTTGGGCAGATGAATTCATTATATAGTGAGGCCAAATTGGAGGGGATGAAATATTTCTTACATCATTTCAGGAAACCTGGACATTTCGCAGCATTTTTGGCGGCATCGGATATGTAAGTTGTTATTGACACACATACCGAAAATGGAAAGTTTTTCGGTTTCGACGGTGCAAGAGCCATTCATGGATAGTGGCTACAATTCCTGTTCCTGTAAATCTGCTAAAATTATGTACTGCTTGAAACCGTTAAAAAGAATTTTGTATTGAACCTTCCAGGAGGTAATTTCTTATTTACTGAAGAAAAGGTTGAACTGTATCTCTTCGATAGATTTTTGTTAAGAAGTCATTGGCAAACTTAATACGAGCAACATAATATAACAAATTTCTTACTCAAGATTATAGCTGACAATAATGATGTACTACATCTGTAGCCGATACCAGTGACGATATCTACTCTGCCAATAATATCAATGTCAGCAGCTATTCAAGTATTATACAATAGTGTATGTGATGTATATGATATATATGATGTGTATAGTATTTTATTCGGACTTTTTGGTTTTTCGTTGTATCTGCCATACGTGGACGTTATCGCCCTAAAAAGGCACTGATTAGACCTAATCGGGGCAGTTGGGGGGCTCTACACCTCCTCCTGGCATTCGATGCTTAGACTACAGCATTGTATCCTCAGGCCAAATCATAGAAACAAAAATTGCTGATGCTACCTACAAACTTATCAGCCACAGTCTTTAGTAGATAGGTTGCCTGCTATAACAGCTGGGCTGGACTTTCTTCATTGCGGTTGGATGGACGGAGTCCTTGACTAACATCGCCCAAATTGAATTTAGTAGTCTCGCTGCATGAAAGTCTGGTGAAATATAGTTTCCATATCCTCACCATCGATTTTAACTTGACGACTAAGTACACTCATAGACATTCGTATAAGCGCACTTCAGTTTTCTCTATAAAGTTTTAAATTAAAGTCTTTTGTTTGGTGTCATAATTTTTTATTTAATATTTCGTCTTTCATTTACTTATTCTAATTCAGTTTTTTTTTGTTTTCTATAATATTTTGGAAATTAAATACATAAACATAAAAACTTGGTACATTTCGTGCAGACATTCATATAAGCGCAGTAGAATAACTAAATTATTAAAAATTCATAAAATTTAAAAAACATTTTTTCTTTTTTTGGATTAATATTTGGTGTGGCTTCCTCTATTTTCGATGACAGAAAAAATCCGATTGGGCATTGAATCTGACAATTTTTTTTAGTAAATTCGTGTCGATTTCTACATACTGCTGCTCAATGGCGTTTCTAAGGTCACACACTGAGTTAAATTGGCGGCCGTTGCCATAAACTGCTCGCAAATATTCCCCACAAATTTTCAATCGGATTGCAATCTGGGCTGCATGCTGGCCATTCCAATTTCTTGATGTTATTAGTTCTAAACCAATTCGAGGTCACTTTTGAGGCATGAACTGAGGCATTGTCCTGTTGAAAAGTGTACTCTGTGTCACGCTTTTCATTTAAAAATGGGACCAGCTTTTCTTCTAAAAGTCTGATGTACCCGTTCGAATTCATTTTTGTCGAAATTATTGCAAGCTGTAGAGTACTCTGATATCTTACCACGTTATGCTGATTCATCGTGCCAGGAACAACCATAACAATCAGGACCGTCAAGATTGAATTTTTTCTCGTCTGAAAAAATGACATGGCGCCACTCAGTTGTCCAAGACATATGTATGTCATTTAGCAAAATCCAGCCGCGCCTGCTTATGCCGTGCTGTTAGTCGAGCCTTAGCTTTGAGTTTTGTCCACTTTATGTTGGACGACGCATTTAGCACCCTGGCAACCTGGCGCACAGATACTGATAAATCTAGTTTTTCCCTAATTTGCCTACAATTAAGTTTATTTTTTGTCGTCTCATAACGTACTTGCCCTTTTTGTCGTCGTGAAAGCTTTAATTTCTTATGAGGCACTCACTTCTGTTGATCCGTTTAGCAATTTGGCGATTAATATAGCATTCTTCTTTGAGCAAATCCACTTTAGTATGCTCGTTACTTGACAATAGCTTTCCTTTTGGCATTTCTGAAAAAAATACCTAATAACTTGAAAATGATAAAGAGCGCTTATACGAATGTCTATGACTGTATCCTTCTGAGTTGATTTGATGCATGTGCATCACAATTGCGAATGCACTCGTTTATCGTTCTTCCTCAAAGTATATTTTCATTGTTGTGGTGTCTAAGATATCTGCAAACGTAAATTGGCTGCCACATGGTGGTTGTTCGAGTATGATATGTGTCTATTTTCACTGTACTGTCATGTCTATTCAAGGTATTTTAAGTAGTATCTAAGGAGACATCATTAAATTATGACTGTTGCTAAGTAATGAAACGATTGTCAAAACGTGCACAAATCAACATTGCGCCAGATCAATTTCTGAATTTATTTTTGAATTAATATTATATTACTCATATATATATATTATTTTTATTTTTTTCTATACATTTCATTTCATAATAGATATAGAAATTTCATTATAGTAGATATTTCAAAATAGTAGTCGTCATTTAATTAGATAACAAAGTCAAAAATTAGTGTTAGACGACACTTCATTATGGTTATGTAAATTAATTAAAATTTCTGGAGTGGGGTGGTATTGAAAAATACAGATACAGATAATAATAAAAAGAAATAATAAAAGAATATATATAGCTACACAATTAAAATTTATTAAAGACAGAATCCGTAAATGAAATGAACAGTAATGAGATACAAAGAAGAATATAGTTCCATTTAGACCGTTTATCGTAGTAATAGTTCAATATTAGCAAGATCAATAGCAAAAATCCAAGCCCTTATTTTGTTAATGTAGATATTATAGTTACTAGTTAAACGTATGGAATGTAGAAGTTTATTGAAAAAGCATGAGGCAACAAATGTCTTGAAAAATGTGTTGAACGTGCAATTGGTACATTTGCTAAGCCTGTGTTATTTGTCCTTAAATTATAAGCTGAATTAGTCCTGCTGGGAATGATCCGCTTCGCTTAAAAAATTCTCTAAGCACTTTAAAAACATATAAGTGTCTTATTGGTAAAATATTACATTCTATAAACAGGGACCAACTACGATTGCAGTTAGAAGGAATGCGAACTAGATATTTTTGAGCAACTAAGACTTTTCTAATCGCATTGAAATATGATCCTCCTTAACATACAATGCCGTATTGCAATTTAGAGTATGCCAGTCCATAGTAAAATTTTGATAAGATACAGTTTACGAGCCACCAGGTACATGTGTGATTTTATTGTTTGTAAATGATCCTTCTAGTTCAGATTTTAATCTATTAAAACTTCTAGATATTTAAAATTCTTGACTGATTCAATTACAAAACACTTCTCAGAACACGTATTTTGTTCGTAAAAGTTTTGTATGATGCAAGTATAAAGCGGTAGGCTAAATCTAGTACACTCATGCGAGTGAAATCGAAGGTTGTATTCTAGTATAGTATTGCACGATATTTTCGATGTTAATAATTTGGTTTTTTCGCTAATGAGTAACTTGTGATGAGCAAACCACACCTTACATTTTTCTAGATCTTCAATTTTCATAATGCATTCAATTTGGTTTTGGAACGTGTATGTAAAGGTTATGTCATCAGCGAATGCAGTCGCTATTCCATTAAATTGCTGTCTGGAAAATCGAGTCAATTTATATTAAAAATATAAGTGGCCATAGTACAGAACCCTAAGGGACTCCATTTCTTAAGACCAGTGGCTTACTAAATGCCATTTACCTTCACTTTTTGAACTCTATCTTTAAGATATGTTTTGAACCAGTTATGTATTGTTCACCTAAATCCAGCATTGTATAATTTATCTAATAATAACTGATGGTCAAACATATCAAAATCCTCTGTCATGTCTATGAATAAAGCCATAGTAGACATATTTTTGTTTAGCCCTTCATGTAACTGACTGCAGACCCTAATGATAGCATCCTCTGTTGATAATCCAGGTCTAAAACCAAATTGATTACTTGAAAAGAACTTATTTTTCTCCCAGAATTGCAGCATTCTCTTTTTGAGAATTTTTTCAAATACTTTAGAAAATGTATTTAATAACGATATGAGTGTGTAGTTGGACACATCTTTTTTGTTACCTTTCTTAAAAAGTAGAATTACCTCTGCGCATTTAAGTGGACTTGGAAAACCAACCATTATTGATACTTAAATTAAATAAATAGCTCAACACATCTGTTATTCGCCAAGCAATATTTTTTATCAGAATACTTGTGATACCCTCACTTGTGCAAGAATTTTTGGTCTTTATGTTCATAATGACTTTATAGATTTAGACAGAATCAGTGGACTCACATACAAAACTATTATTTTGAACTCTGTCGGTAATAAGATTATAATTTAAGAAACAGTAACAGGGATGGCAGGGTACGATTGAAGATTTGTGTAGCTCTGAAATTTCAACAAAATGTTCATTACGTGTACTGGTGATTGCTTCTGAAACTGTTATTAGAGTTCCATTATCTTCCAAATTATTTATTTGTTCAGATTGTTTATATTTGCCCAGAATACTATCTATAACTCTCCATTCTTCCCTGCTATTTCCATTTGCCCTTTCAAATTAGTTTAAGTAATAATTATTACGTGCTTCTTTAACTATCATTTTACAAAGCTTTTTATAATACTTATTCAGTCTTTCATTATAAGGATATCTAGCATGTTTATTTGCATATATATTTTTCTTTCTTATAAGATTTAGAAGATCTTTTGTTACCCAAGGTTTTAAGTGTTTATTTCGATTTGCTATGGTTGAATCTAATGTAGTGCAAAGTCTTATATACTTGTGTAAAATGGGAAGGATCATTTTCATTGTAAACCGAATCTCAAAATTCGTACGAGCGGTATTCTTTAAGCAAGTGATTTGTATCGATTTAAGGGTAGCAATTTTGGATCGAATTTACACTAGTGTTGAAAGAAGTCATATGGTGGTCAGTAATTTCGTAGTCATGAACTGCTCCTTTAACAATCTTATTACAATTTTTGCACACTCTTATTAACTCTAGTCGGATCATTAACAATATTTTTATGCCATTAAAAACAAATAGTCCTCAGTGTCTTTGTTGAAGCGATCGAGAATATTGATATTGATGTCACCTAAAACAATCAAATTTCATACCTTAATCATTTTTAAAATCTTGTCTAGATCCTTCAAAAACACAGTTTCATTTGCCTCCTCAAGCCTATAAATGCACAACAGAGTATACAAAACATTGTCATATTCGAAAGACATGTTCACGATATCAGCGCTCTGAACATTTATATTAGCGAAATTGCACGTACATCCCATTTTTACATATAAATGGTTTACCAATAGGGACTCGACAACTTTCAATTTAATTTGTGAACGCACTCTTTCACTAATCATCAAATTGTCGCTGTTAATTTATTCAGTAAACTCAACATTTTCATCATGTAAAGTACACGAACGAGCAACGTCTGCAAATTATAAAATTTTTCTACCGAAATTCGGAGTCAATGACTGCAACTTTAAGAGCGTTAACTCCAATTTTCGGTCGTAATTCTCGCCCTAGGAGACAGGCAATAACAAGTTTAGTGCAAAAATTTGAGTCTACATATTCGTTGTGTGATGTTGCGGTGTCAGTGAGACAACGGGTTGGTCGAAGTGTCGAAAATATTACTGCCGTTCAGGCGTCCGTAGCAAACGATCCAATTCAGTCAATTCCACGGCGTTCTCAAGAATTGGGTATCGCTCAGACCACATTATGGCGTATTTAGCGTAAGGATCTTGGTTTACACCCATACAAGATCAAGCTGACTCAAGAAATGAAGCCGATGGACCATTTTAAGCGACGTACGTTCTCCGATTGGGTTCTGGAGAAGATGCGCCAAGATGATGAATTTCATCGCAAAATCATCTTCAGTGACGAAGCTCATTTCTTGCTCAATGGGTTCGTCAATAAGCAAAATATGCGTTATTGGTCGGGTGAAAATCCACATGTGCTTCATGAATCACCACTTCATCCACAAAAAATAACTGTTTGGTGCGGTTTGCATGCCGGCGGCGTTATTGGGCTATATTTTTTCGTCGACGATAACGATCGTCACGTTACTGTGAATGGTCAGCGTTATCGCGCCATGATCACCGAATATTTTTGGCCCGAATTGGAAGATATGGACTTGGACTACATGTGGTTTCAACAGGATGGTACAATCGATTTATTGAAGAGTAAGTATGGTGAGCGTGTTATCTCAAGAAATGGGACAGTCGATTGGCCGCCTCGTTCGTGCGATTTAACGCCGCTTGTCTATTTTCTGTGGGGCTACGTTAAGTCATTGGTTTATGCCAATACGCCGACGACGTTGGAAGAGTTCAGAGCCAACATTGAACGCGAAATAGCGGCCGTTTCGCCCGAAATGTGTGGCCGAGTCGTTGAAAATTGGGTCCAACGAATCGGCCGCTGCAAACGTGCTCGCGGTGGCCATATTAACGAAGTCGAGTTCCATTCATAAATGTTTTGATTGTACTTTAAGCTGATAAAAAAGTTTTTGAAATATGTATCTCAAATGGTTTGCGTTTTATTTTAAAATAAATTGTCAAGTCCTTATTGGCAAACCCTGTACTATTATACCGACAGCTCGGTAAGATTCATTACATTTACCATAGGGCGGCGCGTATCCAGGAATATTATATAAACATAATTCATCCTCAAAAACCCATACTTCACTTATAACTATTACTACAGGCAAATTTTTTACTACGCAAATTACTACGCATACTACGAATGTTCTGGTGAATACAAAAATTTTGATATGAATATGATGGAACATTTGGATTATCACATATAATAGGAGTTAAGCAAGGGACAGTACTAGTATTTACAGAACTCATAATTTATTTGAATCGGTTTATACTAACGATTATATCACCTTCACTTCTGCGCATGTGCACTATCCCATTCTTGATCTATACATATTTAGATTTCTTTGTGATCCGCATTGTCTTTGCGGTTTTGAACAGCTGACGTGTGTGGTGAGATAAACACTCATTGATGTGCATCTTCTGGGAGTTCACCTCTGCTTTGAGTAGAGACGTTGTTAACGGTTCTTTCTTCTGACGGTTTGCTCTCATTATCTTCTCCTTCCAACGTCGGCTTGACAATCTTACATGAAGAATCTATATCGTTCTCTGTTACACCCACATTGATTCCATCACGAAAGATTTTTAGCGCCAAATCGGTGGTAGCGACGTTGATGATTTGAGGAATATTTATTTTTGTTTTGAAGCTCCATTATTTGTTATGTTTAAGCTTCTTTTATTTGTTGCAGTTTCTTATGATGCCCGAGATGAATTGGATTCTTTTAGAGATGAATTTGTTCCCTTCTGATGTTGTTCTCTTATGGCCTTGCTGACACTGGCAAAAGCTTCACCAGATAGCGAATTGTGATGGATTTTACTACAGTCGCAACAGACCACTTTTAACTGAGTTCGTTCGCCTTTATTACGCACAAAATGCATGACATTGTTAAATAAATAATTGTTTAATTAGCTCTCGGTACCTGTGTACCCCACAACACTCGACTTGGAACTGAGGTCTATGTCTTTTATTTTCAACAATTTATCCATGATGTTTTTTTAACTAACAAATTAAAGTCACCGATCATAATTTTGTCATATTTATAATACTCAGACACGAGTAAACTTTTTTTCAGGAAGTTATAAAACATCTCTTTGATAGCGTTTTAGTTACGCCTTAGAAAACCATTTTTCATCACTTTAAGCCTAACCGACTACAGCTGTTGGGTAGATTCAACATAATTCTTAAGTTCATTCCTGGTTATTCTTATATAGGGTCTCATTCACTGTTGGTTCACATCACACCCAACCCTTATACCCGGTATCAGTAGATAAAAATTGAGGATATAGGGGTAGATGCAAGCTTTAGACTTGGATTGATCTGATTGGATTTTGTTTAAGTTGTGGCGGCCGACTAATTTGACTTATTCTAACAATGTAAACGATATAATGACTTCCTCTTAAGTGTAACAACTCTCCACCCACTCCACCGCATAGACTGTCAGTGTAAGCCCCACAGTAAGATTCATGACAATTTTAAATATTTGGTCTACTCGTATTCACTCGCTTAGTCGTACGATGGGTCATAAAGCCTTGTTTGCAAATCTTTGATGATTTTTTGCTTAAAAAGTGGAATTGTTACTGATGTTCGTGCTGTTTACTCCCCCACATTTTCATGAAACTTCAAAACACCATCATTATAAACGAATCGTCAATTTCCTTTCATCATGATTCTCTTACTATGGAACACGCAATTAGTCACTTACTAAATACTCGTAAATCCATTTTTCATCTCCAGTTTTGCATAAATCTGACTAAAAATGCTCTAATTAGAGTCATCTATAAATAAGCACGTTTTACTAATTCTCAACAGCCCACATGAAAGACGCGTATGAGTAGACAGATGCTTTTATAACGTCTTCAGTCTCATTTAAAAATTTATCTCAATAGTTATAAACTCTTCTTGTTCTATCTACAAATGATAGAAAATCTTGTACTTACAAATACATATCGTTCCCCATATGCCAGAAACATGAAAGTGCAAAATTGATAATTTTGGGAAATCGTGTTTGAACGTTCTTTGCTGCCGCAAAATTCGTAGGTTTAATCTCTTCTTGCTTTGGATACTACGAGTACTTACTCATTCTGGTTTTTAAGATGACAGAGTTTATATGTTGTTGCCCGCCCGCACCCTACCCCATTGTTTTGGCACATTCACTTTTTTGGTTTAACAGTATAACAAAATTAATATGAAAGAATGGCTTTATAAAAGATACGAGTACCTACTTAATGTACAATAGATAAATAAAGTAAATTAAATTAAATATAAATATATTTATTTCATTTACTTTAAGTAGTTCTTTTTACTACATCAGTTCTCATTGTTGAAATCAGAATTTCCAGAAAAGTTTGGCTCCGCCAAGGCATTTGTTGGAATTACGATCGTGTCGCACATCTTATTCAAATCTTTCAGTTTCGCCTCAGCGATGGGCAGTGTCTTCAAGTAAACACAGCTGCCTTCAAATGAAGGAGTGACGACCGCTTCTTTTAGAGGCTTCGGGTACCAATTCATCAGAATAGATTTTTGAAAAAAAATTTTAAATGGTCCATCTTTTGTGTTTCTCAACCAACAAATACTTCGCAAGAGAAGTTTAATAACTTCCTAGTTGAAATACACAATTGAAATCCACAAGTTCTCGTAAAACTGTGTGTGAATTTGGAAAGGTTCTGGAGAAATACGTGCGCCCCCGATGAACTACGCCCATCCTTCAGAAAGGCATACAGGCACATTCTTGGATTGTTTTTTCGATTTTGGAATATATGGAATTACGCTCCTGTTTTGTGTGTCCGGTTTCAAAATATGTTCAATTGTTCAATTCATTTTATTCAGTTTCTTACATTATATAACAATAATTATTAAATACCTACAATTTACAATTTTATTTTTCACAAAAATCCTAGGTACTTAAAATATTTAAAAAAGACACTTTGTTTCCAAATAGAAGACAAGAAGATGTCAGTGACAAGAGTGTTGGTTAGAAATAAGTTTATATCAAGGAATTAATTTTAAAAGCCGAAAGAAAAGGAGAATGACATTCACTGTGCGAAGTGGCGAAAAAAGTTGCGGTGGGAGTCGAAATATTATAGAAAAATTAATTGAACGAGATATGATGAATGAGAATGAAATTTGCAATGGAAATATTTAGTACAGTTGACTAAATCGTGTGTCTCCACCTCAGACCTAGATAGCAGCCAAATTTTAAGCTGATTAAGAAACCTGAAACCATGTGTAATTTGACTGGATAATTCCGACGGCAGTTTGTTGAATATGAATGGTGCAATGGAATTAAGAAAACGCCTACAGTGACCTTTCTTGACTGTTGGGACGACCACAGGGTTCCTATTTCTAAGCAATTACACCTCATTTCTTCTGTAATCAATAACACCACCCCTAATGAAGAACACGTTTAGTGTTTTGTAAATATATAGATACCGTATGGAGAGTATTTTCGCTGATTGAAATAAAGGCAGTGAGTGCTCGGACTTATTTTTATGGAATATTAATCTCATAATTTTCTTTTGTGCTATGATAATGGTCATCAGGTTCGCTATATACGGGCTACCCGAACAAGCAAAACCATACTCTAGGCGTGAATGAACCAGTGCATAGTAAATTGTTAATAGCAGACTATATGTTACTGTACAAGTTTACGTAGATAGTACATTTTGTTCATGACGATATATAGCAACTTTTTCATTGACGCAATATATGGCTTCCAGCATAATCTGTTGTCTATTAAAACTTCCAGATATTTAAATTCTTCAACAATATCTAGTACAAAACAATTTTCCGAAAAACGCACGCTATCGCATTTGGGGTGATGACAACGAATATCCTCAATCTGTACGTGACAATTAGACAATGAAAAACACATAGCTGTGGACTTATTACTAAGGACCATTTGGTGATAGTTCAGCCATATTCCAAGCAGATGGAGATTAGCTGTCAGTTCGCTTTTTATATGCATCGTAAATGACCCTTAAGAGGTAGGTTAAAAATGGAGTTGATGTAGCTTAGAAACGGTATTGGTCCAAGGATCGATCCCTGTGGCACACCAATATTCGGACAATTTTCTTCTCCACTCATCACTCCATTTACCTTCACCTTTTCTATTCTGCTAGTCAGGAATGATTTGAACCATTCAATAATGTTTCCTCTGAACCCAGCGTTGAACAATTTTTGCAGCAATATTTCATGATACGCTAAATCAAAATCCTTTGTTAGGTCAAGAAATATGCCAACTAACTTTTGACTTTTATCTAATGCACTATATATTTTGCTTAGAAAGGCTGTAATTGCGTCCTCCGTACATTTGTCCTTTATTGGGATTTACTTTAGTCTTTGCTAGGAACCTTGTCATTTTATTTACAATTATTTTTTCAAATATTTTTGAGAAGACAGATAGTAACGATACAGGCCTATAGTTATTCGGTTCAGTAAAGTCTCCCTTTTTAAAAATTAGAATAACGATACTTGTTTTTAGACCAACAGGAAATTTCCTTTTTTCGAAACTCTTGTTTATTAAAAATGCCAAAGGACTTAAAATAGATTTTCCAACCTTTTAAAACGCCAAACTACTTATTTCACCTATTCCACAGGATTTTGCTGGCTTAAGAATATTAATTACTGAAAGCAGCTCTGCATTCGTTATCGGACTGTAGAGAAATGAACATGCGGTGTATTTATCTATCAAGAACTTCGCATTTGTTTTATTTAGCTTCACTGCAAGAAGTGAAGTTCTTTCTAAAGAAGGAATTAAATTCGTGGTATTAATATTCCTATCACTAAGTTTTGGAATTATTAGTTTTCCCCTCTCTTCTGGTCATTTCCTATAATATTTTTCACTATACGCCATTGCTTTCTGGGATTCGATCTGTAGTATTCCACCTTCTGTTCAGCTATAAGGCTGCGTACATTCGATTTTAATTGTTTGTACTTTTGTTTTATTGAGGGCTGGTTTAACTTGTTCCTATTCGTTGAGTAGCAGCTCTTTTTTTTCCTTTATTTTGGTGCATATTGCTTCCGTCATCCACGGTTTTAATTTTTCAATCCTACTATTTTGCTTAAACATGCTGGAATTTCAAAATAACTATTTATTTTTTCCAAGAACAACAAGAAGGCCTCCGAAGGGCAAACACAATTGTAAACTGAAGTCCACGTTTCCCGATTTAAGAGCCGATTAAGTTTTGCCAAATTAATTTAATGTCTTCGCTAACAATTTTCGATGCACCAATTGACTCACTTTCATTCACAAAATTCTTTATAGCGACACCGGCAGTAATAATAAGCTCTAAGACAAAGGGTTGCGCTTTAAGCTTGTTTCTAGACTTAAAAAAAAGGTAGATGTATTCTCAGTCACTCTTGTTGGAATATTAACGAACGACTGATAACTCATTGACGAAAGAAAGAACATATGATTATCACTGGATTCACTGGATCACTGGAAAGCTAAAAATATGGTTATTAATATCCCCAATCAAACAAGCATCTCTACAGTCAACCGAGCACAATAGACTTTCGAGTTCCCTGAGAAACACATCTACTTCTACAATCTGGAGCCGGTAAACACACACAAGAAACAAGGATTTCTTACCAACTTTTAGTTTTACAGCAACGCAATCGGCACTCTCCATATCTGGGGTAATCCACTCAATATCATTTTGAAATTCATCTTTCACAAAAACCACTGTACCGCTCGCCGCGTATTTATCATTGCACTTCGGATATGGATAATCAAATTCACTTTGATTGGCTTCTATTTAGCATACAGTGCCGATAAATCTCTTACTTCGTGCATCTTCTCACCGTCCTCAGTAAAACAACATCAGTAGTAGAGAATTTTCCACCTACGCGAGTTTTTTTTCGGTAGCAAAATTCAAAGTCTTCTTTCGGTATTTGAAGCTCCACTCCATCATCCACAAATTTTTGCAACAGTCTCGCTCACACATTCGTTGTCGACAGCAGACACATTGCGCAGCTCCAAGTAGTTGGCATGAATCAGCTGCTCCGCGCCGTTGAGTCTCTCTT
Source organism: Volucella bombylans (assembly GCA_949129095.1). Lineage (NCBI taxonomy): Eukaryota > Metazoa > Arthropoda > Insecta > Diptera > Syrphidae > Volucella > Volucella bombylans. Next base: position 130,525,297 of record OX422142.1, on the reverse strand, counting down.
TGCTGGCTTCAAGCTGTATTTTTAGTTTTATGATCGATTGATCTTGCCGTAGGAAGATTTTCACCGAGTTCCATGCGCACTTCGACGAACGTTTCATTATTTTATTGGTGTCCTCCACATCCATTGGACATCATTTTAACGGCAAAATGTTACTTTGAGACATTACGTATTGGCAGACACAAGTAAAGATCTCCACGCTTGCTCCTTTTCCTTGAGTTTCGTCCAAAAAATAACAGCGTCCTTCTCCATTACCTCTGTTGTAAATTCTCAAGATATAAACCGCCAATTTTCGTAGGAACAGATATTTGGCCACAAGAACCCTTCGGCGTATTTAGCACTGGCTGTAAATAAAAATTGAAACGATCATATTTGGCAAGAGTTCTGTCCTCATTGCGTTACTGACGGGATAATGTCCTTCTTTCCAGATGTTTTTCCTGGTTGTCTTTTTGTAATATTTTTCGTTATCCTGTAGTGAATTAAAAATCAGGCATTTCCTGCAATGATCTTTTTTCTGGTTTGAAAAAACCTAAGTTGAAGCTGTTAAAAGTAGCTCTGTATTTTGACAATGAAGCTGGAGTGCATACTTCTTTTTCACATTTAAGTTGACCACCTTGATCTTGATACAAATTTATTCATCTAAATCTATATTGTCGCCTTCAAAATAATCCCCATCAACTGCAACACATTTATGCCAGCGCTTGATCCAATCCTCGAAACATTTTTTATATTCGGTTTTCCGTTTGTCCATCAGTGCTTCCTGTGATTTTTCCATTACTTCCTCTCGGCTGCTGAAATGCGTTCCTCGTAGTGGTTTTTTAACTCGATTGAACAGAAAGAAGTCACAGGGAGCCAAATAAGGTGAATTGTGTGACTGTTGGATGGTGTTTGTTGCATTTTTCGTCAAAAAATTACGAATAATGATGGCACGACGGTGCGTTATCATGGTGTAAAAACCGCGAGTTTTCTGTCCACAATTCTGGTCGCTTTCGGCGAATTGCTTCACGCAAACGTCTCATAATGCCCAAATAAATCTCTTTGTTTACTGTCTGGCCTTCTGGCAAAAATTCATGATGCACTACACCGTTGTATTCCATGAAAACCGTGAGAATTGCCTTCTTTTTTGACCGAAATCGAAGTGGTTTTTTTGGTATCGGCTCATTTGGTGAACGCCATTCACTTGGCTGATGTTTGGATTGCGTGTCGTACTCATAAACCCACGTCTCGTCTCCAGTAATGATCCTTTTGATAAATGTGGGATCGGATTCAGCCTCACAAATGATCACTTTTGCGACGTCAACAAGGTCTCTTTTTTGCATGAAATTGAGGGTCTTTTGGCACCAACTTTGCTGCTACACGACGGAAACCCAAATCATTAACCAAAATGTTTTGGACGGATCCATAGGCAATGTTCAAGTCCTCCGCTATCACTGTGATGGTTAATTTGCGGTTATTGACCAACATTTCTTTTACTCCATCAATGTTTTCGTCGGTTTTCGATGTCGATGGTCAGCCATTGCGTTCATCATCTTCGATTGACTCATGGCCACTTTTGAACCGCTCGTGCCACAGGTAAACGACTGTTTTCTTTAGAGAATCGTTGCCGGAACACTTTTCCAACATTTCCAACGTTCGCGCACCATTAAATCCGTTATTTACGCAAAATTTAATACAAGTTCGTTGTTGTTGTTGCAAAATAGAAATGGATTTATTTCTAAAATTGTACAAAATCGCCAACACACACAGAGATAGATGTACTCTTGGCTACGTAACTTTTGCAAATATCAAGCTATGAGGCTATGATTTAGAGGGAATGTTAACAACAGATTTACCAACTTAACAAAAAACAAAGAACTCAAATTGGAACACGGTGGTTATTCAAAGTGGTATATTCTCGATATATAAATTTAGTGTTTAATTGAGCTTCAAGATATTGTTTTTCGTGCGGGATAGCTGAAAATGTATTGACGGATAACGCTGTTCAACAAAAATCACCTTTCTTTATGTGACATGCATAGTGCATACATATTATTTATTATTTATTTATTTATTTTATAATTTTATATAATACAGTATTTCTTACATAATTCATTTTACCCGCAAAGCGCCGTGTTTATCGGCAGGTGGCTATATTCAATAATACATAATTTAACAGTGAACTTTCAAATTTCAATTAGAAAAAGTGTATTAAAAAAAATAGAAATTAATAGGTAAAATATTTAAAGAAAGAGAGAAAAAAAATAATAATAATAATAATTAATTTGCATCAATAGCAAATAAAAGTGTATCAACAAACTTGGTATAAATCAAGCAAACATTTTTTTATAAGTTTTTTTCTTTTTTTATAATTTTGCAATTCTTTTATATTTTGCGGTATTGTATTAACTATTTTAGGCACTACATAACGAAGTTCTCTTGTACCATATACATTGTAAGTCTCTGTTATCTCTAACATTCCTTGGGCTCGTCTTCGTGTGTTTTGATTCTGCTGGATAGGTTTCAAAAATCGTTGGTCGTTCATATATATTACAAGCGCCGTCATCTGAAAAATCCCACGAACATCCAGTTAAAGATGAATTAAATCCTCTGAGATTTTTTATTAAACGTTGCTGTATGGCTGTAATTTTATCTGTATGGGTTTTTGCCGCAGTCCTCCAAGCCAGGATGCCGTATCTAATGCGCGACTCTGCGAGCGAGTAATACACCTGCTTCATCACATTATAATTACAAAGTCTTTTCAAATATACCATCGCAAAAATAGCACTCTTAATTTGAAGACGCAGTGTATTAATGTGTTCACTCCAAAGGAAGTGTTCGTCAATTGTTATTCCTAGATATTTCGCCCGCTGCACAAGTTTAATCTCCTGGTTCCCTGCCGACAAAGGACAATTTTCGTTTCGGTGAACAATTTTAATTTCTCCGCCCCGCTTAGATGGTGTGCGAATGTGCATCACTTTCGTTTTTTGCGTGTTAATTATGACTCCATTATCATGACACCTCTTCGAAACGGCATCAAACTCATTCTGAAGATTTTTAACGGCCGTATTAAGATCTATATATCGGCTATATCGTCCGCAAATGCATATGCAGTACTATTTTTGAGGACCCGTAACAGTTCGTTAGTAAAAAGAATGTATAAGATAGGACCAAATTTGGAACCTTGGGGAACACCGTACGAGCTTGATGTTTCTTGGCTTGTTTCCGTTGCCACCTTTACTATGATTGATCTATCAGTGAGATAGTTTTTGAGCGAATTTGATATTACTCCCCTCACACCGATCCTTCCGAGACTCTCTATAATTTTCTCATGAGATAATGTGTCAAAAGCCTTGCTGAATTCAATATAAAGTACCAGTATGTTGAGGTTTCTGTTTAGTCCTGCATTGATTGTATTCGCAAACTCTCCTAATAGCCTGTCCGTGCTTTTGTTTCTTTGGAAGCCATACGGGTTTTGATGAATAATTTGATGTTTTTCTAAGAAACCATTGATCCTATTTACGAGTACCATAACGTCCTCCAAACACTTTTCAACAGCAGATAGAATAGAAATAAGCCGATAGTTTTCTACAAGGCATCAGCCTTGTAGATTGGCCGCACGATAGCTGTTTTCATTAACCGTGGTACGTGGCCTTGTAAAATCCTTCGATTAATAATTGCTTGTATAACAGGGGAAAGTATATGGGCGTTTAATTTTAGATCTATTGCTCTTATATTGTCAGCTCCAGGTCGCTTTTTTGTAGTGTTTCTTAAGAAAAATTACACTGGAAAACAGAAAATGACCTCCGATTTTCTCTATCACCATAGATCTTTGCTATAAAGTATTGTGTTTTATACTGAATCTAAATCTGTATCAATATGTTTGTTATGTTACACTTACTTCAACATGGTTTTGCGGATATTTGAGGCGATATTTTGTCCCGGTGCCGTCTCGGAATAATGTCCAGTAGTAATCAGCATGCATATTAGGACTGTTTGGTATCACTTTTCCATTGTTGCGACGTCTTGGTGGAACCTTTCTCCATGTTCGTCGCTTACTGCACCCAAATTCTCCGGAAAGAAATCGAGATGAGCATCCAGAAAGCGAAGTTTTAGTGACATGTTACATCGCATTTCCTAATGAGCTCTACGCAATTCAGTTACAAGATCTCTGTAATTTTCGGATTTCCCATTTCCAAGAAAATCTGTTACAACAGTTTTAAAAGCTCACCATGCTCTTAGTTCAATAGCATTTAGGTTGCTGTCAGATTCATTATTTTTCGAAAGTTTCCGTGTTTGTGATCCAACAAATATGCCCTCTTTAATTTTTGCCGCACTAACTTTCGGAAATTTCTCTTGCAGATACAAGAACCCTCTACCAGTCCGATCTAAAGCTTTAACGAAATTGTTCATTAAGCCCAATTTGATATGGAACGGTGGTAGAAATACGTGTTTAGGATCAACCAGGGGTTCATTAGAAATATTTTTTACACCCGGGGTTAGTGCTCGACGTAGTGGCTATTCCCACTGTATATAATGACCCCAGCTGCAGTCCAACAAGAAGCGCTATAAATTTTAAATCTCCACAGATTGACCACTTATAGTCTTTATACTAAATGTGTTGTAGCAGATATCGCCGTATGATTCGTTCATACGAACAGCGTGAGTTATAGGTACAGATGGTTATTTATTGAGATTGTGAAGTAAAACTACTTTTAAGCTAAGTTTACTGGAATCAGCAAATAGGCACCAATTGCTTGGTTCATGTTTCTGTCCTAACGCATCAAATAAGTTGTCAATATTCATGCTCATGCAGTATACCAAAGTTCCTTCTTGAACGAAACAATGTGCAAGTCCTTTTTCACGTTTTCGAAAGTCGCTTATATGTACTCGTACGTCACCTTCGAGCAGAGTTCAGACTGTGATTTCGGTAGTTTTAACTCTCTAACCAAGGCATTCAGTTCAGCGTTTGAAGTTAAATACGGCCTTGTTGACCATTCTGGTGTTTGAAAGTCTGAATCGTTGTCGATTTCCTTTTCGAATTGCATATCATCATTAATAGAATCACTGGCACATTCAGGTTCTTCGCCCAAACACCACGATTCCGGTGGTTTTGGAATAGGATATTTTTCACTATGTTCGACAGGCCGTAAAGGTGATGGTAAATTCGGATATTGCACAGTATGCTTGGAATTCTGCCCGACGCCCTGTACGTTAGTGAGACAAAAGTATTAACAATCTGTGGCATGGTCCTTCGGTTCTCTCCACACCATGGGTACTGCAAAGCGCATATGACGTTTTGTACCTTTCAACCAACTTGTTAACAATGTTATACAAGTTTTACAACATACATATGTATGTGAGGAGTCCATGATTTATCTTTATCTCCTACTTTAACTCCAAAATAAAGTTCGTAAGCTTTTCGGACAAGTTGGGTGAAATTAAGTTTTTGGGATTTAAAAGTTAATTCCCCACATACATGACAAAAATTGTTGACCTTATTCACACACTTCCTAGGCATTGTACTTAATTGTTAATGCACGGTAATAAACAAACATGAAGATTTAGAACACAAACGCGATAGTAACGATTTTTGGCAGCACAAGATAGAAAATAACTCCATGATGCACAATGCACACTATTGAGTTATTGTAGATGCGTATTTATTACAAAAAACAGACAGGAATGAACTTGTCTGAACACGATATGTTAGCCAACATGCGTTGCATACATCTACATGTATATAGTACATGATATGTGCTTGTCCTTTTATATCTCGAGTTTGGCAAGACCGAATTTTGTGATTCTTTTTTTGCTGGAAAGGTATTCTTTTGTATGTAAGTGAGTGAACACAGAAGAAACATCGTTTCTCCGTTTCATCCATTCACACTCCATTCGAGTGCATGTTTGCACACATTGGTATAGCCAGCGACTCTGCTATGTGCGTGTTGGATACAACTTAAGTGATTTTTCTTTTGTATAAACCTAAATCAAGTCATATGCTAATTAACGTTTTGTGATTTTTTGGCAAACATCATTCACGGTTAGTATTAGTATTTGTGAAACATTTTGTTCATATATTTGAAGTGAATTTTGTCCGTGTCAATTAGTTCAAAATGAACTATTTAGGCGACAATGACGAGGAAAATGTAAGGCCGATAGAAACCGATGTTCCAACTGAAGAAGTCTATCGCTCAGCCGGTCTCTCATTTGAAAGTGATGAACAACAAACAATCAGCACTGTTTGCATATAACCCTCCAAGTCCACTTGATCTTTGGCAAAATTATCAGGATAACATGTCAGAGGACATTCTATATCGAATGCGTCGCACAACATCAAATCCCTATTTGGAAATCACACCTGAAATGCATAATGAAGCGTTGATTTTGATTGAGGACATGCGTTTAATTACCGCAAACATAACATTTACCCAGTTTATCCGACAGCTCAATGTGCGTTGAAACAATTCGCATTGGTTCAATACCCGTAGAAATGTTGGTGCTTATATGAAATTATCCAAAATGAGCGAGAGAAAATTGAGAGAAGTTTAACAAACAGCCAAACAAACTTGACACTAACACTGACACATTGTTCTTATTTCTTTGGCTTTCCAAATATTTCGTTCGCAACCCCACATTTTAAATACACAACTAATACCTGCCCGATGATGAAAGAATGATGAGAGCGCGAGAATAAAATGTTTCAATGCTATTTGAAAATGTTTATATGATATTTCAAAGCGGTTACAAATTTGCAATGCCTTTTATAAGCAGGAATGAAGGTATGAGTGTTGAATATTTCAATGCGGTGTTTATTCGAGTGTATTGAACCAATGCGGATTGCTTCAACGCACATTGAACTGTCGGATAAACTGGGTAATTGACACAATTAAGTATGATTGCACCTGATCGCGCTGTGTAGGATATTTTTTATCAGGAAATGCTACGCGATAGGCAATACGATTGCAACGAACTAAGAATGTTCGTGCAGACTAATGCTCCGAAGTTAAATGACCAACAATGAGAGTGGCGGTTTATATTTTTTGACGCATCAGGAGGTACGGAAAAAACATTTTTGTTCTCATTAATTTTGGTATCCATACGATCTGAGAGTAAAATAGCGTTGGCACTGACCTCTTCTGGAATTGCAGCCATGTTATTAGATGGCGGTCGTACAGCGCACTCTGCACTTAAATTGCCTTTAAACAAGCAAGTTAACGAAACGCATACATGTAATAGTATTTCTAAAACGTCGGCAATGGCCAAAGTCTTGCAACAGTGCAAGATTATCGTATGGGATGAGTGTATAATGGCACACAAAAAGTTACTTGAAGCTTTAGATCGAACCTTGAACGATTTGTGAGGTAGCCAAGAAATATTTGGCGGCGCCATGACATTGTTAGCGGGTGACTTCAGACAAACTTTACCTATCATACCCCGTTCCACTGCTGCGGATGAACTCAATGCCTGCCTTAAATGTTTTCCTTTGTGCAGATATGTTAAAACACTTACACTCACTACAAATGTCCATGTACAGTTACGAAACGATCCATCTGCGTCTGAATTTCCAAAGCAGCTGTTGGATATTGGGAATGGAAAAATGTCCGTTGTTAGTTCAAATGGCCTAAGTGAAAGAGCTATATTGGCTGGCAAAAATAAAGATGTTGCTGAAATTAATTCATTTATTTTGGAGGAAATACATAGATGAACAATGTTTTGCCTACAAATCAATTGACACTATAATAAATGAGGATAACATAGTGAATTATCCGACAGAATTTTTGAATTCGCTTGATTTACCACATTATCTAGCGCTACAAGCTGGAGCCCCGATTATAATGTTGCGTAACATTAATCAACCAAAACTTTGCAATGGTACGAGACTTGCTGTAAAAAATTTAATGAACAATCTGATTGAAGCTATAATTCTGAGTGGCAAATATAAACGAGAAGATTTTTTAAATCCCAGAATTTCAATGATTCCATCTGTTTTGCCATTTGATTTCTTCTTCAATTTCCTATTCGCCTTGCTTGTGCCATCACTATAAATAAAGCGCAAGGTCAGTCTTTGAAAATTTGCGGCATAGGTTTAGAATATCCGGTGTTTTCTCACAGTACATCGTATGTTGGGTATTCTAGAGTAGGGAAACCGACCGCACTTTTTATATACGTAAAAGATGGAAAACCAAAAATTTGGTTTATAAGAAAGCATTAGAATAAAATGTAAAATAGTTTAAAAACGAATGCTATTCAAAGTTTTCTTTCTGCTCTCTTAAGTTTTAGCATTTCTCAAGCCTGACGAATTGAAAGAATTTTACGCCTCTTAACTAAACTGCTAACTTTTTTAGGGGAAACAGCCCCTTGAAAATGTGCTCAGCTAAGCGGGCATGGGTTTGCTAGTACTCGTATAAATATAAAAATGTTTTTTTACTAAAAAATTACTAAAATACTAAAAATACAGCTGAAACACCCAAAAATCTTCATGTCACAAAATACTATGTGTTGAACAGTGTAATTTTTGCCGCTTTATCAGAGATTCCGTCATGTGGAATGTGGCGGCCACGGTTATCACGATTAATAAGTCACAGAGTTTTTTACCATCGCATCTGATACATTGTGTGCGCCAAGAAAAAACTCACGGCACACATTTACCTTATTGTTGTTATTACTAGAAACCGTAAAGTTGTAGTGATAAGTAAAGTTTCTCCTACTGCTCTCCAGATTTCGCGTTGTTGTCTTTTTATATGTCTTCTCTATATGATGGGCAATATATTGCCATTGTTGATCATAAGGATCCATTGACCTAAACGTATTGTAGATCAACACGCGTTGGTCTTCACTTACGTTAGTCCAACAGCAGTTATAATTCTTGTAATGAGCTGGTATAAGCGGGCTTCCGATGCTTTTTCCAAAGATGTGGATCTCTTTTGCTTTTCATTTGAACGTTGGGTATGAGTTCGTCTGCTGCATTTGTACTTGGTAGCTGCCGCACTAAATTGTTATTACAAAATCAATCATCTTCTTCTGGGCATGCCTCAAAATCTTCTTCATCAGCATCTTCTTTAAGGGTAGAAACATTTTGTGTTGTAACACCATTGTCGTCTAGATGAACGGCGACATTCCGTACACGTTCACTTGATCATTCTGATCGTTGTCGTCAATTATACCTCAACAGTTATATTACTTAAATGAAGAGTAATTCAAAATATTTTTCAACACCTTTTCCGCAGACCAGCAGAAAACCATCATCAGTAGAATTTTTATATTCAAAATATTCAACGTCTGTATTTCTATCGTTGTCGCCCACATTGTCTTTTAGGTCGCGATCATGTGGGTCATCATCAAATCTATCATTGTCAATAGGTAGAGTTTTAATTGTATTCATCTTGCTGAAGTAAGTAATACGAGGGAACCAGAAATAAATTGAGTGTTGTCACCTGAATCAAGCTTAATTTTTTTTAAGTATTTTTATTATTTATAAGGTAACACTAATAAAATGCATTGCTTGCCTTTTCACTCACTGAGGATCACCGAATCGCCTCTACCTGAAGCAATCCTTCGGTTGTTCACTCATTCCTTTTTATTCAATAATGTTACACGTACTATATCAGTAAAGAAAGTAACAGAAGAAGTACCACTGACGAAACGTATCAAATACTCGTTGTCCCTAAACTGAGTTGAGCGGGATTTAAAAAATGGCTTGGAATAGACGATTCACAAGCGGTGGCTACCCTTTCAGTTAGATGAACTGAAGAGAAGAAAAAAACGATAACTTCTTCAGTTAGATGAACTGAAGCCAGTAAAATAAAAATAATTACGAGTAAATAAAACTCGTGACCTTTGGTTTTTAACTCTAAACTTTATTTGTTGACTGTTGGCTGAAGAGTGGTTTAATATATGCATTTCTTCTTCCCTCGAAGCTGCTGATGGCTTATATACCACTCAGCTGTTTCTTCTAAGGTCAATCACCCTGGGTTATTTACCTTAGTGTAATATGTGAACAACACACCAGCACCAACAATGCCCCCCATATTTTCGGAGTAGGTGTTAGAGTGCATTGTGTTGCAGTGCATCTCACTCACATGCAATTCGGCCATCCTGGAATTTCGTTGCCTTTGGTCAGAGATTATGACCATATTCTTCAAGTGGCGTTGAAATTCGTCAAAGCGAGATCAATATATTCTTCGTAGCTCGGCATATTGACAGCTTGATAGTTGTGAGTTTTGTCCCGAGTCAAATCGTTTTGTGGTGCGGTTAAGTTTGTATTCAATTCGTTGGTTTGTGTTCATTTTTGTTATTTGTGTTGTGTGCATCAAAGCCAATTATTCGCGATGTTTTCAATTTTTATTTCACGCGATTAATTAGCTTCCTGCAAACACACAATCTCCCATTCTTCCAGCGCGCCGTAGATTTTGTTGGGAAGCAACACTCGTAATTGCAAATACATGCGCATAAGAGTGTCGTTTTACTCTATCAGACAGTTGCTAGCTAAAATCACATGCTAGATCCACGAATGTGGCACATTCATAGCAGCTGCATGGCTCTACTTAATAAAAATAATTCTACATTCACCTAGTTTACATTCACCATGTTAAATATTACTGTTTCCATGCTCTCTGTACATTCGCAGTTCCGAGACAGCATAGAATACTCATACCAAAAGATTTATCAAACCAACTCTTGAACTCAAAAACCGAAGATTTGGACATTCATGCTGCTGGCATATGGTGGACGATACGAGTACTTGTATATCAACAGTACAAACTTCAGTGAATTTTTTTATTTTTTTTTTTTTCAAAATCTTTCAAAATAGTCGGACAAACTTTGGAATCTTTCTCTTACCGGATTTCAGTGATGGAATAAATAAAAACATGTAAAAAAAGTTGATAACTTCTCCAACAATGGAGGTTAATTGAAAAGTTCAAGTGTAATTACCCCGCCCCCACTGTTGTTAAAAGGAAGACAACCCGAGGGTCAATGTTGCAGCTAAGTGCATAATGGCTGTCATTTGGTTGTACATGGCAGAAGCACGAACCAGGAAGCTGGAAGCAGAGCTAAAATAAAACACTTAATTCAAAGTTCAAAAGCAAAGTTTTGTCATTTGAATTGGAAACGAAAGTTTTCAAGACATTGGGCGTCGAATGAACAGTCAATTTGGGCCATCGATATCGATTGTAATTTGCACTGGAATACAAAGAATTGTTAATTGCCGTAGTGGGAGTGGATGCCAAGAGTTTGCAACAAAGGAAGAGCCGTAACTAAGGGAGGCACAGAAAAAAGAAAATAAAATTCAGAATTCAAAGTGGTACCGAGTGGAATTCGGATAGTCGTTACTAGCGAAGTGAGAGCTGCAAGTATGAAACAATTGAACCTAGACTTTAATTTAATGACTAGGTCAAGTTTTCCAAAGCAATCTGACAGTGAAGCAGATGAACATTCATAATTTATATCAATTATATTTGTATAGAGACTTACTTAACTTTACTTAGGTGATGCAGTGAGCCTTGGACGTCAAGCACAAGCCACTGGGCCAATTTATTCTGATTTGCTCGAAATGCAGATGTTTCTGTTAGATGCGCCCCAATTTGTTTTTTTTTTTTTGTTGCATAACATCACGTGTTTTTGAAGTGTCAATGAATTTTTTTTGGATTGAAATATAATTAGTATGATACAATTCCAGCAATTTCAAGTCGAATGTTCGTCCCCAAGTCGTTTTAAGTGACTGTCTTTTTGGCATGTAGCAATAAAGAAAAGTGTGGAGCTGCCAATAGCTACAAGGTGTTACTATCATATTACGCCTTTGGGGACACCTATACACCCATCCTTTTTGTGACATATAGACTAGATAATAATAATCCTAAAATAGCCTGAACTTAAACCACAACTTGTAAAACATATACATGCGAGTATATATACGATAAAATCGATATAGTGCGTATTCAGGTTAGGGTGCTGAAATATAGATGGTAGCGGAGGAGCCCTTAAAGGGGAAACGGCAGTTATTATGTTGTATGCACAAACTGGTTAACAGCCTTCGAAAGGGACTAAATATCCCTTTTGCACAAGGGTTTCCAGATAGTGGCCGACCCTATAGGTTGGCGGTTTTGCGAATATCTACTACGTCGTTCAAATCTGCAGATAGAATTCTTGGACCCTGAATAGATCACGTGCAGCCGAATAACAAGCGGAGGCTCTAGACTGCTGTAAAGTAGATATCACTGTCATCGACAAGTTGGATTGTGCTGACAAAAGGAGGATATAAAAAATGATATATACTAAGGTGACTGGTATAGAAAACAGAAACCGGACTCATTACGATGTGACCCTGTTGTAAGTGACAGACAATTTTTCTTTTCTTACTCATCGTAATAATTTTTATGAAATAACGTAATATGCGTTCGAATGCGTCATATGAAGCTAGATGTAAGAAATATATCACCTCCAACATTTTAACTGTACACAAATCCCTCGAGCGCAGGCTAATTCAAAAAAAAAAAGATGTGCGCTCATTATCTTAAAAACTCTTGCTAAAAGTACAACATATTACTCTCCAATAACTGTTCAGTTGATATAATAATGTAATAGATTTCAGCATGAATAGAATTCTTCGTAAAGCTGTTAATTGTTAACTTTAAAATATTTTATCATAAAAACAACACCTATATCGGGTGTTTTTTTTTTTTTAGAGGTATGGAGATTTTGGCTTCATTAGCTCGCAAAATTATGACATTTAGTGCTTGAAGACGATTTCGTACATATGGCTACCGCGGCTGCGTCTTATGAAAGTCATCCTGTAGGTCCAATTTTGAAACGGCGTCGAATCGATAAATTTGGGTCATCGCTCGTCACACTCACATCTACAGAGGCGATGGCGTCTTTGGTATTATCTTTAATATTATCTATAAGAGTATACGTAGCCATAAACCAATCCATAGTATTGTGTGTGTAAGCTGCTCAGATGGACCATTATGGGCACCGTAATTTGGGCGGATTGCTCTATAAGTTTGGGACAAAAAACGCGAATTTTTGAAAACAAATTTCATGATTTCTAAACGTTGTGCGGGTGTAAGTCTTTTCATGGTAATTTGCAATGCATGCTGAACATAAATGTCAAAGACACGTGCCCAGTCTGACATCTTGTTTGACAGATAACCCTATCGGAAATTCTATACTTTAAAAAAAATACCCGTTACTTATTTAATGTATATTTCTTTATTATTATTGACTTCTTTTTTCTTTGTCGTTGATTCCTAACTAAATTTGTAATTATTAGAAGAAATCTGGAATAAGATTTTTCTTGTGAAACGAAATACTTAATCCGAAAACACGAGCTCCACATAAATCGTGCTACGAGCCGGGGTATTTTCCTGCAGCAACGAAAGCAGTAATCTGATAACGTATGTCTGATCATTTTTTTCCGTCGGAACCGATCACTTAGGCAGTTCATTGTACTCCTTGATCGTTCTTTTTAATGGAATTGTTCAGTAGAAGTCTGAGTAAGTGCTTCAATGATAAACCATAACAACACTACCTGCAGCCGGATGCGAGCGTAGGCCAGATACTCACAAAGATAGAAATTCGAGATATCATCATAACTCTCACAGCAAGGGTCGCAGTATTAGAGACGCCAGGAAGCATTCATTTTATATGCCGGCATTCAAGAGTGCCATGCCATTAGTACAAGCCCTAACCGAGAACGCACACAGTCCTAACTCAGGTTCGGGGCCTCTGAGCCTTGCGTAATAAATTCATCGACGATCTCAATTGCCCTCATCCCATTGTACAAATAAGACTCAGTAAATTAAGCATCTGGCTGCGTTCAGAGAAGAAGAAGAGAGAATGTCAACAACAGATTTACCAGCTTAACAAAAAAAAAAAAACAGAACTCAAATCGGAACACCACACGGTGCTTTTTCTTGATCAAGATGGTATAGTTTATTGCTATCAGGATTGCGTTTATATCCGCTTAAATGACAGACGCAATTTTTTCTAACGAGGACTAAAATCTAACGTTGCCCTCCTCTAAACAGATACTACCGCCCCATCCCAGTTTTGGATCCATTCGTGATGACCTGGCTACATTCCTTTCCTGAATCAAGTTCTAGTCGAATCCATGCCTGAGGAAAAGGAAAATTGATATCATATTTGCACAGCAACATTTCCAGTATACCCACGTCACGCTCATAAAATCAAACTCAAAAGACAGTCGGCGCGTAAGCTGCGTGTTTTACCAAAGCCCATTTCTTTTTAAACGGAAGGCGACTTTGAAAGTGCAGCCCTTGATGGAAATATTTGGAGAAGAAGGTTCATCAGAGCGTCTACAGTAAAGCCAGGTACGCCTCCCGTACAGGTGAAACAGACTATTCTCTGGAGTCTGGTTACGGCAGCAAGGACGTATTTTTGTAGAAATCTATTCCATCCGACAGTCTTCCCATAGGATATAATTGGCCTTATCATAGGCGTGTAGATCCCAGAGCCGAAAAATGAACTCATGTTGTAAAGGGCCTGAAAACTCTAGAACCACTGACTGATATCCATATACGATCTAAAAGTGACGCACGACTTTTGTCTACAGCTCAACAAGCCTACTGTAAATGAAATTCGGTGGAAAGGGCTTTATACAAGTCGACTAGCCACATCGAGTACCTTATAAAGATTACACAATGTTCGCATTCCCGGACATATAGTAGAGGGTGCCTTTAACAACGTCAACACATCCACAATCACGACTGCGCTGTCAATTCTAAAGGTTGATGATTCTTTTGTTGAGTTGATCGACCTTATTCTAAATAACAGAATAATGAACTCTAAACCGGGTGTGGCTGTGAGGCACGCCGCAAGACGGTGTCCTTTCACCCCTTATGTTGGACTTAGTGGGTAATAAACTGCTGATATACCTTAGAAGAGGGTGGTAGCAGAGTGATTGACGTTGCTATAGCCGTCTCAGACAAGCATATTAATACCGTTAAAGATCCCCTACATCTAAATCTTAACAGATTAACCGTTTGGGCTGATCGCTGTGGATTGGAAGTAAATCCCCATAAAACTGACCTTGTCTTCTTCTCCAGGAAATATAAAATTCCAATCGTAGACCCTCCCTCAATCAACGGTACCGATTTAGTCCTCTCTGATACAGCGAAATATCTGGGTCTTTTTTTTCTCTTGAAAAAAAAAAACGCATTGGGAACAAATGGTGCCTTTAACCTCGCATAACGTCGGCTATACGTCGCGGTTATAAGACCGATACTCATCTAAGGGGAGGTTGTCTGGTGGACGGCCTTATATAATGCAGTCAACTGCAGCAAACTAAGCAAAGTCCAAAGGACAGCATTTCTGTGCATCGGGGAGCTTTACGTACTACACCTTCCGGACTGGACATTTTGTATCACTTGATACCCCTTGACATTTTCAGCAGGCAAGTATTTGCTAACGCAGCTGTTCGCCTTAAAGTTGCTACACAGTGGACAAATGTATTATTTGGTCACCAGAATTACTCTTACCCAGAAAACTACTGATTCATATATTCGGAGTTACATATGCCCTCCAAAGTTGCGTTGTGGAAATCGATCTCAATGCCGACAGTTACTGCGAAAATACAATGCCTTTGTTCACTGCGTGAATACAATGACTGGCTTCGGACAGAATCGGAATACAAAAAATTGTAATTGGATCTACATACACACAGCTTCAAAACCGATCCTGGATATGGATGTCTGAGGCACAGGTGAAGGATTCCATGATATATGCGCATGTACTAAGAGTACATGTCTTCTTTAAATGCAGATTTACTAGATTTGAATCACAATTCATAATGAAATCGCTGATGAACTTGCTAGGCAAAGCTCAGACAAGGACTTGTCAAGGCCTGTATCCTATTTTACGCGATCCCATGCCAGGATTACTGTAGATTGTTTATTGGCGTCCTTAAACATCTACTACTACGCATTAGTGGCAATAGCTCTTGCTATACTTGCTGTAAGGTGATGATAACACTATGGGGCATTTCTTCTGTGAATATCAGGCTCATTCGAATTAGACTTCAGATGCAAGGCCCTGACGCTGTAGCTGCTGGTACTGTATGTACTCGTACTTTATCATGAAACTGATTATTTATCTTTCTTAGGAAGATTGAGAAATATTTTTATAAGACATATAAAAGGAGTGCAATAGACTAGTAGGTGTTTGTCTCAATTATGTAATCCGGCATATATGTTACATAAAAAAATTGTTCATAAAACAGTCATCATGGCACATACAAAATGTGCTGAAGTTGAATTGGCTGATAAGCGAGTCATTTGGAAATCCTATTCATGATCGCAGAGCTGCCCAAGCATGCAATTCTTCAGTCGGGTTAGATCCTAGAATAACCCTTTAGCATGCCGAGCACAAGTCTAATATATTTTGATAAAGAAATAGAACTTCGTTATTATATATTTTAAAAAGCAGGCAGTTTTTCTAAACAGAATTCTCAGTTAAAATCAATACGACATTGTTGACATTTACCTCGTGAGGTTATTGAACTTCATTATCTACTTTTATTTTCATTGTTTCAAAGGCATGTGTACATTTTGTACATATGTTATGTGCATATCCCATCCCCCCGTTGACCTTTTCCCTGTCATTTCCGGGAAAACGTACGTACCTCCGCCATCTACCTTTCCACCCTGTCTGTCGCAAACTGTTCGTTTCGAAATGAAACGAAACGAAGCTCATTCATTATTAACCAAAATGGCATACCGAATTAATGACATAGCAGAAACGAAAGCAAAATCCGTGGTACAGCAAACGAAAAATAGATCTGCACGTGCCCATGGAACAAAGTAATTTTCATTAATTTCGCGGAAATCATTCTTCCGCAGATTGTCACTGCAAGCCTTCTCTGTATCCCGTGTCCCAATCCCAGGCCAGCATGACCAAAAATTACTCCACAGACAGAGAAATTCATAAATTACGCCAACAAGCATCTCAACTGTCTTATCTCCCACAGTAAATCAAAACACTACTGGCAACACTAATAGCATGTATGTACCACCAACAACCCTAATAAAAAAGTCACCTCGCATACATCATGTCGGAGTACCTTGCAGGCGTAGATTGTAGAATTTGATTCAAGACAAGACCTTGAGCTTGAGCCTCAACTCAACCAAGCATGGCAATTACTTCAAACAACTGACGCAACACCAGACAACCGGTTTCTTGAGCTTCCAATAAAAAGATAAAGATACAAAGATCCAGAGACAAAGACACAAATCCAAGGTAAAAGATACAATATCTGTTGGTAATCAAACAAAAGTACAGTTCGGTGCGAGTTTGCATTTTGTTGGGTGGGCGGGTGAAAGAAAACATGCGATGGGATGGGAAGTGACAACAAATTTACATTTACACGCCCCCATCTCCGGCGCCACGGCTTTGTTTTCGATTTCGGGGAAAAAAAAACGAATGTTCACCCTTCAGTCACGCTAACGGCACGCAGACTCAGCGAAAGGGAAAATTGCCCAATTTCATGCAAGCAATGGTTGAGTCGGTGGGAGAAATTGCATTCCATTTGTTACCAGTCGATTAAATAATGGCAGCGAGATTGCTGCTTAAGCAGAGATGTAATTGTTGCGGTCAGTGCGGACTGTGCGGACTGTGCGGATTTTGCAGAAAATGATAGTAAGAGTAAGCGCAGAATGATTCTGCGGTTGTCATAAATTAATTACTCACTTTGGACGAAAAATCAACAGACACGCTTTTGAAATCAAATGAAAAGAAAAAAAAGAAAGCAAAAGGGACTGGGGGACCGCTTAATTGAAATCATTAATCACGCTTAACCAGCGCTGCCACTGCACGGAGAATTTAATGCAAAATATCACTTCCTGGGTGGATATTCCTTGACAGAGTGTTATTCGGAATGACTATCACAACGTCACTGGAATGTAGAAATATGGCACTAGTTTGAGTGATTCTGAAATTGAAAGTTACGTTTTATCCGCGACTTGAAAGACAGAAACCGAAGTCACTCTTAGCTCGAGAATTGGTTATTCGTTCGTTCGTAGCAGCAGGAATAAAATCACAGAGTGGATAGTACATATTCCCTCCGAAATGCTGTATATGAATTAGACAAATGGGTAGGTATGGCTTTGTTAAAGTGGTAGCTAGCGTCGATCAGGCCCAAGAAGGCTCTTTGTTATAATTAGTTGTGGAGATCTGCTTATATAATACTTAATGAACTGAATAAAAGGTTTACCAACAGATTGACTTTTCCTTTGTTGATGGCTCTCTAACAAAGCAAGCAAAACTGCGTTCTATTAACTTTCAATGTGTTGATGAAACAACTGTAGGTGAGGCTATTCTCTCTATTAAATCGTTGTAGATTTGGACGATATTCATCATTAAAATTAAAATTCATTAAAATCTTGCTGCCAGCTCTCTCCAAACACATTAAAAACTTGTTTAATACAAATATTATTATAACCAGAATTATTCCTGATGAATGGAAGCAAACAAAAATTCTACCTGTTCCAAAATCACGCTCGCAAAATAGTTCTGAGTACAGGCTAATTGCTATCCTTCCTTTCGTTTGTAAGTAAACAAATGAAGATCTTCCTTGGACTAAATAATTTATTAACCCAACACCAATCTGAATTTAGAGCAAAGCACAACTGCGTTTCTTAAAATTACTGACATCCGTTCTGCCATTGATAGAGATATGATGTCACTTGTGGCATTCCGTAAACCATGACATTTTTGTGGCATCATATTTTAGTAATCGCAACCAAGCTGTCTTTCATCATGACGAAAAATCGTGGAGTCTGCCAGTAACATCCGGGGTGCCGCAAAGGATCTAACCTTGGCCCCCTTTTGTTCATTTATAAAATTATAATCCATTGCGATTATCATATCTTTGCAGAAAATATGGTTGATAAAGAAGTACCCAAACCTACAATGTATCTAGTATCGGAAATCTAAACACTGACCTCGATACCATATTTGTTTGGTCGCAAAAAAACTACCTTAGCCTTAATTCGTCAATGACCAAAATGCTACTGATCGGTAATTACAATCGGTAAAATTTTTGTTAATAATGATCTTATTGGGCCTGTTACTAATATAAAAAAAATGGGAATTTACTTCAGGAAAGATCTTGACTGGACTGACTACATAAACTACATTGTCTCAAAAATAGATGGCGCTCTTAAGAGATTGAGCCAAACAAAGCGGTACCTACCCGTCACAGTCAAAATGAAACTTATTAGGTCTTTCGTTCTGCCCATCATATTGTATGGCGTTTGTGTGTTATGTCCTCAACAGCTTGCAGAATCTGCAAATATCAGTATCTGACAATTTGAGTCTCGTAGTGTCCTGTGAGGATTCATATTATTGTCCTTTGCTTGTCCTTGTTTAATTTCCTTTAATTAACTTCCTAGATCTTTTGCCGAAAAGCGGCCACAGAGACTTGGATACCCTGTATCCTTCAAGACTTGATCACCTTCGCTTGGCAGTCTTTGTGATGTTTTCCTCGATAGTACCCCTCACTATGCAAAGGAGTGGTTTGATGTTGGCAACCTCACTGTTGTCGAGTAATACTCCTTTTCTTGCAAGCTCATCCGTTTGCTCATTTCCAGTCCCTTCTATATGTATATATTGTAGCCACTGTAGCCAATTTTGTGATTTGGGTTAAGCTTAGTTTCGCTAACCAAAAACACATCTGGGCATATTCACTTAACAACAGATTTTGTAGGTTGGCCCTTCTCTCGATCCTGATTAGTGAGGTAACGTTTAACGCAATGATCGTCCACATCATTCAACGTAGCAGACATTATATCGGCGTGCCAGACTTGTCAAACAGGGTCGAATAGATGACTTCAATTCGAGCCGGTTGTTCATTTAATTGTTTCTGAAAATGATCGATTTTTACGCGTAGGGATAGAAGAATCGATTTTAAATCCAGATCCGCTTCCGGCGCTTTTTCGGCTACCTTTGGCGTATTTTTTGTTTTCATTGTGACCTTAACCGATCCACATGCCATTTGGGCAAAGGGCACATTGGGTGCCACAAAATTAGAGAAAGCACGGCTCTTATGACGGAACCTCCGTTGTTGTATAAGTTGGCTCTACTAGGTTGTTGTTTGTATATTTTTAGATCTGTAAGCAGTATCGTTTTCACACATCTTTTTTGCCTTTTGATATAACCTTCGTCTTTTTTCTTCGAGTAAAACTGCTTAAATTTTTGGATACCGCCTGACTGTCCAACATTACAGCGGTTTACCTTCTGCGAGAAAACAAAACGTTTAAGACATCGGCAAACCCGCTTTATTTTTCAACACGGCGAATGTTGACTTCCAAATCGGCCAACGTCTCTGGTTTATCGGCACTAGTGACTTCACATACCCCCAAAGGAAATAATCTCAATGTGTGAGATCACAGGATCGTGGAGGCCAGTTCACAGGTCCATTACGCGAAATTATGCACTCAGCAAATGTAGGCCGCAATAAATTGATGGTGTCGCGCGCCGTGTGGCATGTTGCACCATCTTGTTGAAACCAAAGCTCTGTCACGTTAATGCCATTCAACTGAGGAATGGAGAAGCCAGAAATCATTTTTTCATAGGGCTCTCCGTTGACGGTAACATTCTGGCCGGTATCGTCCTTAAAGAAATATGGGCCTATAATTCCACCAGCCCATAAAGCACACCAAACAGTGAGTTTTAATGGTTGTAAAGGCGTCTCGACAAAGCCTCCTGGGTTTTATCCATTTAACCAAAAGTGTGCCTAGTCGGAGAACAAAATTTTTCGTTGAAAACAAGGATCAAGCTGAACCATGTTTTCGGCCCATTCACCAAACCTATGGCACGTATAATGGTCACGCGGTTTCAACTCTTGCACCAGCTGGATCTTATAAGCTTTTAAGCCAAGATCTTTCCATAAACTTTCAATAGTTAACTTATTATCTTATTCACCTTTTCGCTAAACGAAAGGATATTTCGGCAGCATCTTCACTGGGTAGTTTATTAAAAATACGAGGTTCTACAGATGAATATTGACTTAGGGAAAGGTGGATATTGTGGGGCGCATTCAGAATTTCTAGACGAGCTGCAAAGTCCGTCAGATAAATATTTGTATGTAGAAACTTTATAAAGGCAAAGATGTTTTAGAGGCAATATGAAAGAATTCAGAAAGAGTGGATAACTATGTTCATTGCGTCTTTTTGTTTCCATATAATTCTGGTTAAATGTTTTTGGAGTACCAACAAGGGTTGTGTTTGTTTTTGTATGAGCCATATTGCAATTTGGATTGGACCAGACCACAATAAATTGTTTCTTTAAGTTTTTTCGTGCAAAATAATTTCAAATGATTTAATATTTTGGTAGTTTTTTTGCAGATACTTTCTCCAGTTTAATCTACTATCAATTTCAATTCCCAAATACTTAAAAACCTGTACATTATCAATATTATAATAAAGCAACTTTTAAAAAAACTTATGAAATGAAATCTGAGGAAGAAGTTCACAGCTAGGATTGTAAATTACTAAAATGCTGTTACAGTACGGAATATGAAAAGTAAAACCTTGAAGTTTTAAATCCTGCGAAGACGTACTAAATAACGTGATTTTAGTTTAAGCAAACGAAACAAATATCTCAATATTTCTAAGTCGTTGTTGATATCAACTCCCATATCTAAGAGAGAGTTGTAGGAAAATTAACAACTTATGTTATTAGCACTTGTCATATTTAGCGAAAAAATCGGATTTCTAAAGAATAAAAACAATATTGGCCCCCGCACTGAGCCCTGTGGAACACTAGTTCTAATTTCGACACATTTACTAAATGTGCCTCTTAGCGATTGCTTTCTGTTGGCGAGATATGATTCAAACCATTTTGGTAAAAACCCTCTGAATCCAGCTGTGTTTAATTTATTTTGTAGGAGAGTATGATCAAAAGTATTCAGAGCTTAATGTATGTTATATCAATAAAGAGTGCAGGCGCAGAAGTCAATGAGTGCATCCTCAGTTAAATCAGCTCTGCTCTGAGTCCATAATGTATATGTCTAAAAAATTAGATAGTTTCAAGATATGACACAATTTTCTTTTTGATTTGTTTTTCGAAATTTTAGAAAGGACTGGAAGAATATAGATAGGCCTATAACTGTATACATTATACATTATACATTATAATTTCTCTGAAGAAACGTATATCTTTCGCAATTTTTAGTATATCAGTGGCAAATACCACAGTATTTACGTTTGTGAAAGATGTATTTCATATCTACAATATTAAGAGAGATGCTCTCGATGAAAACATTCGAATAAGAATTATTAGTGCCGGAGGGAAATAAAGATCATATTCACTCCCAAGGCAGGTAAGCCCAGCCATACCCATTATCGGGGCCATAAGCCTGACATCGTTCATTTACAAAACTTTGGAAAACCTATTTGACACTCAAAAGGTAAAGGCACGGAAACGCCCTTGCCTGAAGTTCTCAACACGATTGAAAAAAGTTCCTATGACAAAAAATACGCATTAGCTGTCTTCATTGACATTGAAGGAGCCTTTAATAATATCAATGTTCCCGGTATAAGTAGAAGCTTGGGAATGCAGTATTATGTAACATTGTATTGAAAGTCACTACCTAAAGAGGCATCCATCAGGGAGAAATGATATCATCTCTTCTGTGGACCTTAGTTATTAACGAAATATAACTGCGAAAGATTTTTCCAACTCTTTAGGACTTCTTCCGAGTAGATGGAAAACAGCATTTGTCCAGCCCGTCCCTAAAAAGGTCGAAAGAGCAACAGGTACACTGGTGATTTGACAAGTGGAACTAAAGCATACTTCAATCTGGCGAAAGCAAGATAGTTGCATTTGACATTTCTAAGGCATTTGTCGATAATTCGTACAATTAGGATCGACGACTCTCTTTTTCAATGGATTAGAAACTATTTTTCGGAACGTTAAATTCAAGTTGTCTTGGATGGTTTCAAGTCTGATATTCACAAAATAAATACTAGTGTACCCCAGGGCTCCGTTCTGTCTCCGATACTCTTTTTAATTTTTATCAATGAGCTCTGTCACTTCTAGTCCAATATATTTCTTAGCTGACGACAGTACTCTCTGCTTTTCATATTCGTTATCGGACTCACGCCCCTGCTCTTCGGTATTAGAATAGAAACGGCAGCGTATTCTAAGCTCATTAAATTCCAATATAAACAGCATCACCAATTGAAGAGCAATCAACACAGTGGAATTTAATGCTTCCAAAATACAAAGCTGTCTGCTGTCGTTAAAGCGAAATTTCAATACCCAGCCATTATCCATGAATGGCACTTGCATCGTCGAAACTGAAAAACTTACCATTCTCCGTATGTGTGTCAATGATAACTTACGTTGGAATGACCGCATATTCGGTGTCGTCAAAAATGCTGTGAAATGTTTCGGTGTCCTCAAGGGATTTAAAAAATATTACACACCCTCTGAACTGGCCTCAATATATAAGGCATTTATACGCCCAAAATTGGAGTACGATGCCCACATCTGGTCGGCTGCGCCCAAAACATCTCTACACCTGCTAGATAGGATTCAAAATCGTGCGATGAAACTCATAGATGATGCAAATATCATCCAGTCAATGGACAACCTCGAACACCGATCGCATCTCACTTTGCTTTATCGCTATTTCCGCCATCATTGCTCCATAGAAATCACCAGTAGCATTCCGCCCCTTCAAACCTTCAACAGTAACACCTGTCTCGCTGTGACTGCTCATCAGTGTACCCCCAAGCAAACTTTCGGACGTAGGTAATCTGAAATATCGTGATTCGTTCCTAAGCCGATCAACTCGCTTGTGGAATGCCCGGCCAAGCTCTCTATTTCCTAGTCATTATAACAGTAAAACATTTAAAACCAACGTACATCGGTACCTATATTTCTTTCCTTCTTAATTTTGTTCGTCCGCGCTGTGTGCAAACTTTTTAAGGGTACCTTAACCCCTTGAGCGCGTGCTACACCTGGTCTATTGCTCCTAATTCTATATATCCGAAAATCGGCAGCGAAAAGTGCTCCAAGATTGCGTCAGCTTAATGGATGGAAATAAAACCCGAAGGACCACACCTCGGTTCTTAAAAGTGAACTTGGTTTACGCTCTAATACGAACTATACGAGTATGATACCCCATCATGATTTTGAAGCACCATTTATTCTGTATTTACCCAAGTGGTCAGGCATGGGACAGGAACCGATGTCTACATATCTTTACGGATGGATCAAAAATGGAGATAGGAACCGGCGCCGGGATATAATTTTACGTTGGCTGCCGCACTACAACAGTGTCTTGCAGGCTGAGATATAAGCTGTACCATAAAGGCAATATCCCACGAGGATACTACCATATCGCCATCGCAGCAATCAAGATTAAATTAAAACTTGCGAAACGGTTTCGTGAAGAACTTAAGGTTCTGTGAGCTAACCAGACATATATTCAAGCTCTGCTGGATCCCTGGCCACAAAAAACTAGTAGCCAATAAAGATTCAGACGATTTAGTTCAAAAAGATCCTCCCTAGATAGGGAACTCGCAGATCAAAATATCAACTCTGTACTCTAAGAATATAAGTGGAGCGAACGATACTTGTACAATAAAATTCAATGAAAGGTACTCAGGAAATCCAGCACAGTAAGACTCTCTTGAAAACCAGAGCTGAACTCTACGCTTGTTAGATAACGCACAGGCCATAACCTTCTGGGGTCGATTGCCGATGACGACTTCTGCAAATGCAGTGTGGATATAGGATACCCTCCACTTCCTCTCTATTGTCCCAGTCTCAGTAATTTAAGTAGTTACTATATGCACGACATCTCAGAGATATTTGCTGTCTCATTTACATCTCTTTTCTGATTAGTGCGTGCAACAAGATGGCTTAGACCCGCTCAAGGACCAAACAACAGCCGACATGTGACGGAAAGTGGAAATCCTCTCAATTTCTCCGCCCAGGCATCACAATTGGTCTGGATAGTGCAATGAGTTCTTAACCTAACAGAACTCAATTCATTTAACACAATACAATAGTTCAATAAACCTCAAAAGATGAAGTAGGTTCATAGAAAAAGTTCTGAGCTACTGATTTTTCCCTCCAAATGTTGGAGCTAGAGTTAAGAACTGCGTCGGTTATTGTTTACAATAAGTAGTAAAATGTAAGTTCAAGGAACTTGCTATTTCGCTGCTACGAGTATTATGCTTCAGATACTCGTATGATGGTGTGCGCCTAGGCGCGTTTTTATATAAAAGCTAACAAAGCATTTACTAATCTCCATCCTTTTTTACATTGCCTTTTGCTGTTGAATTTTAATTAATTTCAATATTCCTGACAACGATTTTTATTTTGTATCTACGCGACCACTCAATAGTCTTATATGAACTGGCTAACAATTAACAATTTCTTTGCTAGCGGATATATGGATGTTGGCGTTTGGCATTTACAAACCTTGTATCCTATTGTGTCTCTACCCGCTGCTGGCCTCTGATGGAAAACTATCATCGAGGATGTGCGCTTACAAAAATTGAGCACAATACGCAAGCATTTGAGGACGAATATTTGTAGGCGCCTCCAAGGAAGCAGCAGCACTCTATTAAGAACCGCTATTCACCGAATTCACATTTTGAACAATCCTCTTCTAACCAACACGGTGTCAGAGAGGTCCCTGAATCACATCCCTTACAACTGCAGGCGAGAAAAGTGAAAACTTATTGAAAGAAAGCTTCAGCAAAAAGAAAGTAATCCTCAGAATTATATTCCTAACGCAAGCAGAGTCATATTTAAAGTCAATCACCCCTTTTTGTGTCCTTAGACACTACCAGCATTCACCATTTGGCATGTCGTCATTTAAGTGTTCTGTCTTTACTGAAATTCTACTACACGGATATCAAAAATTCCATGGGCATCATTTATTAACTGGCTTTCAAGGAATTATCCTGAGATACGCGCAATTTGTTATTCTTTTACTGAGAAAGTTCGCCTAAATGTCAACATCATTGCGTTGTAACATAGAAATCCTTGTATTTGTTGATCTAGGAAAGTCTGATTGCCAGGAAATTAGTGAAATTTCCACCCTTTACACGTGCGATTTTCTTTTACTTTTGTTAAATAAAGAATTTTGTATTTTTTTTGTTTTTCTTTTTTTTTGAGTTTAGTACTTAAGTTCATAAAAACTGAATTTCAGCAGGAGAGATTATTTTTGTAAGATATTTGGTGGAACCCGGGCAACATTTTGATGATGTTCATTTAGGAAGGGCGACTTTGTGGAAATTTGAGAGAACAATTAAAGTTGTTTGTGCTGTTTTAGAGGAAATACATAGCTGGAGGGGGAAAATATTGTTTGAAATCATGAGTCCGCTATCTCCTTGTAAAGTGCCTAGTCAAATTTCGTTCCTAGTTACTCGTAATTGTTGAATAACATTACTTGTCGTACCATTTTCAAAGGGCAGAAAATTGATCCGGACATACAGACGCAAAAACAACCGAGTTCCTTTTTATATTTTTAAACCACAGTTGTCCATATTTGATCCTGAGCAAGACGCCTTCAGCTCAACACGAGCACCAACATTTACCTTTAAATGGAAGATACTCGTACTTGTATTCGAAACAAATTCTGTTACCCTTTTCGCTGTAAACCAATACTAAAGGGCTTTTCATTAGACTTGCCCTATTTTCCAAATAAGGATTCTCAGAACGCCTACTTACAGAACTCGCATTTGTGTTCTTGATTATATACCCTTTACACAGAGAAAGGTAAAATTTCCAAAAACTTTTACAAATCGCCAAAATTTTTAATGAACATTCGCAGTCAGTTGCGATTATGTTACGTACGTCTCCAATTTGTTGCCATTAAATCGTCCCGATAAGCTAACAATTGAGCGATTAGTGAACAAATTCGAAACGACTAATTCATTTCAATGTATTGGTAATCTTCTGATCATTCTTGAGGCGGTTGTGCCAAAGGAATTGACTAAACGATCTTATAAAATCGTATCGACCCAAGAACTAAAGCTCATCGTGTGTGTCGCACTTTCGCTGAATGGGCTCGATTGAAGATGGAAGAAGTTGTGCATTTTCACAAAAATCATTCTCAGCGACGAGGCATATTTTTGGTTAAATAAGGAAAATTGCCACATTTGGTAAAGCGTACAACTATAAGTGTGTTCTAACTGCAGTCTTTGTATAGGAACAAATTTGCTGTTTGGTCATGCCGGAGATATCACTGGACTATACCTCTTCCGAAATGGCTTATTGAAAACGAAGTTCGGTCTTTTCCCCAGATATAGCCTTGTTAATCTACGATTTGATACCTCTACAGCCCTTTCTTTGAACCAGCAACTTAAGACCAATTGGAGGCCAATTTTAGATATGGAATTGCTGGAAAAACGGCCGAATAATACTCAAAAGTCATTTGAAATTAAGTCCTATGCATCGATTCATGCACCTAAGATCCGACAACGACACGTGCGGTGAATCACTCTTGCTAGTCACTGCTTCTTTGGGCTTAGAAGTCAATTGTGTAGTAAAGCTCTCCCTCGTACAACCAAAAAGATATTATACAAGACACTGTCACTGCAGTTCTGCTTTACGGCGCAGAAGCTTGAACACTGACGAAAGCTGATGAAAGCGCTCTCGGGTGCTTCGAGGGAAAAGTTCTGTGGGTAACTTTCGGTCTCCTTTGCATCAACGGAGAAATGAAGAGACGTTTCAACAGCGAACTGTACGGGCTGTACAGCGATGTCCACCTCGTCAGGTCACGCACGGATACCAGTGTGTCATTTTACAATAAGTGGCGCACACACCTTTAAAGGGACCTCTGCCAGCTTCTTCTGCGCAACTGGAAGTAGCTGGTAAAACATCGCTCTGGAGAGGCATAGAAGTTGAGGTTTTGGTGCACCCCGGACTATAGCGTCATCTAACTAAGTTAGTAAGTAGCGACTTATACAAACAGTTCTGTAGAGAAATTTTAAATGATATCATATTTTATAACTAATGTTATCATGTTTCAATCCGAAGTGAAAATTTCATTAATACTGTTAAATGAAATAACACTTAGTTAGAGAGAGTTGATAAATAACCACCTCACCTTTGGTATGGGGACAGTTATTTATATAAGTGAGCCATCTACAAAATTTAACTGTAAAACTACTGCTGGCTTTATTTATTGAAATTTCGAGCTATTTATAGATTTTTTTGATTGCCATTTTAGTGGAGTTTGTTTACTTCGGAAGCGATTCACAATCAATCTCACAGGTGTTATACTGAAGAGGCAATGGTTAATCTGGTTCCGTAATATTAAACGATACTGGATCGCTTTTGTTGACAATTGCCCGTGCTCAGCTTCCGTGTATATTACCTTCCTTGCTGAGGTAATTAATGTTGACACCTGCTAACCGGATTTTAATGAGATTTTTGCGTTGAAATTAGAGTAATCAGCAACATGTTACATAAATCTAAAAATACCAGTACTGATGCTCCTGTGGGATATGGTTAAATTCATTTGGAATCTCTGCTAAATTGGCTGTTTTCTGACTTATGGAAGCGTGGATATCCTGGGTGAGCGGTAACTGATCGTTTATTAACCAAGATGAGCCTTTGAACCAGAGTTTGCAGAAAGCTGAGTGACCTGATCTAAGCCCTCGTGAATCTGGTGAATAAATTGAAGCTCCATGGAACTGATGACTTTCCGAATTTGATTAACTGTTATTTTCAAGAATTTGTTGTCAATCTATATTATTTCTCATCCACTTTGCATACTAAATATGGATCTGTATATGTGAAGAAGTCGGAGAATGAAAAAAGCTTTCTTGTTGTTGAAAACACTGAAAATTTGCTTGCTGCCACTGGGACAAAATAATAACTGGCGTAACGTAACTATATAATTAAACTTGTAATTTTGCTGTCATTGCACCTCTGTATTTTCACCTGTACTTTTATCCATCTCTTCACCTCTTTGTGTTGCTCTTTTTTCTCTGCTCTATTGTTTATTGATTTATTCTTTTTTTTTGTTTTTTCTCTTCTTTCCTTTTTATACATTCAGTGTAAGTGAAAAATCAAGGTACACTATTATAATGGACTCTCCAAGTTTTATGAGGAACTCAAAGTCTGTTATTGAAATGCGCGAAGTTTAAATGACCAAAAAATGACTGCTTATTGCAGTGTCGAATGGCTTGATGTTTGTCTCAGGTAGAAGGTTTAAGTTGTTGATCCAGGATTAATCTTGAATTCTTAATTCTTCTTGATGTTCAAATTGTTGAGTAGACGTTAGTGCAATTCCCTCATAGAATGCTGTAAACTCTGTTTGTTGCTTAAGTACGCCTTGACAAGAGAGCCTTAACCATTCCTGCTGACCGGAGTTGCAATCTATTTTTAACACGCTTATGTCAAATACCTTAAGAAGCCAATAATTTACTTTCTTATTTCTTCAAAGAGACATTCTACTTTGGTTGACCTTTTTAGAGCTGCGATTTTACAGGACCTTTCAGTTGCTGATTTCCATGGCCAGTTTTCCTGGCACATAAACTGGTCTTCCTTTATTTTTTTACATCTATTGAGCTCAGCCTGTGTTAGTAAGGTATAGAAACTCCCCTCCATATTGTATGCAATATATTCAGCCTTAATCCTTGGTATTAATGTATGATTGGCTCTATTAATGGGAAGTGGGATCATTCGATTTAGTGCGGTCACTCCATTGTGAACGAGTGGTATTTCAGCCTTTATTATTAGATGTTGGTCCATTATAATTCCCTTTGCCTTCATGAAGGAATAAAGGTACTTTAGCTCAATGTTCGAATCTCCTCCAAACAAAGTCAGCTTACTGGGAATTTGTCCCTTAATACAATCTATTTCACTCTTCAATTGGGCTGGTGTGAGAATGTTTGAATTCATATGACCGTGATTTATATCTACGAGTATAAGAATATCGATAACTGATGTTTGTACTCTGTAGCATTCCTCGACCATCATATTTAATCGTGCCGCCAATACTTGAAAGAATAACATCGTCCTTTCTTCATTTTGTTGCTGTGCAATTTTTTCATAAAATGTCTTTAAATGATCCTCCATTCTGTGAAAATTCCTGTTTACATCATCGGTCGTCTTTTTTAATATATTTACGGTGGAGTGAATGATAGAGGTCTGATGTTCAGATAAATGCTTTAAATCCTTCTGATTTTAGAATACATTTTTTTATATATTCTTGCATTTCAATTCTGTGGTCCGCGTCCATCGTGCAAAAAGCATGTGATAGAGTGACCCAATGAATTCGAATGGTGCTCTGGGTCTTCTATTCTTATTTATATGAATATCGTTGTTTTGTTTCAGCGTACTATATCGCTGATCCATTGCAGTTACCATTTCTTCGCATATTCCTCCATAATCTCTTAATTCGGCACACTGTTTTCGCAAGACTTCTATTAATGATTGTATTCTGGTTAGCTCATGCGAATATGGCTTCAAGTCATAATGTACTCGTATGATAAGGTTCCAATATGAGTTTATCATGTCTATTTTTGCCACCTTGTTGTTTGAAATCTCCGTTACGGTTGCTCCTATTGTGCCGTATACTGTTTCTGCTTTTGATTGTCCTATTAACATTAGTAAGATAATGAGGAGCCAAAATTTATAATAAGGTTCCTGTTCTTGGTTTTTGTGGCCTTTTCGTAATGTTGTTAAGTGAACTCTGTTTTTTTCTTTTTCTTTGGAGTCGGATTTTTTTGATGGTTGCAGAGTAACTAGTTTATGAATCGGGCGCTTTATAACAATATTCTCTAATTTAATTGTGACGACTCTGACCTTCTTATCCTTTCCTTCGTGAGTCTCTGTTACTCGCCCAAGTGGCCATTTACATGGATGAGTCTCTTCATTTTTCAGCAATACAATTTGATATTTTTTCAAATTATTTTGTTGAGATCGCCACTTATATCTTTGCTGTAAGTGGTGAGATACTCCTCCTTCCATCGCTTCCAAAAATTTCTTCTTATTTTTTGGAGTAATTTCCATTTATCTAGTGATGATATGCACTCATCTTCCGATTCGGGACAGTCGATCATTGGTTTCCCAATTAGAAAGTGACCCGGTGTCAACACATCGATGTCATCGATTTCATTCGTATTTGAACAGATTGGTCTTGAATTAAGTACTGCTTCAATTTGGCTTAAAGCAGTGCTGAGTTCTTCAAACGTCAACTTTGTATCTCCTATTACTCTGTTCAGATGATGCTTTATTGACTTAACGCCAGCTTCCCAAATTCATCAGAAGTGAGGAGCTGCCGGCGGAATAAATTTCCATTCAATTTTTTCCTCTGCCAATATTGGAGCTACTTCTGCAAGTTCTTGAATTGAGTTTTTAAAATACGTGTCTAGATATCGAGATGCTCCAATGAAGTTGGTTCCGTTGTCCGAATAAGTATATCTGCTTTTGCCTCTTCGTCCAAAGAATCTTTTTAGTGCTGCCCACAGGTATGCTTCTAAATGTATGGCTTTAGTCTACATACACACGAATATTGCTATATATCCTTTGTATGCCGTTTGTCCTCTTCCTTTTGACTGTTGATATATAAATCGGCCCTGCAAAATGAATCCCAGTGGACGTAAATGGATGTGACCCGTACCTTTGGTAGTTCTCCCATAATTTGAGAGCTTGATCTATGTCGATAGCGGACACACTTGGGGCAAATTCGAATACATTTTTTTATTTCCTCTGACACTCTTCGAATCCAATATTTTCTAATTAAAGTGACTTTCATTAATTTATTTCCACCATGTAATGTTCACATATGAATGTAATTAACGATTAGGGAAGTTGGCGTCGATTTGTCTAAAATTATCGGATGTTCCGATTTTTCTTCCAACTCTGAGGATGCCATGTTTATCCAGAAATGGATTTAATGTAGCAATTTTGCTGCTTATTTACACTTGGAGATGTATTTTAAAAAGCTCTATTTCCTTTGAAAAATCCTTATTCTGTTGATATCGAATATTTACATGTTTGGATTGTTCCAATACATCTATTGACGTCTGTGAAGCGGAATTTTTCCTTTTCCTGGTGAATCTGATTATACGAGTATATCCCACTATTCTTTTAAGTTCTGCATAACTTGATATCTTTGGTTTTTTCGTTGTTGTTGTTGTATCTATAACCACGTGTTCTGTTGGTGGTTTTTATATATATTCTTCCTCTGCTAGACATGTTGGACCCTTCCACCACAAACCATAAGACGCTAGTTTTTCTGGAGATATCCCCCGTGATGCTGGATCTGCTGGGTTTTCATTCGTCCTTACATGATTCCATTCTGCCTTGGGTATCAGTTGATGGATTTCTGCTACTTTATTCCGAATGACTTTGTTTTTACTTTTGTTATTCTTAATCTGGCCTAAGGTTATCGTTGAGTCAGTTCAGGTGACCATCTTTATCTTTAGTTAAACTATTTTCCGGCTTTTCATCATTAATCTTGCTAAGACGTGAGCTACGCATAGTTCTAATTTTGGAAGGGTTTTCCTGTTCTTTACCGGATTCACCTTAGTCTTTGCTGTGAGTTTTGATACGCAGCTTTAACGTATATTACCGCCCATATGCTTTCTCTGATGCATCAGCAAACCCATGTAATTCCCACGGCGTTTTTTCCGACACTTGCACCCATTGTGGTATTCAGATTGCTTGCGTAAGTGGAAGCCCTTCAATAAGTTTTTTCCATTCTTTTGTGAGTTCCTCATTTAGAATTTTATCCCATTCAATTTGACTTAGCCAGAGCTTTTGTATAAATAACGTTATTACCACTGTTATTGTAGTCAGCCAACTTACTGGATCAAAAATTTTTGCCAAGTTGGACAGGGCTTGTCTTTTGGTAATTGTTTCGCGTCGTTCGAATTCCAGCTTAAATAGAAATTCATTGTTAGCTGGGTTCCAGTGCAATCCCATGGTTTTGGTTGACTCTTGCTTGTCAATTTTAAGAATCTTGTTTTCGTTTTCTCTCCAAACGATAGTTTGAAACTGCTGGTCGGCACATAAAGCACATTTCCATTATTTCCATTTAACTATTATGTCAAATAAATCCTTTTGAATTCTTGGACCTACCATTAGTAAGTCGTTTAAGCTTCGACTGTTTTTCCAGATTTATGAACCTAGCCACAGCCATTTTGTGCGATTCTTCTAGTTGACATTCTTCTTTGAGCAGCAATTTTGTAACGAATCTACCATTGCAATCTTGGGTGGTGTTTTTTTTAAATGTTGAATGCAGTTATCTTGTCTATTAATTTAATTCTCTGCCATTTCCTCCATTTCCCAGAATCTTTCCAAGTTTGTCGTCATCGCTGATATAATTTTATTTGAGCTTCTTGGCACCTTAAGAACGCCAGATAAAATCCAACCCAACTTGATTGCTTATCGACTTTTCGAATTCCCACTTCTAAAATGTTTTGACATAAATCTCCACCAATAATGATGTCTACTCGATCTTGTTTATTTTTTCCATTCTTCAATGTTGTATTTAAAGGATTTATCTGGGTGTGCACTTGATAGTTTTCGTAAAACTAATGCCTCTGATTTGAATTTTTCGTTGCTCATAAATCGTGGGTAAATTTCAAGATTTATGTTATATTTTTGATAATCCTACTAACGATTCTCCTAGGCCACGAAGTTCAGTTCTGATATATTTTCTCTTCAGCTGCAGCAACTGTGCTGCTTCTTCCGATACAGCGTCTTTTGAGATCCTTGATCAATTAACGCTCTTAGTGTTAAAAAAAACTGCCATTTTCTGCTCGTACTCGAACCTGAGCTGTTGCTAGGAAGACTGTTGAAGTATTATGTTGGTCTGTCATTATTGCTGACATCTTTTCTTGGACGTTCGTATCCTTATTAAATTCGTCAATGTGTAGCAATGTGTGATGGTTTCTATTTTGCACTTATTTGATGTTTGTAAACATTTTTGATTGAATTTGTGAGTCATGCATGTATAACACAACTTTTTTTTTTTTTAAACAAATTGCCTACGGTCCATAATTGTTGCGTTTTGAAATCTTCTGCAATCTTGAATTTCGTGGCCCTTGAATTTGCAATAGTCGCATACTTCCTGTTTTATATAAAATGAATTTCCTGACTTATGCGTCTTGAAATTACTGCTACTAACTTGTTTCTTGCCTCTCACAGCTTCCTATGCCTGATAATGCTGTTCAAGAAAACTGATAACTTCTTGAAGTGTTTGAATTTTTTTATTTCTATTAACACTTTGTTCATATAAGCGGAGTCCATCGCGATCAAGCTTGCGTGCAATTATTCTGGCTATAAATGGTTCGGCATCATCAATCTTAATATTGAGACCTTTAAGCGCCTGGACACATTCGTTCGTTGTGTCTAATAACTGTTAAATACTTGACGCTGATTCGCTGTTTACCATACGATGATCTAACATTCCATCTACTTGAGTGGTGAATGGAAGCCTGTTGCGTGTCCTGATTCATTAATTATAAATTAGTTTTCGAATTCAAAAATTACACTTTTATTGAAGAATTTAAACATTATAAAAATTACTTAGATATTAAACAATTCTATTAAACAATTACATTTAAGTTTTAGGTTTTACGCATGTGACCAACGCTAGCTCTCGTGGGTGACTGAGTCTAACTCTTTTAGCTCTTTAGTTTTTTTCTTATGTGTAATTTAAATCCACCACATAGCTCCCCTCCGAAAAAAAAAATATTAATCTGTAAACAAAATAGATGAACATAATGATAGTTTAAGTTTTATGTATTACATAAGTGAGTTTAATTCTTAGTTCTTTACAATAAAATTTCAATTTTCAAAATTTGATTCACAGACGTTGTAAGCTGGTCTAAATCTATCTATTGAAATTAATTTGTTTTTTCCTTTTACGTCTAGTATAAAAAATTTTCTAGTTCTTCTTAAAATTTTGAAAGGTCCCTCATAAGGTCGTTCAAAACCTACTTTCAATGCATCTTTTCTAGTAAAAACAAATTTGCAGTTATGAATACTTGCAGGCACAACCTTGAGAGGCTGACCATAAACTAGTTCGGCTGGTGAGATATTGAGATCTTCCTTAATTGTTGTACGTAACCCTAAAAGCACTAAGGGCAGATCCTCGCTTCAGTTCTTTGTATTTTCACGCGCTTTTAGAGAATCCTTGCGTTGACGATGAACTCTCTTGATCATTCCGTTGCTCTGAGGGTGGTAGCTCGTAGTTCGAATTCGGTGACTTCCCAAGAGTCTCGGCAGTTCCTCGAATAACTTCGATTCAAATTGAACTCCTTGGTTAGTAGTTATTCGAGAAGGACAACCGAATCTTGCTACATAACCCTTAATGAAAGCTTTGGCAACAGTTACAGCGGTTCCGTTCCTTAGTGGATAAGCTTCTGGCCATCTCGTGTAGCGATCTATTATTGTTAATATATAGGTATATCCCTGTGATGGTGGCAGAGGTCCAACTAAATCTACATGTATATGTTCAAAGCGCTCTGAAGGGATAGGAAAATCCTCGATTTTGGACTTGATATGCCGTTGGACTTTCGATTTTTGGCAGCGTAGGCAACTCTTAGCCCAATAACCAGTGTCTGTGTTCATTCCTGACCAGAAAAATTTTGCAGCACACAAGTTTCTAGTAGCTCTCACCCCAGGGTGAGACAGGCCATGTAACTTATCAAAGGATGTTTTTCTAAAACATTCGGGCAAATATGGTCTATTGTTACCTGTCGACGTTTCGAACCAGATTTTAATATCTGTATTTGGAATTAAAATGTGTTCCAAATTGACCTTTTTTGATTGATTACTGGAGAGTAATTGTCGAAGTTCTGCGTCCTTTTCTTGACTTTTGGCTAATTTTTGTACGTCCATACTAGTCCAAGTTATACTACAAACTTCATCGGGTGTGCGTGACAAAAAATCGGCTATCACATTGGCCTTACCCGAGATGTGTTTAATGTCACTTGTAAACTGGGCAATGTACTCGAGGTGTCTAGTTTGACGTGGACTACGTTCTGTTTTTAACATGAGTGCAGATGTTAAAGGCTTGTGGTCGGAAAATATTGTGACTTCGCGTCCTTCAATGAAATGCCTAAAGTGCTTTATAGCCAGGTAAATGGCAAAAAGTTCCCGGTCGAAAGTGGAGTACCGTGTTTCTGCAGGCTGCAATTTTTTTGAGAAAAATGATAAAGGTATCCAACAACGTTGATTTCTATCAAATTGTTGCAAAACTGCACCTACCGCAACATTAGACGAATCAGTGGTTATATTAAACTTTGCGTTTTCGATCGGATGAGCTAAAAGTGTGGCGGAGTCCAAGGCTTCCTTTGCTTTTTCAAAACCGATACTGCATTTGTCTGGCCAATCAAATTTTCTTGTGTTTTTGGGCTGCCTGTCAAGTCTTGACAAGTGCGAATAAATTGGTGCTAAATATTCAGCAAGATTAGGGATACACCTATTATAAAAATTTATCATACCTAGGAACTGCTGCGCTTGTTTGACACTGTTTGGAGGTTTGAGGGAAAGAATTGCATTTACTCT
The DNA here is from genome assembly GCA_949129095.1 of Volucella bombylans. Classification (NCBI taxonomy): domain Eukaryota; kingdom Metazoa; phylum Arthropoda; class Insecta; order Diptera; family Syrphidae; genus Volucella; species Volucella bombylans. Next base: position 130,488,805 of record OX422142.1, on the reverse strand, counting down.
TTCTTTGGACGGTACAATATCATATTTGCTTACTATATGTGCAAGGAAAGTAAGACTTTTACTGCCGAAAATGCATTTTGAGACATTGATTTTTACATCGTAATCACACACACGTTGAAATACTTTCTCTAGATGAAGTTTATGTTCTTCGACTGACTTACTGGCAATCAGTATATCGTCGAGGTATGGAAACGCAAAAGTCAAACTTATCAAAATCTTATTAATAAACCGCTGAAAAGTCTGGGCGGCGTTCCGCAGGCCAAAAAGCATGCATAAAAATTCAAATAAGCCAAAAGGCGTTGTACGTTGCTAGGGTTTTTGCAACGTCAACTCGAGATTTCTATCTTTGATTGATAGATGAATCTTAGTTGATGATAAGTTAGACTGTTAGATTATAGAGCCACGGATATAGACTATGGAAAAATTACTATAGCGAGTGGAGCGAAAAGAGCGAGCGACACGAGCAAAAGAAAAAGCGATCTATTTGATAATGAGTTCTTCAAGCAACTAACTTTATTACAAAAAGTGGCATGATAAGTAAGTGGTATTCTCTACATAATTTAAAAACATCGCATATAATAAATATGGTGGTCACCGCGATTGGCGGTAAATTCAAAATTTCTATGTTTTTTTTCTAAAGTGTTATAATTATAAATATTCCACAGCTTTCAATTGTGCGGGTATAAAATTCAAATTTTTATAAATGTATGTATGTATATCTAGGATCTAACATTCCGCCCCCTTTGGAAGCTACGTCTTTCAAGAGGCTAAGAGGGTAATGGTGCAAGCTTGCGAATAGCACGCCTGATGACTGCCTTTGCCGTTTTAACATCTGCCACTCTAACTTGACCATCAGCACCTTTGATGACTGCTGCTACTCTTCCCATTAGCCATCTTTGCGGTGGGACGTTGTCTTCGTGGATGAGAACTAAGTCGCCAATCTTGAGGTTTTTGCTATGCGATGACCACTTTCCTCTTCCCTGTAGCTCGTGAAGATATTCCAGGGACCATCTGCGCCAGAAATGAGCCTTTACTGCGTTGATTCGCTGCCATCTCTCGATATAGCTTATTTCAGGAACTTCGATCGCTGGTTCTATGATGGTTTTGAGCGATGAACCAATCAATAGATGTGCGGGCGTTAGGGCTTCTAGGTCATTGGGGTCAGACGACATCGGTGTAATGGGTCGAGAATTCATCACCGCTTCTATCACGACCAGTGCTGTAGAGAGCTCCTCGAATGTCAATTTTGCTCCTCCTAAGCTTCGATATAAGTGACCCTTCGCGACTTTCACAGCTGCCTCCCAGATCCCGCCAAAGTGAGGTGCCCTGGGGGGTATAAAATTAAAATTAGTACAAAAATTTTGCAAGATTTCTTGCGAACACTTTTTAAAGAACATATTGCGTAGCTGCTTGAGTTTTGACTGTGATCCAACGAAATTGGTTGCATTGTCGCAATAGATGGAACTTGGCAGACCTCTACGACCAATCATCCGTTTCAAAGCTGCAATGAATGCTTCGGCTGACAAGTCAGACACTGATTCTAAGTGAACAGCCTTTGACGAAAAACATATAAAGACTGCTACATAACTTTTATAAGGCACCTTGCCTCTAATCTTAAGGTACGTTAAGATGGGGCCGCAGAAGTCCACACCACAACAAAGAAAGGGACGCGAGGGAGTGACTCTCTGTTGAGGCAGGTCACCCATGATTTGCTCCAATAGCTTGGGCCGATACCTAACGCAGTGAATGCATTGCCTTACAATCTGCCTTGCCAACTCTCGAGTGTTTATTATCCAAAACCGTTGTCTAATCAGGGCCACCAAAGCCTTAGGACCAGCATGGTAATTTGAGAGGTGTATATGACGAACTAATATTTTTGCAAAAATATGGTTTTTTGGTAACAACAATGGATATTTGCACGCCTCAGGAATATCCGCATGCTTCAGCCGTCCTCCTACTTTTAACAACGAGAGACCACTTGTTTCCTGCAGGAAAGGATTCAACCACTTGATAGATCCTTTTAGAGGTCGATTGGTTTTGATTGCATCAATTTCCTCAGCAAACGAATCCTTTTGTATAGCATACATGATATGCAAAAGTGCATGGTCTAATTCCGCGGGAGTTAAAAATGGTTCGGGGTCCTCTTGCAAATCTTTCATGTTGGAAAGCTTTTTCATGCTTCGAGACCACTTCGCCTCAAATCGGCGACAAAATCGTATTACGTACGCTATTATTCGAAGTATCTTGGAATAGGAACTAAAACGCTCGACTATTCCGTGTATTAAATTTGGTGTTGTTCCTTTGCAGATGAGGACTGTTTTCCGTTTTTCCAGTGCAATTTCCTCTGATGAAAGCGGAATCTCTATCCGTGAGGGCCAATTTTCATCACTCTCCATCAAAAATCTTGGTCCATCGAACCAGATTGATCCCTTCAATTCGTGAATATCGCAGCCCCTCGACACGATGTCAGCTGGATTCTCTTGTCTAGGAACATGGCGCCATAAGACTCCTCGCGTTTTCGTCTGAATTTCAGCAATTCGATTGCCGACGAACGTGGTCAACTTCGAGGAATGGGTAGCAATCCAATGTAGAACAATGGCGGAATCCGTCCAAAAGTAAACTTCTGACTGACGATCCTTGAAAATGGTCTCAATCTTTTCCCACAATTTGGACAACAGATGAGCTGCACACAGCTCCAAGCGAGGTAGGGATTTTCTATTTATAGGTGCCACCCGGGATTTTGATACCAAGAGCCTAACCTGAGTGGATCCAAATTCATCCACCGATCTAAGATATATGCAGCAACCATATGCGTGCATAGATGCATCAGCAAACCCATGTATCTGATAGCTGCGCCGGTTTCCCATCAAGACAAATCTAGGAACCGATACCTTTTGTACAAAGTGCAAATCCGTTACGAACCGTTCCCATTCTGCTTCGATGCCTTGTGGCAGTGATGCGTCCCATTCAACCCGTTCGATCCATAATTGTTGAAGGATTATCTTGCCCTTAATAATGATCGGACTGAGCAGGCCTAATGGGTCGAAGAGTGACGACAAAATTGATAAAACAGATTTTTTTGTCTGCTTAGAAAATGTTTTGGTAGGTGCGTAGGAAAAGATAAAATGGTCACAAACGGAGTTCCACGAAATTCCCAAAGTGCTAGTTAAACCTGACTCACTCAACTTAATCTTTGTATCAGGTACAGCTTTGTCGATGTTGGGGTGGTTGCTGTTCCATTTTGATAACTCTAACCCTGCTGACTTCAAAATTGATTTGACTTCCTCTAGTTTTTGAACTAATTTGTCAAGATTGTCGTCTCCTGTGATAAAATCGTCTACGTAGAAATCCTCATCTAATGCACAGGATCCTAACGGCAATGATGATCGATGTTTATCTGCCAAATATTTTAGACAACGGATGGCTAGGAACGGAGCTGAAGTAGTTCCATATGTGACAGTATTCAGCTCGTATGTTTGTATTGGTTCTGTTTCTTTCGTCCTCCACAAGATGTATTGAAACTTGCGATGAGCAGGGTGAACCAGGAACTGTCTATACATTTTCACGATATCGGCTGTCAGAACAAACCTATGCAAACGAAACCGAAGGAGAATAGTAAATAGTTCAGGCTGGATTGTTGGGCCTACCATGAGAATATCGTTTAACGAAATTTGTGAGGAGGTATAGCAAGACGCATTAAACACTACCCTTAGTTTCGTGGATAAGCTTCCTGGCCTAAGTACACAGTGATGTGGCAAGTAGTAGTGTGGTCCGTTTAACTCTGGGTCCTTGACAAGCGACATATGTCCTAATTCCTTGTATTCCTCTAGAAACGATGCGTACTGTTGTTTTATAGACTTATTTTTCGATAACCTATGCTCAAGTGCTAAAAAACGACGAAACGCTATATTGTATGAGGCTCCTAAACAACTCGGCTCTTGTTTGAATGGCAGTTTGACCATCAATCGACCATAAGAAGAAATTTCCAGGTTTTCGTTGAAGTGTGCCTCACATTCCCTTTGCTCTTCTGTCCACCTTGATTTGGAATCCTGAAGTTCTTCCAACTCCCAAAACCTTTCAACATAATGATCCAATGAATCTTCGCCCCTAGTCAGAAGACATTGTTTCCTATCCTTATCTGGTACCTGGTACCTTCCTGAAACGATCCAGCCCAACGTAGTTTTCTGCAAGGAAGGAAGTCCTTCGCCTAGTTTGATCTGACCCAACTTAAGCAAATCAAAGAATGTTTCGGCACCTAACAACAGATCGATTCGGGACGAATGATAGAAATGCTCGTCGGCTAACTCCAGATTTTTAGGCAAATTCCAAGGCGCCACGCTAATATTTGATTGTGGGTGATAACCAGTGATGGACGTGGTGATTAAGAATTCTAGTAATACTTCAAAGTTACTATATCTTGACCGAATAGTGGTTTGGGTTTGAAAGTTGATTTTTGTTTCAGCGACCCCTACTCCTACTATATCTACATTCTTCTGTGACCTTCGCAAGTGAAGCGATCTGGCAAATCTTTCGGTGATAAGGTTAACTTGTGAGCCCGAATCTATCAGCGCCCTTCCCATCTGAAAACTTCCAGTAGAATCCATTACGAGAATTACTGCTGTCGCTAAGATCACTTGAGCTTCGGCTAAAGTTCCCTTCTCTAAGGCAGTGTGGACGGCCGCTGATGTTGGTGGTTCTCCACTTGTAGAAACATTTTCTTCTTGTTGTGATCGATGTAGAAGGCTGTGATGAGATTGCTTGCAAACTTTGCATCTGAAAGGCGATGGACACTTCGAAACGGTATGCCCCTTTGCCAAGCAATTCAAACAAAGCCCAAGCTTTTTCACATTTGAGAATCGTTGCATCACTCCTAATTTACCAAAATTGTGACAATTTAAAATCGAATGGCTAGTATCTCCACAAAACAAACAAGCTCGCTTGGCAACTGTAAGTGAAGTCTGAAAGCGATGAGCAGAACCCGATGGCTTGGCCTTATTCAGTGTCCTTCGTGCACAGTTGGCTCTCAATTGGTTAGTATCACGAGTTTCGAGATATTGACATCGTTTACTTAGAACAGCTGAACAGTCTATCCAACTCGGAAGTTTCTTGTAATCCTGGTGTTCGTCCCATTTGGACAGGGTTTCTGGGTCTACCTTCGACATTGCGATGTGAATAATCATTGCATTGCAAATGTTTTCAAACGATCCTATGGACTGAAGAGAATTAAATATTGCAGACACATTATCTATCAATGCTCGTAAGTCTACAGCCGAAACCTTTGTAATGATCGGCAGCTCAAACAACTCCGAAATGTACTGTGCAAAAATAAGAAAATCATTATCGTAGCGTTCTTTGAGCCTGGCAAGTGCCTTTGGATAATTTTCGTCCGAAACTTGAAAGGCCTTAACCGTGGTGAGAGCCTGCTCACTCAGACAAGATAGCAAATGGTTGAACTTTTGAATTCTAGTCAAATTTGTCTCATCATCCACCAGCTTTGTGAACGAATTCATAAAGTTCTTGTAGTCGGAGTATTTCCCGCTGAACTTCGGAAGCTTTAGATTTGGTAAGTTGTTGTATTGTGGCGGTGGTACTACAAAACTTGTTTCCATACCAATACTCCTTGTAGTTCCTAAAAGCGATTGTATTTTTGTTTTTGCCGCAATATATAAATCTTCTAATTCTCCTCGACTGGTGTCAGAAGGTGTTATCCGCTCGATTTGAGTCTGGTAAGCAAGAACCTGCTTAAAGTACGACTCGAGTATACCCAACCGGCACTCCAATTCTGTTGCTGATAAAGAGTCTGCCTTTGTCTCTACAAGGTTCTTAATACGGGTAATACTGCCCTTTGTGGATGAACGCATCTGCTTCAGTTCCTCAATGGTAGCCTTGGTTGCAGACTCAGTTGACATATTGATGTTTTACAAACAATTACCAACAAAATTAGCCGAAAACAAAAAAACGAATCTAAATGTTCTGTGTCCTGGAGATTTATTTCAAATCGAAGAAAAAATACGACTTTGACAAAGAGATCTAGCTAAACGTCGTATTTAGAGGTAATGAAAATGTCCAGCTCAATATATTTAAATATATGTATTCGTTAAATTGAAACTAGAATCTATGAATATTGTAGGTTGCGAAGAAAATGTGTCACGACATTTATATGTATCAAACTGCGAAACGATGAAATCTACTCAATTTAAGTTTCAAAAGACGAAGCCAACTATCAAGCTGTTTGCATATGTTGCGAGGCGAAATGACAAATAACGCTATTCACTATGAATATTGTATGTTGCGAAGAAAATGTGTCACGACATTTATATATATCAAACTGCGAAACGATGAAATCTACTCAATTTAAGTTTCAAAGACGAAGCCAACTGTCAAGCTGTTAGCATATGTTGCGAGGCGAAATGACACTTATGTCTATTCAAAAGCGAAAATATGGATCCACTCCTACTCTACTCAGTAGACGAACTCCAGCGACGAAGACAATCAGCGAAAGTTTTCCTTCAATGCAAGATCAATGAAGCATCCTCTCCGGCGACGACAAGAAAATAAAACTACAAAAAGCTCTGTGAGTGTGGGCGAAATGAGGATCTATGCAATGAAGGTATGCAACAGTGCACGTAGGATTCCAGTGTAAAGCTTTTCTGCAATGCGGACTAAGAGATCGAACGAGCGATGAAGACTAGACAAGTGCAAGAGGTTTGATTTGCTCTAATAAAAGCTTTTGCCAATGACTATGATCGTGAGTAAATTTGCACTTGCAGAATTGTGGTACATAAGCGATTTATTAGAAAATTTTATGTTAACTGCGGTCGCATCGAATGTGTTAATTCATAGCAGTTGAAAAATAAAAAATTATGTGGGTGGCTTCAGCAATATGTTCCTTAGGTATATATTTTATACGAGTATATAATATGTATAGATAATTATGTTGCTTGCATGCATATCGCTCTTCCGTCGAAAGTGCGTTTATTCATAAGTTGTCTGGATTAAATACTCCTAACTTTTTTTTTTTATTTTTAGTTTTAGTTTTGGTCTATGACTCTTGTAAGCGCACGTTCGATTGAAAACCGATTTATCACGTACCTGAATGGGAGATGATACTTATCTACCCGCATGTGGTTCCCTTCGTTTGCGGGTTTTTTTTTTTTTTTTTTTTTTTTTTTTTGATCCGATTCCTTTGATGTTTGTTCGATTCTTCTGATTTCTCTGGTGGGTTATATGGTACCTATGCACTTGTCCACGCGAAACCGATTACCGAACCGCTAATCACTATGATGTTTTATGTTTGCACTTTTTAATTATCTTTATGTGAAACTTTAATGTCTTTGAGAATTGCAAAATTGTTTTTTGTAGTTTGGGGTTTTTTTTTTTTTTTTTTTTTACGTTTGGGCGCCAAAAATGTACGTTGCTAGGGTTTTTGCAACGTCAACTCGAGATTTCTATCTTTGATTGATAGATGAATCTTAGTTGATGATAAGTTAGACTGTTAGATTATAGAGCCACGGATATAGACTATGGAAAAATTACTATAGCGAGTGGAGCGAAAAGAGCGAGCGACACGAGCAAAAGAAAAAGCGATCTATTTGATAATGAGTTCTTCAAGCAACTAACTTTATTACAAAAAGTGGCATGATAAGTAAGTGGTATTCTCTACATAATTTAAAAACATCGCATATAATAAATATGGTGGTCACCGCGATTGGCGGTAAATTCAAAATTTCTATGTTTTTTTTCTAAAGTGTTATAATTATAAATATTCCACAGCTTTCAATTGTGCGGGTATAAAATTCAAATTTTTATAAATGTATGTATGTATATCTAGGATCTAACAGGCGTTATAATGGCCGTTTTATGAATATCTTTCTTTGCAATAGGGATGTGGTGAAAAGCTCTCACGAGACAATCTTCGAAAAAACACAACATCCGTTTAAATGCATGTTTGCATCTTGAACGTGCGATATAGGAAAACGATCCGGTATCGTGCATGCATTGAGACGACGGTAGTCGCCGCAAGGTCTCCAATCGTTGCTCCCTTTCTTATTTACTAAATGTAATGGCGAAGAAACAGGAGAGGAAGACGGCCGGCATATTCCCAGGCTAACCATGTATTCGAATTCTGTTTTTGCTAGATCGTATTTAGCTTTATCTAGTCTTCGTGGCTTTGAGTATGGCAATTCACCCGTAGTATTAATATGATGTACTACATCATGCTTAATTGGTATGTTATAGTTAGGAGCGGATGTAAGATTTTTAAATTTTTCAATAATTTTACCATAAGGATTCGAAAGTTGGACTAATTTTGGCATTAGGGTACTTATGTTCTTCGTTATCGCATTTACTGTCAGTGAGGTAGTTGTATCTATTAGACGCTTAAACTTTAAATCAACTAATAAATTAAATTTGGACAAAAAGTCTGCGCCGATGATTGGATAACTGACGGAGGCTACAATGAAAGCGTGGGTGTAATCCCTTCGTAGGCCAAAATCGATTTTAAGCAACTGTGTACCGAATGTGTTTATGGTTGAACCATTTGCTGCCGATAAACAAAAATTAGAATCCTTTTTATCACGGGGGAGAAATTGATACGTCTGCTCCTGTATCTATCAAAAATTTAAGTTTAGAATTTTTACATCTCACAAATAAACGGCGGCATGATTGACTACTAGCGCCAGTTTCGCTAGCAGCCGTAGCTAGTTTTTTGAATTCGATAACTAATTTATAATTAATGAATCACGACACGCAACAATTGGTGACCCCGACGTTGCATGTGACCATGTTAAATGCATACATACTCGTATTAATCAAACGCAAACATAAATTAATCAACATCATATCAAGAATTGAATCAAGCTGCAAATATTTTAACATCGTACACGAAATTCAATTGCTATACCTGCAACACCTATAATTATAGATACGATCAAATTAAAATACATGTGCAGTAGGACAAGTGTCACAGTACATTGGATATCAATTATTCTCGAATCGCTTTTTTAGAATTTTCCAGGCTGCTTCATAATTGGCGTCTGTGATTCTTAAATGTTGAATAAGTTTACAGGCTTCTCCTTTCAAGTAATTTTTTAAACGGTACATTTTTTCTGCATTTGAAAATGACTGATAGTCATGTACTAAAATTTTGAAGAGATTCCATGCTGTTTCCCAAAAAAACTGGAATTCTTATGTCTTCTAATTTTATTTGTTGTTTATGTTTTGTTTCGATTTCTGAAAGTGCCATCATTATTTTCTTTAGTACAACCCGGTATTCTTTGTTTATTTCCAAAATTTCATCTTTAATTATTATCGTCTCTACTTTCTTTTAATAACTACTCTTACCTTTTTGTTATCTTTTTGGATTTGCTCTTCTAATGCCGTTTTTGTTACTGTCAGTTCCGTTTTTTGATCATTGTTTATTTCTGATAGGGCAATTAACAATTCCTAGAGGTAATAATTATCTTTTTAAATTTTTGTATGTATAGTTTTATTAATGTCACTGTTTCCTGGTGGATTCCTAAGTGTTAATTGGTTTTCTCACTTTCACATACCACGCTACTTGAATGGGAGCTGTTATCGACCTCAGTTTTCTTCTCGAGTTTTTTTTAAAGCATCTTCTTGTATTTCTGAAATTGCTTCAAATAGCTGTTTCCGAAGTATGCTTCTTGTGTGACTCCTTTAGCCAATAATCTGCTATGATTATTTTCTAGTTGGAGTTTAATCCGACCTAGGCGTTTCTTGGTTTTTTCCATTTGCGCTGCTCGGATTCTGCCTTCAGAAATTGTATCCTTTATGGATATAACTTCTTCGCCGAGCTCCTTTTGCTTCGCTAGCAGTTGTTGTTTTTCCTTCGGCATTTTTATATGTATATATATATTATAGTATATTTATATATACTAAGCTCGCCCGTCGTCGAAATTCAACGATTACTCGTATGTATTTAAATACGTGCTATGATATTTTCTCGGCACTTTGATTATGCTTTGAAAAGCTCCTTGTTTTCATAATGAACATTTTCTTTCTTTTCTTTTTATCAATTCAATGGATTAATTAATTTTACATTCTTCCTTCTTTAATAGTCGAAAATCATTAATTTATCTGGATTGTATTTGTAGTAGGATTCATCTGTCAAATACAATTTTGATGTTTCAACGTGGAATTTGACTCCTTCTTCCATAACCAAGCGAAGAAGAACTTCCACATAGAAAGTCCCCTTTAAGACTTCCAATTCAACACCTTTATTTTGAAAAAAAACCAATCAGTTTTCTAATTCTCTCTACGGTATCTGCTGTTTTGGCACAAAAGCCGGAATCCGGTGGTTTTGTTTCTGAAAACGTAAAATTTAATTAATTTCTTTGTAAAATAAATATAGTATTAGATAATATGGTATACGTACTATTCGCAAGACCTCTTAATTCTGGTATATCCTTATAAATGTGCTTCAGCCTGTCAGTAAGGATCTCTTTCAACAATTCAACCCCATCTGAAATATTAACAACACATATTTTAAAATAAATTCTTAAATTTTAGTATTTGAATAATAAACTGACATTGTTCCTTTTTCAATTCATTCTTTTTTACAACAGCTTCTGCGAGCTCTTTACGCAATCACCTGCTCCATTTTCATTTTCTTAAATATTTCCATTAATCGGTTTTCACATGCATCCCAATTTCTTTTAGCTTTTTTCAAATGTTTGATGAGTTCTAGATCCATGGTCAATAACAAAATTGTCTATTGTTATTCAGTAAAGGGAAATTCAAGAAATGATGATAATTTTTCAAATTATTCTAAGCTATATGAACAATTTTTAAATGACAATGTTTTTAATTGTAATGATGACATGATAAATGATATATTTTTCGAAACATAATGATACTTTTTACAAAAGTTTGCAAATTAATTGAAAAAAGAAAACTAAAACAAAGCTTCTCTAAATACAACATTTTTGGTGAATACCCTATTATCATTTGCTAGATGACCTTGGCCATTATGCTCTGATATATAATATTTCAAACCCTCAAAACTTGTCACTCTACTGGATGCTACATATAATTGCCTGTGAGTGATCACAGGTCTCTTTAAGAGAATGCCAACTCTTTGAAAGGTCTGTCCCTGCGATTTGTTAATAGTCATCGCAAAAGCAACAATAATAGGGAAAAGTGTGCGCTGAAATTTAAATGGCAACTCACTGCCACTATTTTACATATGAATTCTCGGTATTAATAACTTCGCAATCAATCGAATTATTATGTAAAGCTTTCACACGCATGCGTGTACCATTAACCAAACCTTCAGATGGATTTAAATTTCTAATTAACAATACTATGCAATTAATTTTTAATTTTAGCGATGGGGAGGAAATCCACTTACATCGAGCGTATTAAGAAATTCTACCGGAGTATTATTTTTGATTTTAACGTTATTGTCCGAAACTACTTTATCGGACCTACAATATACTTTGAATTCCCCCAGGATACGATTTAAAATATCACCATTAACAACTGCACAATCTTCTTAGTGCTTGCTGGCGCAACTGAGTTAATAATTTGATCTGTTCACAAATTTTGTCCAATATTGACATACACATTATTAATAAATATTTTCGTAATTCCAACCAAATGCTGTGGTATTTCAATAATACCTTCACCAAACTGTGGAAAAATTATTGCCGTTCCACTTCCAATTTTGTCCAAATACTCGATAAATTCTACTTCATTGGGCTGTACTCTCATATTTTGAGTCAAAATTACCTTGTGCAAAGTATTATATAGTGGCCAACTTTTAATGCAATTTTCAATAAGAGCAGCGCGACTTGCACGCGGTACAACCTGTAAGAATTGCCGAAAATCGCCACACAAAAGGACGGTTTTGCCACCACACAACTTGTCCTTATTTTCATTAACAATGCATAAATTTTTCAATAATTTATCAATTAGCTATTTTCAGTAATTGAATCGGACACATTGATACCTCATCGATAATAATAAGTGAAGCGAAATTAATGTATCGACCATGCGTTACTGTTTTCCAATAAGGACTTGACAACTTTTTTTTAAAATAAAACGCAAATCATTTGAGATATTTCAAAAAATTGATTATCGGCTTGAAGTACAATCAAAACATTTATGAATGGAACTCGACTTCGTTCATATGGCCACCGCGGGCACGTTTGCAGCGGCCGATTCTTTGGGCCCAATTTTCATTCACTCATTTCGGATGAAACGGTAGCCCCACAGCAAATAGTCAATTGGCGTTAAATCGCACGAACGAGGCTGTCAATCGACTGACCCATTTCTTGAGATAACACGCTCACCATACTTACTCTTCAATAAATCGATTGTAGCGTGTGCTGTGTGACTTGTGGCATGATCCTGTTGAAACCACATGTCGTCCAAGTCTATATCTTCCAATTCGGGCCAAAAATAATCGGTGATCATGGCGCGATAACGCTGACCATTCACAGTAACGTGACGATCGTTATCGTTGACGAAAAAATATGGCCCAATAACGCCGCCGGCATGCAAACCACACCAAACAGTTATTTTTTGTTAATGAAGTGGTGATTCATGAAGCACATGTCTATTTTCACCCGACCAATAACGCATATTTTGCTTATTGACGAACCCATTCAGCCAAAAATGAGCTTCGTCACTGAAGATGATTTTGCGATGAAATTCATCATCTTGGCGCATCTTCTCCAGAACCCAATCGGAGAACGTAAGTCGCTTCACATGGTCCATCGGCTTCAATTCTTGAGTCAGCTTGATCTTGTATGGGTGTAAACCAAGATCCTTACACAAAATACGCCATAATTTGATCTGAGCGATGCCCAATTCTTGAGAACACCATGGAATTGACTGATTTGGATCGTTCGTTACGGACGCCTGAACGGCAGCGATATTTTCGACACTTCGACCAACCCGTTGTCTTACTGACACCGCAACATCACACAACGAATATGTAGACTCAAGTTTTTGCACTAAACTTGTTATTGCCTGCCTACTAGGGCGAAAATTACGACCGAAAATTGGAGTTAACGCTTTTAAAGTTGCAGTCACCGACTCCGAATTTCGGTAGAAAATTTTTATAAATCGCAGACGTTGCTCGTTCGTGTACTTTATCATGATGAAAATGTTGAGTTTACTGAATAAATTGACAGTGACAGTTTGATGATTAGTGGAATAGTGCGTTCACAAATTAAATTCAAAGTTGTCAAGTCCTTTACCATGCCATTCGGTTGAGTAGAACGGTGTATAAGCGTATGACAAAAATGGACCCTCCTATATTCTATATTTAGATTATCTCTAAACACCACCTATATGCAGAAGATGTCCAACTGCATCTGACAAAACTCCACAGTAACCTTGATTAGCTCGCCTTTCTTGTAAATGAAGAGCTGAAACATGTACAATATACATATACTTGGCTGGTTGAAAACGGATTATAACTAAATCCATCAAAACCCCAGTTGATTACCCGATATCGCTGAAAAAATTTGATCTGAATGTATTGCCTGATTAATAATAAAAATAATAAAATTAAAGTAGTAGAATCTGTCACTAGCCTTGGCTTCACAATAAATCGTTGTTTGATCAGCCAACAACCACACTAGTTCTGTCGTTGGTCGCATTTACGGATGTCTGCGTAATCTGTGGCTGAGTGCGTATTTCACTCCACCAGAAACACGGCGAAAGCTTGTTATAAGATTGATCTTACCTCTAAATACTTATGCTGAGGTTGTTTACAGTAATCTTGACGCGTTATCTCGGCGTAAATTGCAAGTTGCGTTGAATGATGCAGTGCGCTACATTTACGGAATGCGAAGACATGAGCATATCTCTGCATAGAATATATCAACGCGAGAAATTGTATAACCTTACACAAAATTATTCATAGTCAACGCCCATCTTACCTTTATAACATGCTTATTTTTTGTCGATCATCAAGAACACTTAACGTCATTCCCGCTCGTTGTAAATACCTAAATTTCTCTCGCTTATTTTTCGCTTATACTATTGAGCTATGGAATTCCCTACCATCATATATCAAGTCCATTACAAATCCATCCAGATTTAAAAGTACAATTCTACAACACCTCTCCACACTATCCCACGAACCCTAAACCTCTTCACAACTTTTCAAGTCCTTCACCTCATTTCCCTCACAACCTAGGTTAAGGAATTATTTGTAAATATGGTATAACTAGCTTTTAAGAAAACAATATACAATATCATATGAACTACGAGTATTTGTTCTAAGTACTAAAAAAGATTTAGAATCTTGATGTACAAACCTCTTTGATGTAATAAATGAAGTCAAATGAAAATGAAAAAAAATGCGAGTTATAAACGCAGTTACACGTTTAGTGGGCTTAGAAGAGTGAAGCTTACATCAAACTTGAATGAAAAGTTCTGTAAGGAACAAAATTCCTCAAGCTCCATCTTAGGTATCATGAATAGTTCGCTTTCTTTGTTTGATATCGTTTTAAGTGGAGTGATTCGACTTCCGGCTGCTGATAGGCAGATGTATTGTAGTAAAGTGATCAATTCCGGTGTGATTTCTGAAGATATCACAACATGAATCACAAATTGAATAGCCGTGCTTTTATTTTACCCAATCCAGGGCTTGATTTCATTGGCATTGAGTTGCTGAACTTTTACTGTATTCTCAAATATACCAGATCATTCCAGTCGTACTTAAGCACCCACAACTCTTGGATCCATATTCGGAGAAGCATAATCACTGGAAGAATCCAACCCATGGTATAGTTAAGCGAGGCTGTTACAGATAATGAACCCCTTTCTGTGTACTTAACTTCCCGGTGATTGTAGTTTTGAAGAGATAACACATCTTCTACTGGATTGTACTGTAGATTTTCATGGTTATATCGGAGACATCTTTGTATGAACTCAGTTTCTTTTTTTCCTCCGCATTTTTAAAAACTTCTGGCTTATTCGATGACCAGTTTGGCAAAGACAGCTTTTCGGCTTCTAAGATAGCAGCTATCTTAGTGATTTGGCGGACCGCCCGTATAGCTTACTATGGAGCACAATCACCCCGTCCAAGAAGTATTCACCCAGGGGTTCACTTTTGTTTGGGCGCCAGTTGATTCTAAATTTCTCACGGTCTGACTCAGGTATAAGGAACGCATGTGGCTGGTGAAGATGAATTCGTATTGCTGATTCTGTAGAATAGTTCTAAGGCCCGCAAATTTAACTAATCCCGCAAGCGGTGCTTTTTGGCTGCAGATACGTGGCGGAAATATGTAACATTAGATGTAATTATCTGAGTTATATATGTATGTCAACGAATAATAAAAGAAAAAGAACAAGACGAGCGTCGACTTACAATTCGTCGATTTTCCACAAGTATTTGGTCAGCCACAGATGTATGATATAATGTATACCATTTTGAAGTACTCTACACCACCAAGTCGTTAATTTATAATAGAATTATTTATAATAATACTATCCCTCGTGCTTTTGAAAGTAATTATTCCAACGGAAATCCTCTCAGTCATTAAACTTTTAATACAACTACTCAAAAATGTTTTTGACTTACAAGTTGAAACCCAGAGGCGACAATACTACCCGAAATGCTGCAGAAATAATTTTGAACAAACAAAGATTTTAATGACCAATGAAAAGGTCATCCACAAAAAGGACCACAGATCCTTCCCAATACAATACTCGTATAATCATTCGAACTACAAGTGGAAAGTTACCACTGCCATTCGATTATGATTTTTTTTCATCTGATTTCCTTAATTGGTGGCAACTTCTCCATTAACACTTTTCATAAATAATTAAAGACTCCTGTAGTTGAGTTTTCTTTTTTCAGTTCACTTCTTTTTATTATGATGATATGGATTAATTACGCCCCTTTGCCCCATGTACCAAACCGACACCACTGAATAATTCCTTTAACAGACTTCCACAGAGTTCGAAAAAAACCAATTTCATTTTAATTTATCGAACAGATACGATTTAATTTCAATATCCTCGCCCAATTTACTCACCGAATTTAAATAATTCCACCAAAAAGATGTAAAACTATGAATATATGTATGTAAGTACTGGGAAAAAGCGACATTTAAAGTGGTATTCCTTTAGCAGTCAATTTTTGGGGAAACTCCACCAAAATCCTTGAAAGAAAATTGTCTATGTTTCTAACATTTCCCTCTTCAAAATTGGGGATGAAGGAGAAAATCAATGAATTTAGTGATGATGATGGACTCTAAGGAGATGGCCGATTCTCGAGGCACTTGCGTACGTCTTGCACCCTGTTACGGGGAACTGTGTAAAGGTAGGGAAAATTATTTACAATGTTCTTGAATAACTTGGTGGTTGGATTGTCTCTTAGATGAGAGTAAAATAAATTTCAAAATTGACCTTTAGTTGGTTAAGTAAGAAATTGCCCTCTTGATTGAAAGTTTAGAGAAGGTTCGTTTTCTCCGAAATTGGTTGAGACAAGCAGTATTGATCTAACCACAACCACATTTTCAGGAAGTTTTCCTTAAACTTCTTAAAGCGGTTCTTGTCAGTAGTCATTATGTCTTTACATCTGGTAGAGTTGAGTTCTGGAAATAGTTATTTAAGGACAAAACGTTTTAAATGTACCTAGATTTACTTTCATTGCATATTTCAAATTTAGAGAATGACGGAGGTTATGCTATTATGAAAATCTCCGGATTAACACCAAAAAGTAGTCTGCAGGATTAAATGGAAAAGTTGTATGACATTTTGGTGAAGGAGCTGCTACTAAATGAATGCATAAAAACAAGGACGAGTGCAAATACAATTTCTAGTCTATAGTTTCTATTTCATCCAGATGAAGCTATCTATAAGACGGTTAGATTTATATAAGACGCAGTGTATATGACTTACACTGCACTAGACGATTTTGTTTCTAAACTTTTTTCAAATGATCTTGCAGTGATAGATTTTTCTCGTCTATTTCAGTCTTAGTAGCGTGATCTTGTTTTAACAGAAAACGGTCGTTTCGCGAAACCAAAGTAGCAGTGCTTTGCTAGTATCATTCTTCAGAAAACAAAACTATTACAGTAAACATTCCTCGTGATGGCTTAGCATGTTTGTGCTAAAAATCCGTGGGGACTGTACCTCTGAAACCGTTCAGGTCACTGAAACTGCCCCCCATTTGCTGGATGTCGGGGCAACTCAGGAAAACTAAGAATGTGCAGACACTGAGAAGTGGAATTAATCCCTCTGCATCAGGCGCGATTAGAAAATGAAAAGCATTATCAGAGGCTTCAATGTCAAACCATGTGAACATCAGAATCGGGTACGAAGTCTCAACTTTGATGTGAAGAAGAAATCCAAGAAAAGCCTAACTCAGAAAAAAAACAAAAAATAAAAGAGTCCCCTCACCAAGTGTTTTGAGCTAACGTTGTAAAAGCAAAAAAAAAAAAACTCCTGCACATCGCCCGTTCTATGGTGTTAGGCAGATTTGAAACGACTACGTAAGGAAACCCGGAATCTTTTTAACATGTCAAAAAATTTGGAGGAAGAATGGAATGCTTACAGATCGAAGGAAAAAGGGATATATGTATGTAAGTACTCGTAGCTATTGAGATTTTGAATGTATCGTTCGAAAATATCGAAAAGAGCAGAGTGATCGAAAGCATCAGAAGACAAATAGACAAGGCTAGAAACAATGAAAGAATCTGACTGCACCTACATATGTCTCATGTTCGGGAAAAACCTCCTAGTTAATCAGATCAGAACCGGCTCACAACCAGCTCCTATCACTGAGCTGAGTAAAATCATACAATACGTCGAATTTGGTTTTTATCATCTATTATGGGGACTTTTTTTTTAGATATACGTAGTCCGCCACCGTTGGCGGATTTCCTATAGTATAACCTCCCTGAAGACGATTCTAAAGGTAATTTTTACTGTGCGACTGGGTACATAAACGATGGGTACATGCTGGTACAAAATGAATAGATGCGCCTACCAACGCGGATAAACAATTTTTTTTTCATAGATTCTTCCATTATTCTAGAGATCTGGGACAGATTTCTTTAGTCAAGAGGATACTTGTGTGGATTGGTGTGAAGTATGGTTTGGTTTGGTTTCTTCGATTCCAAGTTTTTAAATCATCATTTCGATATGATATTTCTAATGCATATAGATTTTACATTTGGGATCTTCTCTTTCTGCTCACATTCCTAGAATATTATTAACTTTACCTATATCCTTCATTTCAAAGGTAAGTTGGTAAGTAAGACTTTAATTATGACAAGTCGTCGGATACTGCAAGTAATTCGTTTACACAAACTGCAAGGAACACTTTGCGTTGGCTCTCAAATCTAACATAACAACAAAGGTCTGTGGTCGATTGCTTTATTCGTATTTGTTTTAAATATACATCTAGTTTGAGATGTCACTGAATGGCAGCCAGATTGCTTAAAAAAAAAAACTGATAAAACTACTACGCAAGTTTTTTCATCAATCCTACTCTTCAGGACACTTTCTGTGCAGATAGAAAACACCATTTGTCCAGCCCGTTCTTAAGCAATGATAATCTCTCACTAGTAATTTGATGGTATGTCCCACCGAAAAGTGGAACCGAAATGTATATCAATCTGGCAAAAGTAATATAGTTGCAATTGATACTCGTATTTCTACGGCATTGGACAGAGGTCGGCATCAGGCTCTTTTTTTCAAAAATGCGTCAATTTGAGATCGACGACTCTCTTCTTCAATGGACTAAAAATTACCTGTCGGAAGGTTCAATTCAAGTTGTCTTGGGTGGTTTCAAGCCTGATATTCACAAAATAAATGCTGGTGCGCCCAGGGTTCTATTCTGTCTCCAACATTCTTTTTACTTTTCATCAATGATCTCTTGTCTGGTACTTGTAATCCAATATATTGCTATGCTGACTATAATACGCTCTGCTTTTCATATTCGTTCCCGGACTCACGGCCCCGCTCTTCGGCTGTAGAACAGCAACGGCAGCATATGTTCAGCTCCTTAGCAGCATAACATATTGGAGAAATATCAAGAGTGTGGAATTTAATGCATCCAAAACACAATGCTGTCTGCTGTCGTTAAACCCAAATTTAAACACCCAGTCATTATCCATGAATGGCACTTGTATCGTTGAAACCGAGAAAAGCTTTCCATTCTCGTTGTGTGTATCAACGACAACCTACGTTGGAACCACCACACATTCGATGTCGCCAAAATACTGCAAATGTCTAGGTTTCCTCAAGCGATATGAGGAATACTTCACCCCCTCAATCTTTATACTCCCACAATTGGGGTACAATGCTCACATCTGGGCAGGTGCTCCTAAAACCTCGCTTCACCTGCTAGATAGGATTCAAAACCGTGCGATATCATACAATCAATTGAGACTCTTGAACACCAACGTAATGTCTCCTGCCTCTACTTGTTCTATCGCTATTGTCAGCACCAGTGTTTCATTAAAAATGCCAGTAGCATTCCGCCCCTTCAAACCTTCAAACCTTCAACCATAATACCCGTCTCGCTATGAATTCTCATCAGTTTACCTTCACCCCCATTTTCGGACGTACTTTCAAATATTGTGATTCTTTCCTAAGTCGCACAACTCGCTTTATTTCCTAGTCATTATGGCCTTCAAACATTTATCGTTAATCGGTACCTATCTTTCTTTCCTCCCTAATTTTCTGTCGTTCGCGTTGTGTGCAAGCCTTTTAAGGGTACTCTAAACACTTGAGCGCGCACAGATTATAAAAGAAAAAGGTAATGTAGCCTCTGAATTAGCTGTACTCATTGCGCTCATGTGCCCATGCTTACCACATTTTAGGCAGTGTATCTCTGGCTTCATATTTTTACTACTTTTTCCTTAGCTCATCTTGCTTTCTTTAGCCCATGAAAAATCATGGCCAACGCTTTGAAGTTCTTATATCTCCTGCTATAGCCAACATTCCGTCGATGTAGGTCGCATCACTCCGCAAAGGCAACTTCCAAAATTCATAATTTCATTCATCTAGCTTCTCGATAGAAGCATTATTTGTGATATTCAGCTTTAAGACTTTAAACAAAAACTTTTGGCTACTATTGCGCTGCTTAGTACCCTGACCCCTAACCTATTAAATTTTGTCACTTGTCCTGTTTATTCTATGATTAAACTGTATGTACGTATGTGTATAGGAAAACTTAAGTTTGATGTTATATAATTCATTTTAACACCTATTTAATTTATTGTACAATAGTCATTTTTTCTTTTCTTTTCAGGTGAGAACTTTTTCAAAATATATCAAAAGACTAGGTATGTAGGTAAGTAAGAGTAGTTTAGTTCAGATTTTATGCATTTTTATTTTTATAACTTAAATTATGTAAAGAGCTAGACAAAAAAACGCTTAAAAATTAGATTAAATAACTTAAAATTATCTTATACTAACTTACTGGCCCCATGCGGGCACTCTAAGTTAAACCTAACACTTAAATGATGTCTTTCGACGTATCTTACACTCTAATTTTATTTTTATTTTTACATTTATTCAAACTAAAACTAAGAAAATAAATTTTAATCAAAAAAGCTTAGTGTCTGAACTTTTTTTATCTATAAAAATTAAAACTAAACCTATAAACTACCTAAAAATAAATCTTAACCTGCTTAACCTACTTACATCTAATGCATACATACCTATATATATATATATATATATATTTATACATAATATATACATACTTCATATATAAATATATGTACATATATATATTTTGTTTTTTTTTTTATATACGAGTATATCTTTTCTCTTAAAACCTAACTTAAACCTACCTAAAACTTTGTAAGCCGCCCATGGCTAAAAAAAAACTTAGGCTGACCCACTTTGCTTCACATGAAGCTACCTGTCACTGCAGGAGTTCGACGACGAAGCATCCTCAACTACAACAAGCCACCAAAAGTGTTGGGGCTGCCAAGCAACATCCCTAATGTCGCTACTCCCTACCACCCTACTAAACCGGAGACGCTCCGCACTACCATGTGCGACGTCTCTGTCGTAGTTGAGTCGCCTGTCCAGAGCTGTTCGAGCGACGTGGAAGATTAGCTGCACCGCTAATCTGTCCTGGATCAGACCATTGCTATCTAGGTAGAGGAACGCTTCTGGAGGAATAAAGTTGATTTTTAACTTCCAGTCATCGCAATATCGCTTAATTTTGTCGAAGTCACGCTGCATAAGTACGAGTATATTAGTGACCTCAATCTTCGGACCTGATCTGTACGGGATTATGTCGTCTGCGTGCGCTATGGCATGGTGAAGTGAACCTATCAGATCACTCGTGTAAATGTTGAATAGGATCGGCGAATTTACCGCACC
Source organism: Volucella bombylans (assembly GCA_949129095.1). Classification (NCBI taxonomy): domain Eukaryota; kingdom Metazoa; phylum Arthropoda; class Insecta; order Diptera; family Syrphidae; genus Volucella; species Volucella bombylans. The sequence continues at coordinate 130,467,469 of OX422142.1, read as the reverse complement.
CTGTTGCAGACCGTTTTTAATGTTAAATGTTCCAGCAGATGTCACATCGCCATTCTTCACGATGAACTGTCTGCTGGAGAGCATATCAAAAACAATATACAGCAGTGGTTTACTAATGCTCAACCTGTCCAGCTTGAAAAAGAGTCCCTCTAACCATACTGTATCGAAGGCCTTCTCCAAGTCAATCAGGCAGGCACCAGTGCACTGGTTCTTGCCTTTGTTCCATTGGATATCAGAAACCAGTTTAGACGCAGCATGAATGATATCATGCCCCGCCTAGAAACCGAATTGATTATCCGGAACTATTTGTTTGTCTTCAACCCACTTAGTTAGGACTCCATTGATCACCTTCTCGAAAACCTTACTGATGTTTGGAAGAAGACTGATCGAGCGGAGATTCGCCGGATTGGAAGTATCTTTATGTCTTTTGTGGATGGGATGTACCACCGCAGTTTTCCAATGCGCTGGATAATGTGCATTATTCATTGCATTATTAAACAGGGTGGTACAAAAGTTCACCGCTTCTAGAGGGAGATGTCGAATCACAATATTCGGTATTTCATCGGTTCCCACTGATTTTTTACTTCTAAGTGATTCGAAGATCGTTTGGAGCTCTTCCGTCGAAATGAACGGGGGTAGTACCCTATCGTTGGTGATGACATTATTTGTCATATTCTCGTCACTGAACTGGATAAAACCGAGCTCTCGAATCGCCAAATCACAATTTCATTTCGAAGGTAGAAATTGTGCACAAGGACTCGATTCTCCAGATCGTGGTTCGGGCCAATGATAACATTCGCCTTGTACACTTCCTGGAAAGTTGCTCCTATAGCCTTCACCTGCTCCTGCAGATCCTCGATCACAAATAAGTTGTCATCATCAACAGCCTCATTTGGATCTATGCTACCAGTATTTGCTCGTTGTTCGTCATTCGGGCGATTTTTAGACATGAAAGGTAGTTCTGATGATTTCTCCGAAATATTTTATTTATTTGCGGGAACATATTCGGGTTGCTTACGTTTACAGCCCGAATTTTATTGTTCCAATACAAACTTACAGATGATCTGTAATATTCTTTTATTAATGTTTTGAGGTTTTTAATCGAAGACTTCAGTGTCATGATCTCCGGGTTGTGTCTGTCAGTAAACTGTCTGTACAAGGTATTTAGTCTTGACAGCAGTCTACTTTTATGTCGTTTGATTGTCTCGTCCATTAGTCTTAGATACCTGTCAATCTACTCGTTTGACAGATTTCTGTTGGACGGTGGGTAGAACGAATTCGAGGAGAGTGTTCTAGTCAGTGTTCTGGTGAAGTGTGTCCAACGCACCCTACTATAATTGTATCCAATGCCTTTGGACAAACTCATCCAATTCCGCAATTTCGTTGGGAACAGTTATTTCGGTGCTGAGACCGCAATGGTCACTGTCATACACGAAAGTGCGTAGACAGTTTGTAGTTTGTTGGTTAGTGGATGTCAGTTGTATTCGTGAGTCGAACAGCAGAAGATCCAAATAGGACGACGGACTATCCGTCACCTTTAGTTCGAGTCGATACATTACACTGTATTTGGTGTATTATTTCCCCAATCACTATGTTTGGCGTTGAAATCTCTGCCGATAATAAAATAATTGTCTTCCAATTCCAGCCTCAGGAATCGAAAAAGCGTCTCGAGCTCTGCGATGAATAAGGTGGATTGAGTAGCCTTAGGCGCATAGACAGACACTATGTACAACCGCTTTCCACTACGGAGGGGGATATACACTATGCATGCTTCCAGCACCTGTAATCTACGTACTACACGACTGTATACTCTTTTGAAACGTATACTTTTTCGTACGAAAATCGCAACGCCTCCTCCCTGAATGGAGTTGTGTCAGTTTCTCCGTACTATTTTGTATCTTCTGTGCCTCATTTTGTGTCTCTTAGTAAGCTTAGTTTCGCTAACCAAGAGCACATCAGGGGCTTGTTCTTTAAGCAACTTAAATAGTGCGGATCATCGTTCGAACCTGATCAGTGAATTCACATTCACAGCAAGGACCTTCAGGGTTTGCTCCGCCACGTACGTACCCATTACGGCAAAAGGTGCATTAGGCTAGGCAGCATCGTGTATACTTGATCCATCCGCGCGGTCTGTTCAGTTAAATGACGTTGTAGGTGAGCCATCTGAACCTAGATAGAGAGCAAGATAGCTACCATGTCAGGTACTGGTTCCGGTGCTCTGGGCTCTGGGGCCTGAGAAGCAACCTTCGCTTGCTGTACCGCATTTCCCCTACCTGCCACCATTTGGGCGTAGGTAACATGGGGTGTTTGCAAATGCACGGGTGAACGCTTAACTTCCACTTTCTGCTGCCGGGCCAGATTTATTCCTTTGATGTGCTGGAATTTGGGACAACCCCGATAATTTTCAATGTGTCTCGTGTTCCTGCATAAAGCACAAGGGAATTGGCTCTTTTCAGACGCTCCGTCATTCCCCAAAGCGCATTCCTCGGACTTGTGGTTCTTTGCGCACTTCACGTATCGAGGCAGTTCGACGCAGCGTGCCCGAACCTTTGCCAGCGAACACAATGGAATGGAAATGGTTTTCTTGATGCATTTTGCGGCGGTGTTCATAAAAGTATAGAAATTTCATTCTGATGCATGCTGGCACCCGGCACAGTTGCACTCGGTTCTAACTGCCTAATACCTTGAGCACTGTGCGACAGCCTCTGACTATATGAGAATTGATGTTAATCGATTCCATTGTTTTGAGTGGGGCCTGACTATTGATGTAGATATCGATATCTCTTTCAGATACCAATCTCATCTTCATTAGTTCAGCTGCCCTGAGGAAAGCCATAACATCTGATTGGAAGACACCGCTTGCGTCCGGTAGTCTTATAAACACTCTTAGTTCTGGGCCTTCTGAGGAAATATATGCCTTTTTGGTTCTTTCCGCTATGTTAAGATTTCAATTCAGTTTTTTGTCCAGAATCACACACAAATATCTCGCATTGTCCGAAAGGGACAATTCCACTCCGTAGAGTTTTGGGAAATTGAATTGCGGTATCTCGTACTTTTTGGTAAAATAAATTAGTTCCGTTTTGGAAGAGTTGACATTGAGACTACAGCTTTTCGCCCAAGTGCTGATCGTCTTCAGGGCAACCTCCGTTATGTCGCTTAAAGTATTTTTCCTTCACTGTTATGACCACGTCTTATGCGTATGCCGTGTCACTTAAACCCAGTTTATTTTCCTCCTTGCATGCATGTTGCAAACCCAGTTTGTAATGCCCTGTCCAATGTTAGCGTCTACTAGAGCATTTTAAATAGCGGTGCACTCCACGTTATTATCGAACGTAACGCCTAGTATTACGTAGCAAAACCTTTGCATTTATTTTATTTTCCTCCTTGCATGCATGTTGCAAACCCAGTTTGTAATGCCCTGTCCAATGTTAGCGTCTACTAGAGCATTTTAAATAGCGGTGCACTCCACGTTATTATCGAACGTAACGCCTAGCGTTACGTAGCAAAACCTTTGCCTTTTGGTGTGCGTTCTTCGCAATCTTAGGAGCGGTGATGGAGGCGGCAGGCACATGGGCTGAGCCAGCTGTTCCCACTTTTCCCATCACCGCAGACTTGCCCTTATTTCCTTGCCTCTTTGAGGTAGCTTCGGCAGCGGATGTTCCAGCTGCCTTGCTTAACATTTCGATCGTGGTCGTGCCCTGTGCATCACCAGTGTCAGTGCTAGTTAGCTTGCCGGTGAAGCTACAGATCAGGTGACAGAGTTAGTTCTTGAAGGGAGTTGCTATTCGAAAACAATGTACATATACTTCTAAATTGATCGTAAGAAAGATTATAATCTTTTTATGAGTAGTAATTTGGCAGCCTTCGATGATGGAGACTGTTTTCCAATGTAATGATCGAGATTGACATATATCGAGGGTCTTTAGCGTGAAATAAAACATAAAAAGTACGATTAGTTCAGCCCAGGCACCGAGTTTTTTACCGCAGACTAAACAGGATATCAGAATGTACAATATATTGTAACAGAGTGCCTCTGGCATCCCGAAAACACTCTGCATGACACATGAGTAAAAATAATTAAATTCCATTGTTAAGACTTATGTTTGTAATTATTATATTTGTATTGCACTTTTTCTTAGTTAAGTGCGTAATAACTGGCGTTGAAGTCTTCGATTAGACATTAAACAAACCTAATTTTAAGCCATCATTTTCTGAGTTGTACTGATACTTGGTTCATCAAGTACCATGTATCCTTGTTTGATAGATTATCTGGCAATCAAAAATAGACAATCTTTCACAAGTACCTTTTTTCGATACACAATCAAAATCGCAACCTGTAGGTAGCTACATTTGTGGGCTGGCTTCCACATATAGGGACAGATGTGGTTGTTAGAACCTATTTGCTGAAACCATATGCCTATAAGCGTCTACACACACAATTTCTAGGACGTTTGAGTGGGGAGAAGTTGTGCGCGACTTCACACATATCCCAATTTGTCAGTCCAATCTAGGATTCCGTTCAATGTCGAAGAAACAAAAAAATTAAAAAGAGCATAATAGAGTTCCGCACCTACGAGCATATCCAAGGATAAAATTGCGTCAATTTACTTACACACGACACAATTTTTAGAACGTTATGGAGGGAAGAACAGAAATTGTGAGATTGAACGAGGCAATCTACGAAATTTGGTTTGATGGAAACCCGGTTGCCCTCCACACGTTGCAATTGGAAATTGTTTCAATAATTGTCCCGCATTTAGGCGCTTTGTAGAATTGGTCATAAACAGGAACATTCTTCACTCAACAAGATTGACTGAATTGAAGCATATTTTTAATGAGGCAGCTGCGAAAATACTAGACAAACAGAGCCTTTCAAAGACGAGCTCTGGCCTGCACATAACGCAATAGTTTCCACTTTCATACATTTCCGTGCCCCTATTAACGTTTTTAAAAAAGCAAATAATGCGCGACCTATATAGTTTTGAATTTTGCAAACAAGCTTTATATGTACTCGTATTTACAGGTATAATTACAATCCGCTATTGAAGTAAAACTTTTTATCGCTCGTTGGGCAGTAATTTTGAATTCCGTTGGAACGAAAAAGCGACATGAAGTGGTTCCGAACTCTTATTAAGCAAATGCTTAAACCCTTTTGCACCAATATTATCCAACAGGTTTGAAATGTTCGTTACTTCACGATGTTGTATCACCTGTAGTGCTCCTACTTAGCAAATAAAGTTATTCCACTTCTCGTTATGAATACTAAAACTCCGTTGAAACGAAAATGAAAACGGATGGTAGTAGTGCGTGTGGTGCGGCAGTTCGAGCCAAATGAGACATGGGAGAGGAACGAAAAGGCGACGGACTCGAATAGGCAACACCATCAGCATCGTCATTATCATTGTTAACATCGTCAAAGTACCTACCTAGATATTACTTGGTAAGAAAATCAAAAGCATCATCAACACATAACCGAAAACTTCAGCTTAACAACAGTCTAAGAACAGAATTGCTCCTGCAACATTATGAATGCAAGCAAAACAACATGATAAATAGTTAACTGTTAACTATGAACTCTTATTTGTATAATGTTTTGTATTACTCTGGATACTCGTATTATGGTAAGTTATAATAGTTTCTGATAACAAGTCAATCGTTTGAAAGACCTTGTAGTAAAAAGACATTATTCAAATGAGTTGTGTTTCATATGTACGGGCTGGACAAAGTACCTAACTTGCGGGCGGGAAAACCGAGTATAGGCACTTTGAGTCATGCCTGGCTTCGTATGAGCATGGTGAATTCTCATGAAATTAATTTTACAAGGGAATTAGCTATGTTATATCTAACACGTGTCATCAGTCTTGTATCATTTGTTATTTATCGAGTTTATGAGTGAGATATACTCCTCAAAAAACTTCCTCAATAATGAGAAATGGCTTCTTGTATCAAAGAAAAGTTTGTTTGTTTATTCAAAGGATCAATATAAATGAATTTGTAAAGTCCGGGATGAAAGCTGTCAACAGCACGTGGTGTACCGAGTTCCCATGTGGTCCCCCATTTAGGTAGTTACCGCGCTCAACACTGATTGATTTCGGTGATCTAGTGGAAACCGAAGTAGTTCAGTACAGTTTGTATGCATTTTTATTTAATCACTTAATTTACTCTTACATGCTAGACAAAAAAAAAAACGCTTAAAAATTAGCTTAACTAACTTCAAATTAAATTACGGACTCATTTTATTTTTATTTTTACATTTATTCAAAGTAAAACTTACAAAATAAATTTTAATCAAAAAAACTTAGTGTCTGAACTTTTTTTTGTCTATACAAATTAAAACTAAACCTTTAAACTACCTAAAAATAAATCGTAACCTGCTTAACCTACTTACATCTAATGCATACATACATATATATAAACATAATATATATATATATATATATATGTATACATAATATATACATACTTTATATATAAATATATGTACATATATATATTTAATTTTTTTTTTGTTTTTATATATTTTTTGTCTTAAAACCCAACTTAAACCTACCTAAAATAATGTAAGCCGCCCATGGCTAAAAAAAACTTAGGCTGGCCCACTTTGCTTCACATAAAACTACCTGTCACTGGAGGAGTTCGACGATGAAGCATCCTCCCCTTCAACAAGCCACCAAAAGTGTTGGGGCTGCCGAGCAACATCCCTCATCTCGCGACTCCCTACCGCCCTACTGAACCAGAGAAGCTCCGCACTGCCGTGTGCGACATCTCTGTCGTAGTTGAGTCGCCTGTCCGCAGCTGTTCGAGCGACGTGGGATTAGCGGCACCGCTAATCTGTCCTGGATCAGACCTTTGCTATCTAGATAGAGGAACGCTTCTGGAGGAATAAAGCCCTCAAAGCGAACTCTCTCGTGATACATACAATTGGGGTAGAAAGCCCCAGAGATCAGGTTGTTCGATGAGGTCATTGCTCTTGCAATGTGCCTTCGAGTCAACTTAATGACGAAATTGTCCACTTTTATTAGGTTCGCCCTATTGTACAAAACATCATTGGGATAGAATTTTATGTACTGAGACTCTGGTATAAGCAAAGACAAGTCCTAAGACAAGCCCTCTCAAACACCCGAATCTTTTCCAATAAACTTGCTCTCACGTTGAACCACACAGGCATCCAAATACAAGCATGGGCCTAATAAAGGCCGTGTAGCAGATTACCTTCAACCTCTCATCGAGTTGGCTGTTATAAAACAGTCTCTCTGTAAGGGCAAAAGCCCCTTTGGCTCTGGCCAGAGCAACATCTATATGTTTGTTAAAATACAGAAATTGATCTAGCCAGATCCCAAGGAATCTGACTACATTTCGACAAGCAAATGGCTACCCATGCTGCCCCACGATCGAGAACTTTCGCTAATTCATTCTGGTATCCCTAGAGGGAGGGCCTAGATAAAGGCGTCCTAAACAGAATGGTTTCCAACTTCTGATGGTTGATTTTCAACTTCCAGTCATCGCAATATCGTTTAATTTTGTCGAAGTCACGTTGCAAAAGTATATTAATGACTTTAATCTTTAGACCTGATCTGTACGCGATTAAGTCGCCTGCGTACGCTATGGCATGGTTAAGTGAACCTATCAGATCACTTGTGTAAATGTTGAACAGGATCGGCGAATTCACCGCACCCTGTTGCAGACCGTTTTTAATGTTAAATGTTCCAGCAGAAGTCACATCGCCATTCTTCACGATGAACTGTCTACTGGAGAGCATATCAAAAAGAATATACAGCAGTGGTTTACTAATGCTCAACCTATCCAGCTTGAAAAGGTTCCTTCTAACTATACGGTATCGAAGGCTTTCACCAAGTCCATCAGGCAGGCACCAGTGCACTGGTTCTTGCCTTTGTTCCAGTGGATATCAGAAACCAGTTTAGACGCAGAATGAATGATGTCATGACCCGCCTTGAAACCGAATTGATTATCCGGAACTATATGTTTGTCCTCAACTCACTTAGTTAGGACTCTATTGATCACTTTCTCGAAAACCTTACTGATGTTTGGAAGAAGACTGATAGAGCGGAGATTCGCCGGATTGGAAGTATCTTTATCCCTCTTGGGGATGGGATGTACCACCGCAGTTTTCCAATGCGCTGGATAAAGTGCATTATTCATTGCATCATTAAACAGGGTAGTATAAATGTTCACCGCTTTTGGTGGGAGATGTCGAGGCACAATGTTCGGTATTTCATCGGTTCAGTGGGAACCGATGTTTTCAATGTGGCGAGGCCGTTGACCAGAGAAAAGTTTTTTATGAAAAAAAACACAAGATCAAGGGTGAGCATTCTCATATTAGGTACAATATTTATCGAGCTTCATGAAGTTTGGCTTCCATCGCTTATCTTTCTAGGCTAACCAATTTTTATATTTGATGCACGACGGTCGAGGTGGATTTTCTTCAATCCAAATTTTTTCTTGTAAACGTAGGTATAGCTGATCAGCCTTCCCAACCCCGTTTTTAGCGACTTCTGGTGTCCCACAAGGCAGCCGTCTAGACCCCCTCTTTTTCGTTTTAACTATAAACGGTCTTGAGAGGATTATTAAATTATTAAACACTGCCCCGTATCCATTTACAACGATGACTCTATTCTCCTCGATAGGTTTTCCACTTGGTGTTTAAAAAATTGCTTTGAGCTTAATGTCTCCAAATGCCAATCTATGACTTTGCCTCGTAAGTCCAATCAATCTCCCCCTCGACTTTATTGTCTGCATGATCAACCTGTACCCCAGGTTCAATCCTATAGCGACCTTGGAATATTATACGACAGATAGTTAAACTTCCGTACGATGAGATATTGATGAGATAATGCTTAAAGCCAACTCATCGCTTCGTTTTATCAAACAATGGTCTAAAGAATTTTGTAACCATTATATGACATTACCTTTGTCCGGCCCCTTCTCGAATATTCCACCCATGTGTGGTCTCCCTTTCAGCGAGTTCATATATCCTGAATCGAGAACATTCAACGTCGCATCGTTTTCTTCTATTTGCCCTTCGTTGAGTACACTGGGATGACCCCTACATCTTACCTCCCTTTCGTGACTGCCTCAAACTTCTTAACCTGAATACCCTCAAAAAACGCAGAGACGTACCTGAAATTATCTTCCTTCATCGACTGCTCTCTGGTTCTGTGGGTTGCGCTTCTTTTTACAATTCTATTTCTTTCAACACTAACCCTCGTAATTTACGCTGTCCTTGTCTCTTCTATTGTATTTTAACCTGAGCACTTTTCGTCTTAAACTTGATCTCCTCCATCATTATCTTACTTCTTAACTCTTAACTGTTGTTAGTTTGGGCTTGTGTGGACGTTAGCCCCCACCAAATTAATTAATTATTTAACCAGAAATGAACCTCATCGTTGAGCAAAATTCTGTAATGAAAAGTCTCGTTTTCACCCATATTTATCTCAGCAGTGTTCGACGCTCTCTACGTGATGGTGTTGCTCACTGTCATCAACAATGCGTTTAGTATCTCCGCGGAAATCACACCAAACCCCAGCACTTCGTTATTTTAGTTCTTTGATTGAGTTTACGAGTATATTCGAATACTTACTGGAACCCTCAATGTGGATATAGACAAATATTACTCCTATCAGCTGGTTGTGTTTTGGCTTGTCTAAGGATTTCGTGATTTCGTTAGCTAATTTGTTCGTCTTTAGGTATCCCGGTATGCTGCTCCGTCGAGGTATCCGTATGTCCTAAAAGTATGTTGAGTGGGATCAAAAAATCCCAGGTTTTACATAATCAATCATCAGAATAAATTCCAACCAGGTTTTCGTTGAAGAAGGAAACGATTTTTTTTTTCATTGATTTTGGCAGTTTACAATCAAGGATTCATACTTTGTGGCTGTTTGCCCTTTAGAAAAGATTCCATCAACTTCAAAATTTGATTGAGATTTGAAAAATTTTGTATTCGTAAATTAACCAAAGCCATACAAATTTAGACATATAGTAAAGCACTGATTTTAAATCATGTAAGGATTCACGTCAAGGAATTTCCTTTCCATTTGAAGGCACGCTTCCATATTTTTCCCGGTTTTTGACTGGTTTTGAATTGAATCCATTAGGATAATTCTCATCGTCCCTAGAGAGGCATAACGACTCAACTTTTGGTACGCTCAGATGATTTCTTAAAAAATAGAAATAAAAATACTTTCCGAAATCAGAGAAGGTTTCCTGTTGGCAGAGTTTGCCTGCAACTTTCTAACTTAATTCACTTTTAATTAGCCATCCTGACATCTTTGGGATTATATTTAGAGGCTTCGAATGGATAAACTTTATCTTCCTACTGTGACAATGATGTCAAAGCAAAAGTGTTATGATGCTTGTCTTGAAGGGTGTCACTTTGAATACGAGTATAGCGACGACTCATCGAAGCTGGGTCATTAAAATTCATGACATGGAACTACTCTTGAGGGTTTCTTGTGAAGACGTCAAGATACAAAATTGCCGAATTGAATATATTGTAAGAACACCCCCCGAAAAGACGAATAAGCCAACTAGTTTGGCTTATCCCTTGGGTGTTGGCTTTATTTCCCATTAATCACTATTCACAATGATAGATATCATCGTCATCATTATCGCTAGGTTTTCCTCTGTGTTTTCGGAGGGTGAGTTGTGCAAAAGTTTCCTGTTTTTGCTGTTGTATGCATAGTTTTGCTATCCAAATAAATAAAATGATAAATTCTCCGTGATATGTTGCTTTTAGCGAAAGGATTGACTCGCATGCTGATATGAGATGGAATGGATACGGCCAGAGATACAGATATGGATGGATATATACACATGGATGCTACATAGTTGGAAGTGACAGGGAGCTATGAATGTTAAGCTGGGATTTAGCAACGAGTTTATCTGAGACGACTTCTGGGGAAAATGTAGATCCAATGAATAATGATTTGTTTGAATAAATATGTGTTTTTCGGCTGTGCATTTCCTTCAGTTATGTACGTAAACCTTTAGTGTGATTTGTCAGAAGTGAAAGGTTTTGATAGTAAATTTTGTTGTTTTTTTCCTCAACCTGGATCAAATTTGAAATCACCATTCTGAGGGGAGTTATTGGGCATAAAATCAAAGTAAAGGAGAAATTCCTGTTAGGCTCACCAAAACCGGACATTTAATTGGAATTGGACTGTAGTATAGTATACTATGTTTCCAAATAGGTTTAAAAGCAAATACTAGATGAGCTGTAAAACATTTTCGGTTAAGGACGTGAGATAACTTAGTGTTGAATCTAAGATAATAGAATGCGATTTGACTCAATATCACATTATGCTTAGTTAATGCACCTACTTCATCGTTAAATTGGATAAACGTGTGTACAAATTGTTTACAAATACAGACACCCATTTTTCTTAATCGAAATCATCCAGCTGGTCTGGAAATAAAGACGGATTTTGCTACTTGATTTGCTTTTCCCCTCATAAATATTGTAGATATGACTGAGAGCGTTGTTAATTATTTGAAGTAATTCCCTACTTTTGCTATATTTGGATTTTTGTTATTCCAAACTCTTAGCTTTGATCAAGAGAGTAATCATATTGTCGGAGGCTGCAACAGATCTTCCAAGTTTACTTATTTACTTAAGGCTGCAGTCTGAGGTGGATTTAGGTCTCAACCTACTGAGGTATCATTCCACTTGCGTGCGAAACCTAAGTCGCGGTGTTCCTCTTCCGCGCTGTCCCTCGGGAGTGGATTCGAAGACTTTTCCGACCGGAGTATTGGTGTCCATCCACTCTAACTGACCTAGCCTTCTCAGTCGTTGGACCTTCACTCTTCTGGCTAAGTCGATGTCGCTATACAGCACGTACAGTTCGTCGTTGTATCTCCTCCTCCACTTACGCCCTATGCAGATCGGACCGAAAATCATCCGAAGTATGTTCCACTCAAAACCCTTCAGTCCATGCCTCTGCGCCATAGAACAGGACTCTAATTATTAAAGTCTTATATAGGATCACTTTTGTTGTTCGAGAGAGGGCTTTGCTAGTCGATTGCCTTCTTAACCCAAAGAAGCAGCGATTGACAAGTGTTATTCTTCATTTGATTTCAGCGCTGGTGTCGTTGTCTGAATTAATACCGAAGCCTAGGTGAGCAAAGTCCTTAACTACCTCAAAGTTATATCTATCAAGTGTGGCCTTCTGCCGGAGACGTCGGTGTTGGGGGTCCTTTCTGATTGAGAGGATGGTCTTGCCTTCATTGAGGGCTAAACCCATCTTCGCGGCTTCCATCTCAATACTCGCTAGAGCGCAACTGACATCACGCTGCTTTCTTCCGATTATGTAAATATCATCAGCGTATGCGAGTAATTGGACGGACTTTTGAAAGACTGTGCCTCTTGTGTTGCCTCGTGAGTTTCGCACTGTCAAGAATGTTGTTAAACAAATCGCTTGACAGCGCATCGCCTTGTCTGAATCCTTTTTTGACACCAAAGGTTTTGGTGAATTCTTTACCGACCTTGATGGAGCAGCGTACATTTTACAGCGTCATCCTGAACAAACGGAAGATAGGATCTTGTAGGTGATGTTAAGAAGACGCCAAATTCTGGACCTAAGCTTAGATATGGCTATTTTCACTTCATCCAGATCGGGTGAACGGAATTGTAGGTCTACATCGTAGGTCTACATCGTCCATTCTATCAGGCAGCCGTATTTGGTTCGTCATCGCCGTTGATACTTAATGCTGGCGGCAGAGGACCTCTTAAGAAAACTTCATCACAGTGTTAGCTTGCCTCTTCGATGTTCGGGATATCCACAACCGTACCTTGACTACAACAAGGTAGTGCTCTGTGTCTATGACGGCCCCTCGGAACGTTCGGAAATCCACAATATTGGAAGAGTGCCTTACATGGATCGCAATGTGGTCAATCTGGTTGATGATTGATTGATCAGGAGTTCTCCCAGTCTCCATATGAATATCGAGATGTGAGAACCGCGTACTAGCTACGACAATGTTTCGCCCCATCGCAAAGCCAATTGGCCTCAATCCGTTATCGGAGGTGGTTTCATGCTGGCTACACCTTCCGACAGTACTACCAAAGATGCCCTCTCTTCCTAGCTTGGCATTAAAGTCACCGATTTGACGAATGCCATAACTAGGGCACTGCGTGTTGGTTTTGTACAGGAGCTCGTAGAAGCCATCTTTTATGTCGTCATCAGTATCCTCTTTGCGGTCGTGCGCGCATATTATTACTTTATTATTTACTTTATTTATTTATTTATTTATTTTCCTTAAAAACGTTACAGTAATTTAAGTGACCCGCAAAGCATGTCGCTTATCTGCAGGTGATTGATTTTTTACAATAGTTTCTAAAGGTTTATCGGTTGTGAAACTTATTTAAATAATTCAAATTTTGTTATTTAATTTAGTTGACTTTAGTTTTAACAAATTTGTTAAATTTGTTGTTAAAAGTTTCAGGAATTTCCAGAAGTCCCTGAGCTCGTCTTCGTCCAAGCGGGTGGACCAGATCTACGCGTTGCTGCCGGGCCTAACGCAACACATGTCGTAATGGGTACGCACATGGTGGAGCAAACTTTGAAGGTCCTTGCGGTGAATGTGAATTTATTGATTGGGATCGAACGAAGAGCCGCGATGTTTGAATTGCTACAAGACCAAACTCCTGATGTGCTTTTCGCTAGCGAAACAAAGCTAACCGATAAGCACAAACTGGAGTACAATAATTATATTGTTAGAAGAAGAAACCGGCCCAGATCCAAACGTGGAGGCGGTGTCGCGATCTTCATTAAAGAGGGTATAAAATTTCACAGAGTGTACAAGGGCGTGTTGCGCAGGTTCCGGGTGTTGGAGGCAGTCGTCGTTTACATCCCGCTCCGCAGTGGAAAGCGGCTGTACTTGGCCTCTGTTTATGCACCTGAGGCTTTACAATCCACCCTATTCATTACAGAGCTCGACACGCTTTTTCGACTTCTGAGGCTGGAATCGGGGGAGAATTATTTTATAATCGGCGGGGATTTCAACGCTAGACATAGAGATTGGGGAAATAATTTGCCAAATACTAGAGGGAACCTACTACTCGACTGGTGGGGTCAGCACGATGTCATGTACAGACTCGGTCTTAAAGCGACAGATAACCCGTCGTTTCCCAGAGGCGGGTCTTATTTGGATCTACTGCTGTACGACGAACGTATACGACTGACAGGTACGAATTTACAAACATTAAACTGTCTGCGCACATTCGTGTATGACAGCGACCATTGCGGTTTTAGCACCGAAATTACAGTTCCCAACGAAATTGCGGAATTGGAGGAGTTTGTCCAAAGATATTCTTACAACTACAGTAAGACTCGATGGACACGCTTCTCCGCAACCTTGACTAGAGCGCTCTCCTCGAACACGCTCCACCCACCGTCCAATAGGAATTTGTCAAACGAGGAGATCGACAATTACCTAAAACAAATGGACGAGACAATTAAAGAAACTATGGACACTACAATACCGCGGTATCGACGTACGACTAACGAAGACCTGTTCCGCAATCCTACTATTGAGGCAATGCACCGACAGAAAAGTAGACTTCTGACCAGACTTAAAAACTTGTACAGACAGTTAACTGACCGGCAAGACCCGGAGATTAGGACACTGAAGTCGTCGATTAAAAATATCCAAACGCTAATAAAAGAAAATTACAGAATTTCTGTAAGTTTGTATTGGAACAACAAGGTTCGGGCTGTAAACACCAGCAACCCGAATATGTTTCCGCAAATAAATAAACTATTTCGTAGAAGAAATCAAAACGACCTTCAGTGTCTTAAAATAGCCCGGACAACGGACAACGAACGGTTACTGACAATAGCAGGCATTGATCCAAATGAAGCCGCTGACGATGACGACTTCTTTGTGATCGAGGATCCGCAGGAGAAGGTCGAGGCCATAGGGGCGACTTTCCAGCAAGTATACAAGGCCATTGATATCATTGGCCCTAATTACGACCTGGACAATCGCGTCTTGGTGCACGACTTCTGCATTCGAAATGAAATAGGGAACTGGCGATCCGAGGGCTCTGGTTTCACCCGGTTTAGCGACGAAAATATGGCAAATAACGTCATTGCCAGAGAGGGTGACCTACCCCCGTTAATTTCGAGGGAAGAACTCCATGAGATCTTCGACACAATCAGAGCTAAGAAATCGGTCGGGACCGATGGTGTTCCGAACATCGTGCTTCGACATCTTCCTCTAGAAGCGGTGGACATTTACACCACCCTGTTTAATAATGCAATAAATAATTCACATTATCCAGCGCATTGGAAAACGGCGGTGGTTCAACCTATTCCCAAAAAGGGAAAGGATATATCCAATCCGGCGAATCTCCGGTCGATAAGTCTCCTTCCGAATATCATTAAGGTTTTTGAAAAGGTAATCAATAGAGCTCTGTCTAGGTGGGTTGAGGACAAACATATAGTTCCGGATAATCGATTCGGTTGTAAGGCGGGACATGATATCTCACATGCCGCGTCTAAACTGGTTTCTGATATCCAATGGAACAAAGGCAAGAAACAGTGCACTGGTGCCTGCCTTGTTGACTTGGAGAAGGCCTTCGACACCGTATGGTTAGAGGGTCTTTTCTATAAGCTGACTAGTCTGGGGATCAGCAAACCTCTCTTGTACATTCTTTATAATATGCTAACCAACAGACAGTTCATCGTGAAAAATGGCGATGTGACTTCTGTTGGAATATTTCAAATTAAAAATGGTCTTCAGCAAGGCGCGGTCGATTCGCCGATCCTATTTAACATTTATACAAGCGACTTGATAGGTTCACTTCCCCATACTATTGCGTACGCAGACGATTTGGTAGCGTACAGAACAAGTCCAAAAATTGAGGTCATTAATACTCTCTTGCAGCGTGACTTCGATACGATAAGACGATTTGCGATGACTGGAAGTTGAAAATCAACTTTCAGAAGTCGGAAACCATTCTCTTTAAGACGCCGTTGTCTGGAGCCTCTAGGGATACCAGAAAAAATTGGCGAAAGTTCTCAATCATTGGACAGCATGGACAGCCTCTTGCCTGTCGAAATGTAGTCAGATACCTTGGGATCTGGCTAGATCAGTTTCTGTATTTTGGCAAAAATGTAGATGCTGCTCTGGCCAGAGCTAAAGGTGCTTTTGCCCTTACAAAGAGACTGTTTTATAACAGCCAACTCGATGTGAGGGTAAAGGTAATCTGCTACATGGCCCTTATCAGGCCCATGCTGGTATTTGGTTGTCCCGTGTGGTTCAATGTACGAGCAAGCTTAATGGAAAAGATTCGGGTGTTTGAGAGGGCTTGTCTTAGGGCTTGTCTTCGCTTGTACAGAACACCAGAGTCGGAGTACAAGAAATTTTATTCTAATGAGGTCCTTTACAACAGGGCGAACCTAATACGAGTGGACAACTTCGTAATTAAGCTGACTCGAAGGCACATTGCAAGAGCAATGACGTCGACGAATAACCTGATATCTGGGGCTTACTACCCCAATTACCTTTACCACGAGAGTGTGCGCTCTGACGGCATTCCTCTACCTAGATCAGATAAGGTTAATCCAGGATAGATCAGCGGGGCCGTTAATCTTCCATGTCGCTCGGACAGCTGGGGACAGGCGACTCAACTGCAACAGAGACGTCGCACACGGCAGTGTGGATCGCCTCAGGTTCAGTAGGGCGGTGGGGAATCGCGATAAGAGGGATGTCGTTCGGCAGCACCAGCATTTCTGGTGGTTGAATGATGGCGAAGATGTTTCGTCGTCGTTTCCGTCAATTGCGGACCAGCCTCACTAATGAGGCAGAGCTGACCAATCTATTTGCTTTGTAAATAGCGATGGCCAGCTTACATAGGTTTAGGTTAGCATTTAAGAAACATATGCATATATCAGTGTATACAAAGGTGTATACTGATGTATGTATATGATCGTGTATAACGTCTATGTGTGTTTATGTGTGTATTGTACATTTAGTTTAGGTAGGCTAAGGTTTATTTTAAGTTAGATACTAAGTTTTTATTAAAAAAAAAAAGTCCATATGCTAAGTTTTGTTAACAATTTTTTTCTTAGCTTTAAGTATAGAAAATAAATATCCGTAAAGAAAATGTAAATGAGGTCGAAAGACATAGTTATAAGAATTTAGAGTAGCTTAGAGTGCCTGTGTGGGGCCAGTAAGTTAGTATAAGATTGTTAAGTAATTGTAAGCTAGCATTTAAGCATTTTTTGTTAGTATGTAAGAGTTAGTGATTAAGAAAATAAAATGCTTATAAAACTAAATAAAAAAAAAAACTAAACTAGATCATCAATTACAACTCCCAGATACGGGTACTTAATAGTCTTAACTACTTCAATAGCATCACTTTTCGTTGTCGTTGGGCAGTCTTCGTTTTGATGATATATGCTGATGGAAATTTCGGGCTGGTGTGGCATGCGTACGAGTATGTGCATCAGTTTCGTTTTTACCGCATTAATCACAAGTCCTTGATCGTGACACCATTTTGAGACGCTATTAAATTCACCTTGCATTATCGAGATCGCAGTATTAATGCATTTGTGTTTAACAATTATTGCTAGGTCATCGGCGTATACAAAGACTGTACTTTTGTTAAGCACACGAAGAAGCTCGTTAGTATACAAGATGAAGAGGATTGGTACACCATATAGACTCTGCTTTTCTTTGCTCAGTGTGTTTCTTACTCTTACCCTTATTTTTCTTCCCGATAGGTAATTCTCTACCCACTTTGCCAAGGTCCCTCTTACGCCAATTCGGTTGAGGCTTTCGATGATTTTCTCATGGCTTAATGTATTAAAGGCCTTGCTGAAGTCTAAGAATATGACTAGAACATGGTGGTTTTTATTTAGACCTGCGTTAATCATATTTGCGAGATCTCCCAGTAGTAACCCAGTGCTCTTATTTTTTTGGAAGCCATATTGGTTTGGCTGTAAAACTCTATGTTTTTCTGTGAAATTTTTTAGTCTTCGTATTATTATTTCCTCCAGGAATTTTTCTACAACAAGCAGAATTGCGATGGCCCTATAGTTCTCTATCTGGTTTTTCGTTCCCCCTTTGTATATACGAGTAGGTCACCTCTTCGAAATGTTCAAATGTTCACACCTAAATTTGTATAATCCTTATAAGCGACTGAGTTCATGAAGCCAGTAGACGTGTTCCTTGAGGTCTGTTTTTTTTTTAATAAAGTCTGACAAATATTACCTGTTCAAATTGAAAAGATGCCTAAGGTCGAGGGTCTGAAGAAGAATCTTTTCACCAAGCAAAATGTGCTCTACTTCCATGTCACTCAGTTGTTTAAGCAAATTTGCTAGGATATTCATCGTAGGACGTATTATCGACGTTTTTAATAACTTCGGAACACAAGATTGACTTATACTTTGGTTGATAATTGTTCTAATTATTGGAGTCAAAGACAGAGCATTTAGTTTGAGATTGATCGGTCTAATATTATCTGCTCCTGGTCCCTTGTCGGCTTTTAAACAGCACAACATTCCGTAAACTTCTGCTTCACTGGCTTCCTCTACATAGATTGATTGTGCTAGATGTATATTTTCATAGGAAGAGGTTTTGTGAGAGCATCTATGCACTATCTTGGATGCATGACTAGAGAATTGTTCCGCAAATTTCTCTAGTAAGTTCGTTAGTTTCGTATTCACAGGAAAATTGTTCATCTATCGATCTCTTTTTTCGCCCCATAAGTTCATTTAACACATTCCATATTTTTCTCGGGTCATTTTTGGCGTTAGGAAATCTTTCTTTGTACAAGTTAGTTTTAGTTATTAGAATATTTTTATTCACAACATTTCTATATTGTTTATACTCAGTTTCGTATCCTCGGTTTAGTGGGTTGTTTTTCCATTTCCTGTAGAGCTCATTTCTTCTTTTGCATATTCTAGCTACATCATGTTTTTTGTTTGCGATTTTTCGTATTTGCTATTTTAGTTGATTGAGTGTATATATCGTTCATTTTGTTCACAAATATATTGTATAGCCGCTCAAGGTAATTTTTTTTTCACCTTAATCTTTGTCAGTTTGTTTCCCTAATTAGTTGATTAACTCTAAATTGGTTGATTTTTAAAGGAATTTCTTCTATAATTTGTCGCTCAGAATAGTCTTTTGTAGCATACAATGTAGCGTAGTGATCTGATATATCGGTTTCAATAACGGCCGATACAATATCATCAGTAAGCCCTTTGATGCCATTATTTCTAAATACTAACTAACTTGGGGGTCATTTAATTTTTTTAAGTAAATATTCGCATCACCCAAAACGATTAAATCCCTTTCATTTTTGATATATTTGTCCAGTTCTTCAATAAATTGTGTGGTGTTTAACTTAGGCGGCCTATAAATCGCGTGAATATGTGTTTTGCCGGTTTTACCTTCCATTTCTAGATGTATCTTTATTAATTCTGGAATACTTAATATTATTTTTAATATAAACTGCAATTCCTCCACCTTTGCGTTTCATTCTATTACTGAATTCAGGAATATATCCATTTATAGAATAATATTCATTTTCTTCTTCTTCTATATTAATTTCATTTAAAACAATAATATCAATGTTATGAACAAAAGCTTCTATTCCTGCTACGAAAACACTCCAATTCTTCCTTATGGACCTTATATTAAAACATACACAACAATATGCATCAATACCAGTAAAACTGTTTATTACCCTAAAATCGATGGAAGCGTCACTGTATTGGTTTTCCATCATGTCTTTTTTTAGTTTCGATTTTCTAACAACGTTTCTTTTGTTGGTTAAGTTAGATGGAGATTCTGTTTATATCGTTAACAGAGCCTATGTGTATGGATTCGCCGTTTTCAGCTCTTAGTTAGTTTGCCTGTTGCCTTCCACACGAACCTCCAGTTACACTCTCTGGCTTTGTTTTTGGCCAGCCAGGGTAAATGTTTATTTGTAGGAGTTAGCTGATTGTTAACGAATACATGTGCGTCACTCTCTGTCTCTCTGTTTTGATAGTTGTTGGTATTTTCCCTAATCTTCTTTAATTCGATTTTGCGAGCAGACTTTGCATTTTTAATTATATTTGTTTTGCACGCATAGTTAGTAAAACATGCAACTATCGAAGATTTTTTTGGGTTTCGTGTGTTTGATCTGTAAATGTCAATTATATCGGATGTGTTTATTTCACAGTTTATTGTTTTTCCGACTGCTTTTTAACTTCTGTTAAGTTTTCGTCAATCGTGGGTGGAATATTTTTTATTTCTATATTGTTTTTTAGTATCTGTTGCTCTAGTGTATTAACTTTAGTTTCTAATAAAATAATTTGTTTATCTTTTTCTTGGTTGTTTTCTTTTAATTGTTTGATTTCTTCGGAGAGTTTTTGCAGGATATTATTGTTTTGTGACATGTGCTGGTTAATTTGTTTGTATTTACTTGCAACAAATTCACAGTTGGTTATTTATTTCCGACATTTCTTTTCTCATTAATTTTATTTCTTCGATAAAGGATTTGCTACTGGTGTTTGGTGCATTTTGATGTTCATTAACATCAGGTGAACTAGCGCTTCTCGTTCTTTTCGGTGGTGGTTGATTTGGGGTGGTTGCCATCGATACAGATTTTGATGTAGCATCAACTACAGCATTTTGCAGTTCCCTTCTGCAGGTAGCACATCTACACTCCTCTTTCTTTGCCATAGACATTTTCCGGTAGGATTTTTGGACGATCGTGGTGCATCCAAAGTGCATTTTACGATCACACCGATAGCATGTCACAAAATCCCCTTCGCAGAGGAGATCAACGAGATACTCATTGCACACATGCATGATTGTTGTATTTAGAGGAAGAGAGCTTACGGGAAATATAATTTATTTAAAAAAAACAAGGAAAATACCAAAACTTGAAAGCTTTCAAAATGATTTTTAGCACTATTTTCGACACGATTTTTATGTAATAAGATCCAAATAATAAGTCACTGTCTTCTACTTTTACTTTTTCACACTATATATTTTTAATTGGCTTAAAACACACTTTTTTTTGTAATATAAACTCCGAGCAAGATAAACCTGTCTCCTACAAGACCAAGAAAGTAAATTTTCGATAAGGGTAATGTTCGCAAATTTAGCCTTAATACGGATTGTTACGAGTGGCTCGTTAACATGCCGGATAATCAAGACTAGCCTTAATCTGGATCTAACAACAAATCCGCATCGCCGTAGTATATGTCGCAGTTTTCATCCTTTTTTGTCCGGCCCATCCCATCGCATTCCTTAGATAGCGTTAATATCTAGGTAAGTCTAGGACCTCCACTAGTTGTTCGGCTGCACGTGGCCTATTAAGGGAGCTAACATTCCACGTGTAGATCTGAAAGTCGTTGTCCATGTTTCGTTTGCGTGGGTTATCAAAAGTATATCCGTCTATATCAGAGGCTTGTTCTTGCTTCGTAACTCAGTTCATTTCTACCATGGCCTTACAGTTACCACGGCGGCAAAAACCCCAACTTGGGGGTTGGTTTCAAGACCTTGACTTAGTCTCGGAAATCCTTACCTTCTTGAGCTCCAAATATGTTGGTGTAGACCGGATAAGATCTTATTTGGTTTGTTCCGGGATTTTACTTCACCGTTGAATCCATCTGGGGAATATCATCACTCTTTAGAGGAAATTGTACAACTCAATGAAACGATGACCGTGACCGAGAAGGCGGCATTGAAATAATCATAAACGGATAGCAAACTACCAAAAGGGCTTTCTATAGGTGGAAATCTCGTTAAATCGGCTGAAAGGTAAAACAAATATTAGGTCCCAGATCGTTCAGGCAAAGTTATCCTGCCTAAAAACAGGATGGTTTGTAAGATTGCCGACAGGAGATTTAATAGTATCCAGAACTCTTAAACTAACAGGTGATCCTATTCCAAGTAACCACTTTAGCAGGCTCTACTTGGTTCTCGATTCTAGCCTCATAATGTGCAACTAATTTCCTTAATTTTTTTTTATATAATTTCACAGAGCCGGATATTAAAGTCCCTATCAGATGAGGAGCACAAGTAAAAGCCATAGTTTCCCAATAGTAGGTACTAAGGGGCCATTAAGAATACGAGGTAGGGTTGTCTTATAAAACCACAAGCCATCTAAATTTGACCAAGAAAAACATCATCCTGGTCCTGGGGATTTAAACTGGAAACTTTTGACCCACTCTTACGATCCTTGTCACTGACAAAATATGTGAGAAGGCAGTACACTTTGAGATTGGCCTTTTTCCAAATATGGGCACATAGCCGGAGTATCGATCAGCAGAACAATTCCGTCAGAGTCTGTTAAAAGATGTACGATCATAACATTTTGGTAATGATTTATCCTCCATAGAAATCACACTGACGAAAACATTTCACATAAAAGAAAATAAGCTCTCATTCCCACATTTTTTTTTTTTTTAATTACCTGGAGACAATGTCGAGACTAAGAATTGTCTGGGCTACTGGCAATGGTGAATGGGAATAAGAATGAGAAAAATATCTTTTCCATTTAAATTGTTCAAGGCGAACTACTCCAAGCCGGTTGTTTGGTATTTCTCAGTTTCCAACTGCAATATTTCTTCGCTACCCTCCACCCATACTTGCTACCATCAGCTTGATAGTATGTTATGATGCAATCATCTTAAGTAAACAAAGAGACATGATAAGTGCTCCAACACAACACGACCATATTTGTTGCTGACAAAACATATACAGACTAACCAGAAGAAATTGAAAAACGGAATCGACAGTCACATTAAATGGAAACCATTTTCCTGGGATGTGGACCCATAAGAAAATCGGTTTTGCGAAGTAGAGTAGAATGGAATGTGAAACGTATTCGTAAAACGACTACTTGCACATGTCGACTGAACATACGAGTACTCGTATGATGCTGGGGTACATATGGCTTTGAAAAACAGGAAACAAAACTAAAAATCATAAAAACGGGTGCAGTGCAAAGACGTAGAGAGGCAAAACACGATTTTATGACTTCGAATTAAGTAATAAAATCGTATACTTAATGTGGTAAATACTATCTGTGAATTAGAGTAGATAACTTGGTTGTTTAAGACTTTGTTCGAAAAGTTCAGTGTAAAGTCGTCAAATTTCTTATAGATGAACTTAAACTGACAAATCCATAAAATATTGCCAAAGTTAAACGTAAATTTCATCCAAAGCCTGAGGTCTTAACTCAATTGGTACGAGTATATCTTATTTTTTCGACAGCCCAAAACATCCGTAGAAGGAAGACTTAACCTAAAAGGTAAACAACGTCTGCAACATTTAAATTCAGCACTAAATAATGACTTAGGGCTACCCAGAAATATGGCAATATAAAACTTCAAAACCACTCAACCTGCTAAAAGTAAAATATACTCAATTTCTTTTTTAATATAAAAAAACTTTTGGGGAAAATAAATTTTGTTTACCATTTCCCCTAGACTACGGCTTGCCTTGATCCTTCAATTATTAAATTACTTTCATTTGAGTTTAATCAAATATTTACATACAAGTTTTTTCCTTCAATATTTTTTCTCTGTTAAATGATTTATCGGTATCAATTGAATGTATTTCTTTGAAGAAACATTGCGGATAAATACCAGGAGAACCAAAAATGTGTGCTTCTACGTTGAGGTGGAATTCTGTTGTGTTCTATTGTGCTTAGTGATTTATTACGTTAAACTAGGCACATTTATTTGTTCTGATGGTAAAAGGTTCCAATAAATTCTCTGCTTTAAATTCCACCGCCAGTGGGGTAAGTAAATGGCAAGAAATCTCGTTACAGTATACAGATGAAGACTAGTTGACTTTCTAGCCTCGTTCATATGCAGTTGATATCTTTTCATCTTCCTGACGTCACCGTAGACTCATTGACCTCGTGAAACAGCCTTGAATTCAAAGATCTGTTCACTCGATATGATCGAATATATTCCTGAATCCTACCTCTTCTATTTATTTATAAAACTATTTCGAATGGTAAGTATGGCGGATAAATTCGAATGACTGAAACAATTGTGGCATCACAGATTTCTCATATGAGCTTCTTCGAAGCACTTGAATCTGAAGAATCTTGTAGAACTATTCATAGAGCAATATAGATAGATAGATGAGCCCTTAATGGCTCAACGGTAGCTCTCTTACTTCCAAATCGAATTACTGGCTACGTAAGGTTCTACTTTCTTTGACTTAGCGAACCCAGACAGAAAAGAAATTGAATGAATTGGGACAAATTTAGTTTTTGATGGCCAGAAAAAAAAAAGGACAACGACGTTCGGATATGCAAATGGAATGTATAGAACCTGAAAAGTACCCAGATTGTCATAAAAGAGATATAACTACAATTCAACGGGTTCTGTAGAATGAGCAGGATAAATTGGGAATGAAAGTTCTTCATGCGATGAACGAACGAGATGCAACAACCCTTATTAAGGCTAAATTCATTCAACATAAGCCGGATATGCGTTCAGAAAACACAGCGAAATTAGACGGTAAAACGCTAAAATCATATTAGGGTACTTCTTCGGCAAAATAGGAAAACGCGTATACCTAAACCTATCATTAAATATCGGATATCAGAGGCACCGATGCTAAGAAGCCGCCAGAAATGCCGCAGTTAATATGATGAGTGTCACCTCATTACCTGGAGGAAACCCCTGGTTTGATAAGGATTATAGGCAACCAAAAGGAAGAAAATCATTTTTTCTGATACGAAGATAAGGTTCTACTATTGAATTGACGTTTGGAAGTTTTACCAAGAGGAGCATCCGAATCCAACAAGTAAGATGAAAGTCAAGATTTCAAGCCCATCCGACCAAAATGAAGGAAAGATCCTACCCTAAGTAGGTGTAACGAAGGGCCTATCTGCCGAACAATTAAAGACAGTAAAAAATATCTTGGCAGGAAGCATACAAAAACTCGTCTCTATGATTTGGACGGAGGAACGCAGCCCATAAAACAAAAATCTGCAGAAAAACCAGAAAGTCAAAATAGATACTCGCTATCTTCTTTATCAATCTTAAGGTTGTCTATAAGAGCACCTCTACAGATGAGGCATACGGATCCATGTCTAGTTTCGGTATCCTTGCGATACTCATCAGATTGTGCAGAATGACACTGCTCCATAAAGGTCAGACGCTTTCTTATAGAGGTATTTGATGTCAAAGGTGCGCTGTCACTTATCTTCCTTAACATATAAAAAAATTGTGCGGAACTCGCAAGCCTAATGCGGAATTTTGCAAAAGTTCGTTGCTTTCTTTGCACGTTCTTCGGCATTGAATACGATACCTAGGTATTTAACACTGTTGGATAGTCGGAGGATTGTTCCTGGTTAAGGAATGTTAAATTTCCATGGATTCTAAGGGCATAGTTTAGAATTTTGCTGATCGTGGGGAAGAACTTGCCGGTTGCCATGAGAACCACATTATCCGCGCATGCAGTGGCTTTAATTCCGTCCCTTTTTACATTCAGAAGTATTTTATTAACTACTGGTGTCTACAGAAAAGGTTATATCACTCCCCCTTGAGGGATGCGTCTTGAAGTAGTGACCCTCAATATGGTCTTGCCTAATGTTATACTGATGTTCTCGTTGAGGAGCATACAGGTTAATGCAGGATAAACTCCAGGAACCCAACATTTAATTGGGAGACTAAATTCTTAGTGGAAGTTGCTGTTAGCTTGTTGTTGATTTCTGGTCAACTAATCATCTTACCTGATTTTCGTTAACTGAAAAAATTAATGTCTTTCGGACGAGGCTGGAATTTGAACACCGAACCTTCCGATCTGGAAGCCAGTCCACTATCACCTGAGCCACGGCCACCATACCTTTTGTATAGGCATGCTGGTTTGAGGCTAAGTCTTCTGGATGCAGATTATTTCGAATATGTGTGTCAAGCAGTTTTTCTAAGGTTTTTAAAATGAATAATATTAGCCTTATGGGCCTGAGGTCTTTTGGATGGATATGGCTGACATTACCTGCTTTAAGAATAAATACTACCTTTACATTTTGACTTCCATACTTGATGCTTCCGCTGAACAGTCTTTTTAGAAGCGATACCACAATGTGCTTGTATTTTTTGAAGCTTGTCATATCATTGCGTTCAGTCCAGGGGATTTGTAAACGGAGAAAGAGTCTATTTTTTTTTTTTTTTTTTTTTTATAATTTACGCGCGCCTAAGGGGTTGATACCCTTTTACTGTTGCCAGGGCGCGGGCGGAAAGATAGAAGGAGGAGAAAGGAAAATTGTTTTTGTAGTGGTTTGAAACTCAGGTGTGTTTGGTTTCTATGTTTGCTCTCCAGGGGTGGGAGTCCGAATAGGACGGAGAGTTTTTTCTTCACTCAGAGTGATTCGAGATATAATTCCCAGTATTTTTTTTTCATTGCTTGAAACTCTTATAACAGCCAAATCTACGTGTCAGTGTTATGCCTTCACACGCAGAATTTTTTTGTCTGAGTTCAAATTATACAATGAAAAACTGATTTTGTCATGGGCAGGATCTATGTCCCAGCTTATGAATATTTTGTTTTCTTCTAATATCACCTCTGATATTTCCTATTGACTAAGGAAAATGTGTCTATATATACTACTGGACTCTAACAAGAGTCCCCAAGTTTCAGTGATGGATTTGGTGCTTGTTTCGAAGATAGTGTGTGTGCGATATATAAGCCTTTTGAGATCTAATAAAGTGATGAATAATTGGAAACTGCCGACTGCTTATAACTTCACTATCTGGTCCATTTGCTTTTGTACAATGCAATAAAATACTTAAATTGGAAGTGAATCCAAGAATCTAGCATTCTTTTTCTAAACAATGCAAGCGTTGATGAATTGTACATGCTAACGAAACCAAAATTACGCCCCGAATACTGGCTGATTCTGACCATGTTGTGCTTTGTCGATTGTTCCCCCACTTACGAGTAGATTGCTTCATAGAATGTGAAAACGCTTATCGACAAAGGGAGTGAAGGCTTTCGGAATGCGTGATTGCTTCAATTGGAGGGAGAACGTATGCGCTACATAGTCGGTAGAGTAGATTGAGACGAAGTGAATTAAGGCTGCTGGATGTGAGAGAATACAATTTCTTTACGCAAAGAACTGTGCTTCTTTATTGCACAAAATTGTCCGGAAACCGCCGTAGAATTGAAGTTGGTTTTTGCTACTAACACCATGCTAATTTCCCTTTAGTTTAACCGCACCTGTTTTCAGCAGAACGTCAATTAGATACTTTGTCATGATGATGGTTAACTTTACAGCTCATGTACACAATAATAACGATGGGCTCATTGAGAAATCCATTGGCCGGAATAACAAGGTAAATCACATTGTTGATTGACGTAATGCCAATCGCTTTGTCATAGATCATACTAAGGTAGTTGGGTGTAAACTGACAGATATACAACTAATATTAGAAATTCCCAGAATTACCACCCCAAGATAATAATAGCTCAAGTTTGGAGATATTAATCAGAGTACCCATGTATAACATCGACAATCTAGTTTCTGAGTTGCCAAGAATAAAGAGACTATTTTGCATAAGTTATTGAAAAAATCATCCTCTGGGTATCTAACACAGGAAGGATTGAATATCGATCTCAGAAAGCATAGTATGTAATACCGAGCTCTACAGTCCCGCTCCAATGTTGATTAAGCTCAAACTGTTCCGAGTCTACATTGATTTCGCCAGATACCTACAGGATCACTATACGGAGAAGATGTAAGTGAATTGACCAGATCCTCTGGTAAAGTGACGACGCAAACCATTAGAATAAATTGGAAACAATTGAAGAGAAATGCGACATGTTTTACGTATAAGAAACCAGTAAAGAATAGCGAGTATGCATAATAGAGGCCCTAGGATCTAGAACGAGAAACATGATATGAGTAAAGTTATTTTGTACTATTGTACCTGACTTTACAATAGAAACATACGTCCAAAGCCTTTCTTATGATATATTGCTCAAACTCAGTACACAGATACTGTACTCGTACAAACCCGTTCCAGTTTGATATCATCATTAAAAATTCCACCGCTTTCCTTCTCTAGCTTAGACTCTGTATAAGTCGCATGTCTATGTACGTTTTGGGTCAGAAATCTACCTTACAGGTTGTGTCAAATTTCACTCCGTATTAAATAAGGATATTGACGGGGACTCAACACATCATCTACAGTAAGGGCTGGTGTATTAGGGAAAGATTAACCGTATTCTGTTGACACCAGCTTAAGGGATCTTAAAAATTCTGCTTTGCTGAAAATACTGCAAAAAACTTTTTTTTAAATAATAACTTATAGATACTTTTAGATACTTACCTCATTGTATTGCAAGATACATTTCAGCTGTAGTTAGGTAGAAACCGTCCTCCGTGTTAAGCGGATAAATTTAAAAACTATTTCTAGAGCACCGAAATACAGTGTATTGTAGTTATATTATCCGTGTGTGTTCAAGTGTAGATAATTAATTGCTAAAAACGTCGAACAGTTGAGTTGACTTATGACTGTGTATGCAATAAGCACGTGACTCCATCAAAGCATTTATTTTTATTTACCGTTGTACATGCTCGTATATTGGCCGCAGTAGTAGTAGTAGCTTTCCGTTAACATGACAAAATTACATAAACCATCGAAAGCTACATTGTTAATGGCAGGCATCACTAATGTAAACGAAAGTGCTAAGGTAATTCAGATTCACAATATAATTTCCTATACAGAGTTACGCTTTAATCTATCTAAATCATCTGTACGGTCTCTGCTGCTCTAAAAAGCGGGCAGCCCTTGATGTGATCCACTATTGATGCACTAGAAATGGGCTTTCAGTCAATGCTCTCAAAACTGATGTTGAGAGATTGAAGGCATCAGCTTCCAATTCTCCAAAGAAGCTCAATATTTGGTTACCATCCTGGAAAACAAACTTCCCTGGACATATTAAATCGAATGCCTTCAGCTGTCGGCAAAACATGGGGTCTACCTCCGAGGAGGGTGCTTTGGATGTATATGAGTATGATAAGGCCAACTATATCCTATGCGTCGCCGGTTGACTGGTAGAAGAAGCTTTCACGAAAATACATAACTGCTGTTTTTTTCCAAACACCCAAGGACGGTCCCGTCTCGGCTGTATTGGAACTGCTCTAGACACATTGATACTCATATCATCGGCTGCACTCTTAGAACTATAATCCATTTAAGGAAGAGTTGTCTTTGGTATAACATACACTGGAGCTTTGATAACCCTCCGCACCGACGTTCTTTTGATTCTAGTCCAGAACTCGTGCTGCTGAAAAAAGTACAAAATCGACTTTCCATGCGCCCTGGTTTCAGTCTAATCTGAAATCTAAGCCGCAAAAGAAATATAGATGGCTACAAAACCGATTTAGGGTGCGGTGTTGGTATCCTTCTGGAGGACAACAACCTTAGATTTTACTCCTCGTTAGGAAAATTTCTATCTGCCTTCAAAGCGGAGATATACGTATAATACTCAATCCATGGCAAAGAAAATTCGAAAAATCGGTACAGATTGCCAAGCTGCACTTAGAACCTAGCTGAACCCTCTTACGACTTCCAAGCTAGCTCGAGAATGCAAAACTTCATCGAAAATAAAATCGCCGATAAATTTACTAGAAAATGATAGTGTTTCAGAACCCCAACCAACATTAGATCTGAATGCGTCCTCAATTAGGGCTTCCATCGACAGTTGGATCCCATATAAATCTAACTGTAGATGGTATGACGTTCCAGGTTACCGGCACACCAAACGGATTCTTGCCGATATCTCTAAGGGTTTAGTGACTTTCCTTATGCCCCTCAGTAGAAAAGATTGCGGTTTACTAGCATCGAGGCGGGACACTACACTAAAAACGCGGCTGTCAAAGCTCCTTACATTTCCTGTGTCGGGGTTGCAGCAATGACGCTCGTTTTCGTAGCAAAGCTGAAAGCAAACCGTACGCCGTAGGTATCAACTTCTGCAGTATATTTAGTATATGCCAAGCTGTTGCAAGTTATAAAACTCGGCTCACACAATTCATAGCAGGACCACACGACAAAATGACAATTAACTGGGGTCATTCACTCACGAAACTCTCCCCTAAATTGTACTTACAATTTTGTTAGCAAAGAAACGTCTTTTATGGACGCTTAAATACTACCTTCCTCAGAAACATTAGCTCATGCATTTTCTAATTCGCCGTTAATTTGTTTATATCTTGTATGCGTCGCTTACCACAAAACCACCTCAACAAATGGATTGCTGCACAACAGATCGTTGTCGAGAAAAACTGTTTCATTGTAGCCGCAGCCATCAAAACCTTACCTCCAATAGCCAAGACCAGTTATTTTTGTGCGCTCCATGGCCTGAACCTTGTTGTCACTAAGTGCGCTGGACAAAAACCAATTTGAATGCTTCAAATGGTCGGTATAACTATATTTAATGTCTTAAAGGCCAGGCCATGGAACCAGTTTCCATTCGCTTTTTCTTGATTATACATCTCAAGTGGAAAATTAATGAGCGCCCAAAGGTGGCCTCCTAGCGCCATTAGGAATTGGTATCCGTAGTCCATAGGAAAGCAAAGATTAACCGGTCGCCTTAACAAAGCCCATCTACTGATAGTCATTTGAGGAAATAGTCGGACTCTGCGCCATAACGTGGGCAGGGGGACATTAATGCAATTAGTGTTGTTTTAAGCGATGTTGTGGCTAATGCCTGTAGCTATTGCGTGCGTTTTTTTTTACTTCTTTGCAAAAATGAAAGTAATTTTGGTCGGCAAATACAACCGGCAAATGCTGCGAGGATGTGGTTTAACGAACTCGAGGTATTTACCCTCAAGTCGGTTGTTAAAGCAGATATCCACAGTGGTTATGTCGGAAATTCAAGGTGAATGTCTGACTAGATTTCCCGATTTTAAGTGCTGCAAATGGGTGTCTTGCTGTTGCCGGTGTCGGCCCATAGACTTTTTGTACTGGCTGTGACGAGATTTCAAGTGCCAAGAATTGCGAATAAAAAAGCGAAAATAATAAATTAAGGAGCAGTCAAGAGGTAGTATAGATTGCCATCCAGTGGAGGGACTTTGTAGATAATTGAATAGATACGAGTGTAGTTAGATACAGTCAAAGGCAATGTGCGTCATTTGATAGCTAATAGCATGTCCATTCGTTTAAGAGTTATGATAGAAGTGCCACTACAAGTGAATGGGTACGGATGGATTAGCGGTTATAGATAGTTTGTTTTACTTCATGTATAAAACAGCAGATCAAGTTTGTTTTCTGTTTGATTGCCAATCTTGGTAGTATACCTAATTGAATGTCATTACATTGGACTATGTTGCAATTTGCTGACTTTAATTGCTAAACCTTGAAAAATATTGCTTCCGAGGTCGATGTAACTGAACTGCCAAAATAAATTTATTGAAGTTGCAACTGAATGGTTTTTCTACTGAAAAAGAAACTCACAGATTATTTTGTAGTCGTTTCAAAAAAATTGGTAATTTGCTTGTTAAATAATTTAAGCTATTTTAAGTCTTGATTTCTAGACTACACCTTATCGTTCTTTCTGGGCAAACATACGACACTTACATAGGATGTTCAGGTCATGCTAGGCCATGTGCACTGCAATTTTCATCGCGCCGTAAAGTGTGTCCTATTCACTGCTACTTTGCTTTACTTATTGTGATGTCTATAAATCGCTGATCCGTAATCATGTTTCCTCACGATACGGTTGTGCCAAAATATCATCAAGTGCATAGAAATTACTTAATAAAGGTTCGAAGCTTATGAGAGGCAGCTGCAGTAACTCATCACATACTGCACCCATAAAGCAGTACTGATTCTACATTAACCAACAGTAGTCGTAAATTTATTCGCAAGCCAATAATAATGCTCTTCCATATTGTGGGTAACATACTAAGTATAGTTTTCCCAGATCTGCCCTCCATATAGAATTCGGTGCCATTGTTGGCCGAGACTTACATCGCTTTTTAACTAAGGTTGTTCTATTATCTTGAGTGGACGTGCCTCTCCAGCCAGTTCTGATGTTTGCTGGCGGTCTTCAATTTTTCGCGCTAAGATGGTTATGGTCCCTCACCGAAGGGACCTTTCCGACCTAGAGCTCCGCTCCATAAATCACTCGGCGCGCTCCTTCCTCAAAACGACCAAGCGCCTGTACATTCATTTTTAATAAAGTTCATGCCTGTGTGTCATAAAGTAGAACTGGGATGATCAGTGTTTCATAGGGCTCAAACATGTGTCCAAGAGTGGGCTCTACTACTAAGTTGCCTGCAAAACCCAAAAAAAAACTTAGTTTGGCAAGAGTTACCTTCAAATGATATCTTGGGTATTGTCATTGCTTAGCCTAGGTAGACAAACACTTTGACGGCCTCGAAGCCATACCTGTCTGTTGTCAAAGGTCTCATTACTAACCTACAGGTAGTAGAGAACTTTCTCCGTGGTAATTCTGAAGGTCGGGATACCGACACCGGACATGACTTCGTATGCGTCATAGGTGACGTTGAAATTGAAGAGTAGATGAAAGGGTTCCATTTGAAATTCGAAAGTCCTTACCTTATACGCGATGTTGAGGTAACTGATCCTAGGCCGTCAATAGCAGCAGCCTTGTTGGACTTTTCTGAATGTGGCTATCTTCACTTACTCAAAGATAGGTGAAAGGAATTGTTTTCAGGGATTACTCACTAGGAGGCTGCTTGTATTGCGATCGTTCAAACGGAAATAATCAGCCAGGACACACTTTGATTCATTGGCGTAGCTACCTCTACCTCTTCATAGTGATCACTTCATAACTTCATGTATAAATCACATTGCAATAGGCTGAAGTTGAAGGTGCGAGCGTATAGATGTGTCAATTCAAAGCCAGGTATTATACTAGTGAGAATTAATTCTACATACGTTACAAGAACTATCATGCCTCAGAATAGAATACCATTCCTCAGATAGGGATCAATTGTTGGCTGTTGTTTGATCAATTGATCAATTGAGCTGAGCTGAAATAAAAGGTTAATCAACGTCTGTAACACAAATCGCCCTAAAAAGCGGTCACCCCTTATGATCATAGGAGTTGTCTCCGTTAAATATCAGAAATAGGTATGGAGCCCAATTTCGACTGAAATGAGATCATGACCTTATAGCAGCTAGCATTCAATTTCTGCAGCCGTTCGCACAAGTAAACAAGTAATAACACCATGTAGCCAAGTTCCATACCGAAAGGAAAGATAAAGGTATTCATAGTCCGCCAGTAACAATGGGACCATATTGTTCAAAGGACAGAATCATTCACCATTACCATACATTAATGAGCATTGAAATGTTTTGACGCTCGCATTGAAAGACGAGAAGCTAGCATGTAGTACCTATAAGTGATGATAGTAAAGTCAGCACCACACTGGCTGAATACCCAAATTAAGCAGCAAGTAGACAACAATCACCTACAGAATCACCAAAGGCCATAGTTCACGCCAATACCAGGTGAAGACGGTTTGGACGCATCTCTACTAATCTCTAAGAGGATCAATTAAGGAGATGAAGCGAGAGCCTTTGCACTCATTCGAACAGCATTTTCAACGGAAATTTTTATGTGTATCGCACTAGAGTCTAAAAACGTTGAAAACCTTCCTGCGCAACTCCAAAAATCTTCCCCCGGTAACTGTTTTCATTAGTTGAGAAGTTCTGAAACAGCGAACTGTTCGCAAAGCATTAAGAAAATAAATTTTTGTCAAGAATTGAAGACTCTAGAGGTATCTGGGTACGTCCTGCAATGATGAAGATCCTATTCCTCGCAAATTCCGCACGCATTAAGGAATGTTTCGAAAGTACTCTCAAAAATAATCAAACTGGTTTCCGTTCTGAATCTTTCTGATTTAATCATATTAACGCCTTATGGATCGTCAGCAATAAAATGGATCTAGTTGATCCGCCACGTCTGGCGAGCCTCATTGGTGTATGCTACTAAGAGGAGCCATGCCATATGAATTGATTGCTATTATTCAGTTATGAAAGTGCAAAGTGTTACGAAGAGTCTGAGATCCGATGCGGCATTCGAGAACGTTGCATACTATCAGTATTATTCTTCTTCTCGGTAATTTCTCATATTCTGTAGGGTACTTTGTTAACCAAAGTGGAGAAATTAATCGGAACCTTAGAGCCTATCTAAAGCACTTTGGCTATACTTTCGATGTATGAGCATGCCTGCGATGGTACAGAAATATGGAACTGGTGACAGATGCAAACTCCGCATTTGGTGATGATTATTTCTGCAAACAGAAAGAATTTTCAGACTTCCAACTAATTTACAGGACAACCGGTCGAGATTACAGATATATTCGTATCGTACTTCCACCGAGCAATTTTATAACAGAACCTACCAGAATTGTGTAGACACGATAATATAAAATCCAAAGTGCCTGTTCACATTGGCAAGAGGATGAAAGTCCTCACCATGAATGCAGTGTTCACATTTTCATGGGATTGAAAGACATTTTGACAAGTGGAGCACTTGAATCGGGGCATTTTTAATTTTTAAATTTGAGCAGGCGGCCTGAAACATACATTTTTTCCTATTCTTCACACTTCCTTGCTCATCAACGATTAAAACTAAAATGAAAAAATATGTCAGAAATAGAACAAAAATCCACTTTAGAAATGGATTTTCGGTGGAAGTAAATCTTCTTCTTCCCACTTCAATAAAAAGTTTTCCCTCTCTTTTGGACAATCTTCCTGCCCGCGCCAATGTGAACAGGCACAAGATGGCACACTACGTATGTATTTATATGTATGGAAGATAGTTGTATTGCCAGCCATACCATGCAATGGATTCCCTTAAATCGACAAGAGCGTATACGGCGAGGTCTACGTATGACGTGACGCAGGACCGAAAATTCAAAATTTGGGAAATGAGAAAATAAGGATGGCGTAGTTTCAAAGTAATAATGTAAGCACTATGCACTTACACTGAAGTAGTGAAGATGGCAAATGAATAGATTCGATCGGTCTTTCATAGTAATAAATAAATTTTCGAATTTGCACTGAATCCTTCAGCACAGGGAGTCGAAATTGTGTGCTAAATTGCAACAGTACAAAGAGCCTGGTTACCTAAAGCAAATTAAATAAAAATCGGTACTACGATACGCTTCGAGGAACCCAGACTCTCACAAATACCTCAGTTCATAGGAAACTGAGAAAATTTGCTAATAAGTTGAATGACTTTTGCTCTATGTGGGCATTACAACCGGCTTGTCATTGGTTGTGTATGACTTCACAACTTTCTAAGCGAACTTAATTACATAATCAGAGTCAATAGCTCCACATTCTCATAACTACGTGTATAATTATCCGTAATTATCGGAACGCGTTCATCAAAACAGTTAACTAGAGAACAGAAATTAGACCACTAACCGTAAACAAAACCACAACCACAATAAGACCTCATTAGATTACAAGCCTTACCGCTGGAACAACAATCAATCTTTAGTTAATTTGGAAGCGTGTAAATGTATCTGCAATTTACAATATGCTACCGGTACTCTCTTTTCTCATTTCCTTTCAACCAAACCAATGCTTAATAGTTCAATTTCTTGTTCTTACTTTTTCTTTAGCAAAATTATTGATTCATAAATAGCTGAAGCAGATTTATTAATGTAATTAGCTCTTGAAGATAGATTGAATGGCTGGCACATTTTAATTTAATTATTATACGTCTAATTGAGGGGACTGGAAGAATATCTAGAAAATCGAAAAGGATTGCCACCATCAAACCTGCTAACGCTACAATTCATCATCTCTTGTCACATTTGCACGCGTTCGCATCGAGAATTCGCATGATAAATTAAACTTCTCATAGATACTCCTACATGATATGAGTACAGATAAATTCTTAATCGTAGTGGTATTCGAAATTGTGTTTTTTTTTCTATCTTCCTCTTGTATACTACAAGACTTCTGTGGGACTCTAAAATTTACAAAACACTTAAAATGCAAGAAATCAAAATGTAAACAATTTATTCTTAAGAATCAATCCAACAGAATGCGACTGATTTCAAGGCGAATTTGAAGGAATTCCGCCACAGACGAAAACGCCTTTGCGATGTTTTATTCATAACTCCTCAAGCAATCAACAATATGTACCATAACTCTACCAAATTGAATTCTTGTTCCCGGCAAAAAAGGCGCCATGGTATGTATCAGTATGAAATCACCATTTGACATTTACCATGCGACAAGGGAAAGTTCAGTTCTCTCCTCCAGATCCTATTTTGAATCCTCCTGCAGCGGATATTGAATTGACAATGAAAAATGTGCTTCCGCTCAAAAGAGTGTCCTGTTTTCTTTTTTGCCCCGGTCCTAATTCCTCCAAATGTATTTTGCATAAAGTGCGCAAAGAGTTGTTGAGTAATTTCTTTCATTCGTTTGAATTGCTCATTGAATACCGCTTACCTAACTAGCTAAATACGAAAATTTCTCAAAATAACTAGCGAGAAATGGGGGAAATCTCGGCATCCACCTAACTTGCAGGTGAATCTGCTCTTTGACATTTCAAGAGGTCTTCTCAGATACGACTTTTGATTATACGAACAACTTCATGGTGAGGTATCCGTATTTGGAACTGATGTTGAATTTGTGGTGACGGAATCAATTTAGACATGAAAATAGAATAATTGATAAATTGGAATCGATTTTCCATTTAATTGAATTAAATGGATTATAAATAATTGGTTAGCACTCCGACAGATGAGATGCTCCTATTTCAAATATGAAGAATCTATAAGAAGATCTATACATGACTCAAAGCCACCTTCATTCAACTACATTCAGCAGATACAGGAAGTAGAATTTTTTTAAAACTAGAGCAAAATAATTTGCAATCCCATTGTGCACATTTGTGGTACAACTTTTACTTATTTAGTAACTGTAAAACCAATCAATCAAATCTTTTACATTAGACTAAATAAAATACAACTTAACAAGATTTACGAGTATCACAAAATTTAACAAAACTCATGGAAATACGAGCAGACAAGATTAGATTGAGATAACTTGTTACATAGATAGGTTTATTATTATTATTATTTTTTTCATAATTTGCGCCCGCTCATGGTATTTAAGTACCCTTAAAGTGCTTGCACACAGCGCAGACGAAGGAAAATTAGGGAGGAAAAAATGAGATGTACCGATGAACGGTGGTTTTAAATGTTTGAAGGTTATAATAACTAGGGCATTGTACGGCTTAGGAACAAATCACGATATTTTAGAGACGTCCGAAAGGGGTCTTGAGGGTATACTGATGAGAATTCATAGCGAGATGGGTGTTACGGTTGAAGGTTCGAAGGGGCGGAATCTATTGACGATTTCAATGGAGCACATGTGGTGGAAATAGTCGTAGTGGTAAAATAAAATTAGACAGGAGATATTACGTCGCTGTTCAAGGGCGTCAATTGACTGATTGGTATCAGTATCACCTAACAGTTTTATCGCCCGGTTTTGAATCCTGTCTAACGAGTGCAGAAAAGTTTTAGGAGCACCTGACCAGATGTGGGCTTGTACTCCAATTTCGAGCCAGATCAGTGAAGTATTTCTTACAAAGCTTAAGGAAACCTAGACATTTCGCAGCATTTTTGACGACACCGAATATGCGGTCATCCCAACGTAAGTTATCATTGACATGCCTACCGAGAATGGAAAGTTTTCCGGTTTTGACGATGCAAGTGCCATTCTTGGACAATAGCTGGGTGTTTAAATTTCGCTTTACGGACAGCAGACAACACTGTGTTTTGTACGCATTAAATTCTACTCTGTTAGTGGTTCCCCAATTAGTTATGCTGATAATATCGGAAATTAATGAGCTCCCGTTTTACAGCCAAAGAGCAAGTGAAAATATGAAAAACAGAGAGTACTGTCGTCATCGAAGGAGTATATTGGATTAGAAGTAGCAGATAAGAGATCGTTGATGAAAATTAAAAAGAGTGTCGGATGCAGAACGGAGCCCTGGGGCACACCAGCATTTATCTTGTGAATATCGAACTTAAAACCATCTAAGAGAACTTGAATTCCGAAAGGTAATGTCCAATCCATTAATCCATTGAAGCAGACAGTCATCGATCCCAAATGCACGCATTTTCGACAAAAGATGCCAAACTCTGTCAAATACCTTAGAAATATTAAGTGCAACGATCCTGCTTTCGCGAGATTGATGTATGTTTTGGTTTCACTTTTTGGTGAAACTTTTGTTGCTTCGCAAACCGTAGTGCCGGTCATTGAGAAGTCTTCGTCTTTCGAGTTGAAGGTTTATCAGCGTTTCTATGACCTTGGGAAGAAGGAACGTAAGTGCAATGACTCTGTAGAAATAGAGAAAAGTAGATTCGCATTTTTTTAGGGACGCCCTGGACAAATGCTGTTTTCCATTTGCCCGGAAAGAGTCCTAGAGAGTAGGATTGATGAAAATGCTTACGCAGTGGTTTTGGAAGGGTGGAAGAAAACCTCTTCAGAAAAAGAGGATTTGTGAATGTTAAGATCTTTAAGAACTCTTGCTACTACAGGATGCAGCAAGCAGATTGGCCTTATAAAAAAGGGCTGACAGCTGAAATGTCATTGAAAATGAGAGTTGGGATTGAGGATGAGGCAACAATTTCTAATACATTTCACGAACGACCAAAAATTGGCACTATCTTCACGACATTGTATTATTTTTTGCCTCAGGTTTTGGTCGTATTGAAATCTCGCGCGCTTAAGAAAGACCTTGAATGACTTCACCTGGCTCGTTTAAACTTGTTTCGG
This sequence comes from Volucella bombylans, assembly GCA_949129095.1. NCBI lineage: Eukaryota > Metazoa > Arthropoda > Insecta > Diptera > Syrphidae > Volucella > Volucella bombylans. The sequence continues at coordinate 130,428,698 of OX422142.1, read as the reverse complement.
TTTCCCGATGTCGGGTTGGTCTTGAAGGGCCGGAAAAACATTTCTCTAACCCTGACAGCCTCTTTGCAGCTCGAGTGGTACCATGCCGTTTCTTTTGGTTTGATACCCTTCATCCGATGAGGGATAAAGGATCTCATTCCAAAGGGAATACTATCTGTGATCATGACAGCAGTGGCATCGACGTCGTTAGAGGGGATAGCATATTGACCTTGTATTTGTCAATAGAAGTTAGAAGCAAGTCCAGGGTGTTGGCGGTATGACTGTCAACGTCTGGGCTCATTTACAAGGTGATTCATGTTATTTTCCGCAGCGAAGAACTCAGCACACCGACCTTTGGGTGTTGTCTTTCCAGAATGTCGAATCCACCCAGAATAGTGTATTGAATTCGCCCGTAATCACGACATCAATATGTGGATACATGGACACAAGTCTTTGTATTGGAACAGGGATTATATTGTGTTGGAGTTTAGTAAGCTACATCACTATGCGTGTAAATGGCGAGACCGCGGTTAATGAAGAATAATGACACTAGTTCGTAGCCAGGTAGCTTCAAATCGCAGTGATCTGGGAGGTGTGGGCGTAGGTACCTGTGTTTCACGAAGTGCCAAAAGTCTGTATTTAGAGATGAGGACGTATGTACGCAGAAAAGTGATTACTTTGTAATATAGCAACGGCAGTGACTGAGTGCAAACAACAGTATGATCAGTGGCAGGAAAGTGGGGAGTTGGCAGCCGCGGGTTTTTTTTTTGTTTTGGATTTTTTTCTTCACTCCCGCGGTTTTATGTTTTTTTTGCGCCGGATTTTGTTTTCTTTTTTTTTTTCTCTACACGAGCAACGAATTTCGCAAGTGCACTTTCGCGTGTGCACTCGTCGATGGTCAACTCGTCACACACTTATCGTTGGATGGGTTGTTCATTAGGTGGCGCTGTAGTCCGGGGTGAACATAGATCTCAACCAATAAGTTTCTCCGGCTAACACGATCTCTCGCCAGCTGTCCACAGTGCCGCACTCGAAGATAGTTGAGGTCTCCTTACACTTGCGCTGCCTTACATACAGTAATCTTCTGCTATGCCGTCTCTCGGGGTTAGACCCGAAGACTCCTTGAGCCGGAGCTATGGTGACCATTTTTTCATCATCGCCCACCCATCTTAGCCGTTGGATCCTGATTAGATCGATGTGTCTATGTTGTTGAACCTCCACTTCCATTCCACGGCAATAATTTTTCTGGAAACGGCCAAATTCTACTTTATCAATACTTTATCGGCAAAGTCAAAACGTCTGCGCCATAGAGCAGGGCCGGGATGGTAAGCGTCTTGTATAAAGCCAGTTTGGTCTTACGAGAAAAGGCTCTGTTTCTCAAATGCCTCCTCAGCCGAAATTCTGCTTCTGGTTATAATTTCAGAGTCAGGTTAGATAAATTCCTCAATTACCTCGATATAGTAACTGTCAATGATAACGTTCTGACCAAGCCATCGGTGGTGTGCCTCCTTTTCTGATGACAGAATGTACGTTAGACTCATTTTTTTCGCTTCTGCTACTCACGAAAACCTCATTCATTCATCCAATCACATCAATTTAATTTATTACAGACCCTGCAGTGTCAAAACCTATATCGTCCCTACACAGTCTTTCATATTCAGGTTTGAATTTGACAAATACATAGATGGTGAGTGTCGACTGACATTCCCTTGTCTTTTCCAAGATCTGCCGTAGTGTGAATATTTGATCGGTGATGGTCGTTCTTGGCCTGAAACTGCTCTGGTATGGATAAACTAGATTCTTGATGAATGGTTTCAAAAGCTTACAGAATACGACATAAAAGACTTTCTGGCGATATTTAGGAGAATTATTCCTCTACAGTTGGCGCGGTCCAATGTGTCTCCTTTCTTGTATATCGGGCAAACGATGCTGATATTTCATTCATTGACTTTGACCATATCTTATAAATGAACTGATGCTCATCATCAGTAATCAGTTTATCCACGCCAGCAGCTGATTCGTCTAATTCGATTTAATTCTCTCTCGTTGCTTTCAGGGATTAGTTCGTTATATCTGGCAGCGGTTTTTTGACCACCATTGATATTATACAGCCTGCGGAAGTAGCCCTTCCATACTTTTACTGCGACTTTTTTACTAGTTGGCTATATTAATTTTTTCAGGCTTACATTTTGTAGCCCTGGTAGATAAGATAAGATTTTCGAAACATCTCCACAAGTCTTTCTTAGTGTGCGTTCTGTTCACAAGCAGCTCTCACATTTCGAAGCAACGCATCTTCATATTCTTTTTTCACAAAATCAGAACTTTCTTTTTGGCATGAGAAACAGCTTCTCTGATGACTCGTTGACAATATTTCCATTTGTGTTCTATGATTTGGGTATGGAGGCTAGCGGTATCTAGCGGTATCTTGCGATTGCAGTTCCTGTGATATCCGCATTCAAACTCCAGCTCCTCGGAAAATTCGGACATCCAGAATACTGGAAGAGTGTCTGACAGCCATCTCAATGTGATCCACCTGGTTGATGATTGATTGATCAGGGGATATGGGAGTCCTATGTTTCACTTAAAAAAAACATATCAGGGGCTGGGTGTCTGAATAGTTTGTCCTTTCGTTCGGTTCTTATCGGTGAATTTACATTCAATGCAAACCTTTTTTAAGATTCGCTCTGGCATTGTGACTGAACGTGCATTAGGACCGATAGCATGGTGTATTATAGATTTAGTATACGCACGTAGCTTATTCTTGTATCTCACGTTGTAGCTGAGCCATCTGTGCTTGGATAGAAAGCAAGATACCTACCATGTCAGATGTAGCTTCCGGTGCTTTAGGTACTGCGGCCTTGGGGTGTGACGACTGGTGTTTGAACGAGGACTGGTGTAAGATTAAATTCCACCTTTGGTTGCCGGGACTTTGTCTATCGAAACTTAGGACATCCCATATAGTTTTCGGTGTGGCCCGAGTTCTTGCATAAAGCGCAGGAGGAAAGTATCACTACTTAGAGCACATTCTTCTGATTTGCAGTCTTTTTTAAACTTCACTTATCGAGAATGCATCCTCATGCTGGAACCTTTGACAGCGAACACTTTGTGAAATGCTTTCGCTCTACTTTAATTTTTCCCAATGTACAACTTGGTAGTCTAGGACTTCAATTCTCATTAGACTATCTTGTTTGCTTTTGGTACTAAGCTGAACTAGGAACGTTGGTAGTTTCGGCATCTCCCTTTGAACGGCTTTACTCCTATGAATGTAAGCTCGTCGCACTTTTTTCGTTTGAGCAATGCAAGCAAATCTTCTGGATCCGTAGACATATTAATACACCTCAGCAGTATTATTTGCAGGTTCTCTTCCTAAAGAGTGAGGAAGAAGAATTCCGTCGTCGTATCCTTCAAAAATGTGTATGATTCTTGGTAACGCTCCACCGCATTGCAGTGGATCGCATAGCTGCCTGTGGCCAACTTACATACAATGGCTTCTTTTGATTTAATTTGTAGGTGTTGATTGGTCGTACCCTTTGCTTGCTGTTATTTCTAATGTTTTGCAGTTGCTGCCTTTTTTGTGGTAGCTCCTGTTACTCCAGTTTGTTCTGTTTTTTTCTGCTGCTGTTTTTGCTTTAATCGTTGCTATTTTTGTTGCTGTTGCTGGGAGGATCGACACAGTTTTTCCTGCTCCCCTTCTCTTCCTGCTTTTGTTTGGCTTTTCTGCCTTGAACTTTCTGCTGCAACTGTCTAATACTGCAGGTTATGGACCCTGGTTGGATTCGGATGCCGCAAAAGTTAAAAAAAAAAAAAGACAAACCGACCACGTAAGCTGCGAATCGAACCCACACAACCTTCAATTTACTATTCGGACACTGCTACCAACCATCCGAACATCGTTTCTGCAGATCACCTCACCACGGCTCATATAAATCTCTTTTCTGCTTCTTTATTTTTATACCCGAGCAGACAATGTGCCTTTTGTCTCCATTGCTCATAGGCGTCGTGAACAGCTCTCATCTTTCTTCGCAGATCCACCTTGTACGCCTCATATATCACAGCACTCCTTATTCAACGAATGGTTTCATTTCACATAACACTTCAAATGTGGCGACTCTGTGGTTTGCTGATAATATCGCGACTGATATTTTGCGCTTCAAGTAGCCAACAAACGACTTCTCGAAAGGTTTGTAGAGGCTCGATCAGAGAAAACTCCACCAGTCTCTTGCAATCATAGTAGTTGTCTGTGATCAAATTTCTCCATTCTACTCCATCACTATTCTGTCTTCCGAGATACTCGCATTCGCACCTTGGCTACAACAGGGTAGTTGTCTGAGGCGATTTTGGGTCGTCGAATCGTTCGGACATCCAGAATTCATTCCAGAGTGCATTTTCAGGGCTGGCGTCATGTAGATCAAGGTTTCTTACTGTTCTCCATTCCTAAATTGGCGTTAAAATTACCATAAACCCTCTTAACGCCGTGCGTCAAATAAAACCGTAGCTTATGTCGGCAAATAAGACCGTAGGTGGTTATAATCAGATGTTGGCTCGGATGCATTAAGTTCTGAACTTCTTGCCTAAGTTTTGCCCCCGATATTAAACTCAAATAGGTGCTGTTTCTCTTCTCTATGGGAATCACTTTAGTAGATTTCATCGTTTTCCATTCTTATTTGGCCCAGCGCATTCCATCGCATATTTCTGACCGTGATATCCGCTTTGGAGCAGTTTAGAGCTTCCACAACATACTGGATGTTAAGAATATAAAGCTTAGCCGGAAATTCTTTTTCATTGGCTTGAGTCATCAACAGTAAGCCTACCAATATCCGTGTCTAGTTGCTCCACAACATAAAGTGTTTTACATTATCAGGCAGTTAATCCGATGACATAGCACCTCTGAAAGTCCAAATCCTTCAGAAGATAATACCAGTAGCCCACTACAAAAATTTGAGCGCTGTGTTGGTTTCCTCGAAACTCCTCTGTCACAATGTGTCGTAAATGATTTGAGTAATCTGATATTTATCTACTCCTCTCCCATCTGACAAAATTAAAATGCAGAAACAGAACCAATGAAATATCTCCAAATAGGGATATTCTTCACAAGTCAATATCGAATTAATCATTCTGAAAAAATTTTAATCACCTTAGAAGCGATTTGCCTTGTCATGGTCAATTCTCTGAAAGTGAATACTGTATCCATATCTTACCTCAACTCAATCAATCAATTATGCATGTCACTACGAATGAAAGTATTCTGCGCCCTAGATTTACATATATCACCTGGTTTCATGCGATTCTGGTTTACCTCTGCATTTGTATACACCAATTTATATTCAACTCAGGTAATTCTTTTGTCCGCTCGATATTCTTCAAATCATGTATCTTTACACAATAACAAGGTATTTATACGAATTTAAACGAAAGTAATTTTTATTTCTCTTTCAGGTATGTCCTCTCTAATTTTGTGCCAATTACCAAAGTAAGTTACGTACCATCAACTTGGTTAAGAAGTTTATTTTCAACTGAATACAGAAATCAAGTGCTCCCCTAGAAGAAAACTCTTTAAATCCCAAAGGAGCAACAGTGTGTTGCCTAACATACATACATATGTAGGTCCTACATCCGTATCACGATCCTTAACCATAAACCTGAAGATAAATTCCTCACACATTTTAGCACTCCATCCACCATGTGTTGTCATAAATTCCACCCCCATAAATAAATAGTTTCTTCATCATGAACAGAGCAGTTGTTGTTGGTGTAGGGATGTGAAAAGGTCCCTTAAGCCATAGCCAGAGTCGGGAGGGATGGAAGGAGTCTTAGCAAAAATTCAATTTACCAACCATGCATATCTGATCCGAGACACTTTAATCATGTGCCGCACCAGTGTCAACATCAGGAAAGAGCAGTGCTTGCCGAAACATCAAATTCCAGAGAATAGCCCCTGGTCCCATCAATATTTATTTACCATTACTGCGAGCCTGTAACGCCCAACTATTGTAAATGAAGAACACACTGTCCCAGTACCACCAAGGAAGTGTATTAATTTTTCTCTACTCCTCCAGTGAAAGTGAGGGACAAATAAATATGCAGAAGAAGGCTTTGCTTTTACTTCTCTGTTTTTGTCATTGTCTGTTTCTGATGTCGTCCTTCTTGCCATACGAATAGAATAGTCATTTTACTCTTCATCGTTCCGATACTACGAGTACTCCTCCTTGTTGTTCTTCATGTCCTCCCTTGATATTGAATTAATATCATTTTTGTGGTTATTTGCATTACTGCCGATGAAGTTTCCTAGAATTCGCTTGATTTACCTTGGACTTGATAGTTTTATTCAGTCTTCCCCAAGCCACCCACCGACGATGATGCCGATGCTCTTGAATCGATGATAGACATCCAAACCTAGCCCAAGGTCTTTTCTTGGAAATTTTTAATCATTCACGATATTTACTCAAAGTAACCTGTCAACATTTGTGTACCCATCAAAGAACGTTGGTCAAGCTCTTACATGGTCGATAATAACATATACGCATCACTCAGAATCCTCTACCCACCGTCGGTAACCTGATTAAATGGCCCAATTAAGCCTCCAAAAGAGGAAGCAACAAAAAATACAATATCCGAAAGAAAATTGGGGGAAAAAATGTTGTATTTAGATACACGTGCCACATCGACAGAGACGGTGAAAGTACGAGTAGAAAGTAAGAATTTTCAACACACGGGTATGCTGTACAGAGCCCTAGGCTCCTGGGCAAATGTCGACAAGATGTGCCTGCGCATAACTTGCCGGGATCAATTTTTCTCATTTAAGGTGTCAGATTTTTGTTCTCTCTGTGCTTGTCATATGGTTTCCGGGCACCAATGTGTGGATGAAAATGTACTAGAACCATCCTGAGGAGTTGAGCAAATACCATAGTTTGGGCAAATTGTAATTGCTTGTTTTTTACAGAGGTGGTAGCTAGCAACAGCTGCTGCTCATGTTGGTTTGGGAAAACAACCCTTTTTCTAAGGAATCTAGTAGGTCTGATGAACTACTATAGATTTTCTCTGACAAGTGTCATTTTCGTGTAATCCTTGAGATTTTTACGTGTGCGTTTATGGAATAATAAGACAAAGTTTTATGCAAAGCAAGGCTCAAGCATGACAGAATATGATAGATGTCAGTAGCATTAAAAAAAATCTGCGCTGTTCTACCTTAGTGGAGAAGTAGACAGGATTATAAATTTGTTATTCAATTTCTCCGCGACAGGATTTATTTAGGTTGTAAGTCTTAAACATAAATGGCAAGGGCTTATGTTAAAATTAAAAGACGTTGTGTAGTAAACTTACGCAGTTGACATTTATGTAAGAGCTTACTCGTATATTCGTTTTATGTATTCGTCATGGTAACATGAGTGAAGATATTGAATCCATAAGTAAGACATCCCGAAAGCATTTCCAGAGACAGCTTCGAATACTTATTTCTTGAATTAAATATCTATCTATGATTCAATGGAAGGAAGGATGTTCGCAAATATTCTCCTATATGTGAACATCTTAAAGAAAAAAAGCAATCCTTGTTTAGGGTACGACACATGGCCTAATGAAATATTTGAACTTTTAGGCTTCATATTGCTAAATATGTCAGTTGTGATCATTATTCAGAGTATATTAATCTTGAAAGTACGGGTACATGTAACAGATCAGTTGCGTAGTCTAACGAAAAAGTACTCCAAAGAGATATACATTATACATTATACATACATATTAAGATCTAAATAAAACTCGTTGATGGAAGTCGCATGAGTTATAATTTAAGCCTTTTACCATCGAATGTAAATCTCAGGGTCTCTCACATTGATTACTATAGCAAACTCTATCAAATTTTTGCAAATGCATTTCATATTTGAATCAGATTCACCAGAAAATTTATTTGCAAAACAAAAATACTAGGAAACCCTAAAGAGGAGGACACTGATTTACCTCTAAGGGTGCCTCCACTTGAACTGGGAACAATGTACATATGTACTAATGTACTCGAACTACAAACTATGCGTACTGTGAGAGGTAGCCAAAGGTGAGAATTTTTGTCTACAAGGAGAGACACTACGTGAATGGAACTCTTAAGATGAAGTGCCCCACTCATCAAACATTTGAATGACTAAGAAATTCTCTGCTGAATGTAATCACCCCTCCTAGAATTTAAGTTTTCATCCCACTCAAGCTGACGTGCGCCATTGGCTGGGGCTTAAAGGATCCCGGGAAAAAAGGCGAACACAATACTTAAAAATCAAATCACTCTGGAAAACCTCTTCTATCAGGGAGAGAAAGAAACAACGGCTCATCTCTTATTGTGAGTTTAGACACAGCTTCTGTCGAGATCATTAATTCAATGTACGATTCACGTGTTTATCTGTAGTTTTGTATTTCACTTCTAAATGAAAATGATCAAAAGAAGTTCCCTTTAGTAGTTACTAAAATTAGTCTTCAATAATCAAAGTCTGCTCCATATGACCTTCCGTGTTAAATACTAAACCTGGCCTCATATTCGTATGGGATCCATGAAAACCCGCATACGTGTGTCTAAGCTGTTTGCAGGGCTTCATCGCAGTCATTCACATTTGAACCAAGACTTGCCTGCTGCGATAATAAGCTGTGACAAGACTATAGCCATACATCGTAGTAATGTCAGCTTTTATCGACTTAACCCTTTCGTTCAGGTAAGCTAAGGAACCATGTCAGATCATAGGTCCAACGAAATCCGAATCGGATGTGAGGTCTTAACCTTCCTGAAGAGGAGGAATCCGACTGAAACCAACTGTGCACTGGTGCAGGAGGGGCTTGGCAAATTTCTTAAAATTTCGCCTAACCGCAGAATGAGGAAGAGAGTGAAGAAATGTGTTCACAATCTAATCGGCACATTCAACAAGTGTTACGATTTGAAGTACCGACAGTAAACTGGAGAACTTCTAAGCACTAAAGACAAATCTGAAATCATTAGAAGTCAAAATCAAAATAGCATAAGAGGCTTACGAGTAAAGGGATTGATTGAAATACTCAGTGAAACCAGCGGACTGGTTAAAGGAACTCATAACCGGCTCACAGCCAGCTACTATCCCTCGAACTAGAAGTGAGCTAAGTAATACAAGCTACCGCAACTGATTTAACTGGTCGTTATGTTTCCTTAATAACGACGTGGGTGCCACGTGTATGCCCTTACTGACATTATCACAGACTTTATTCTCTTTGGAATGAGATCCTTTATCCCTCATCGGATGAAGATCGCGAAGGCACGGTACGACTCGAGCTGTAAAGAGCCTGTCAGGGTTAGAGAAATGTTTTTCCGGTCCTTCAAGACCAACCCGAATGAGGAAAACAGAAAGTTAGGCAAAAAATATTACAATGTCACAAAGGTGTAAAATTTGTTGGTCGTTCGTCAAAAATATTAGAAATTCTGCCTCATCCTCCATCCCAAAGCTATGTTTTTTATCTCCGCCTACACTTGAGTGCGTTGAATCTTCGATTGGACGAATCAACTTTCGTACTCGTGTTGTAGCAAGAGTACTTAAAGATTTATAGATGCTGACATGCGCGGCCTTAAAATCGATGAATAGGTGCTGTGTATTAATGTGGTGCTCATGGGTTTTTTTTTCCAAGATAGTGTGAATATTAGGTCGATGATGGACTTTCCAGGCCTAAAAGTACACTGATATGGACCAATGAAATTGTTGACGAACGACTTCAGGCATTCACCACACCACAATACGGCAGATAGGATCTATACAGTTAGGGTGTCCGCTCCAGCAGCTTTGTTGGACTTGAGCTTAGATATAGCTATTATCACTTTATGCAGGTCGGGTGAACGGAATTGTTAGTCTACATCGTCCAGGTTGAAAGGTTCATTCTGCCTCACTGTCGTATTTTATTCATCATCGTATCGACTACAATTTTACTATTGTACTTTATTTGTCTCTACAGGCTTTCGTTCAGAGTTTGTGTCCGTGGCATGTTATTATACCTTTTGGTGAAACTTCCAAATCTCATTCCTGTAGTAGCATCTCTCAATGTTCTCCACCAACGCGCTTCTCATGCTTCTTTTTCCTCCTGAGAAGTGAGTATTCGTCTCTCTTCTCTTCTGCTTATAGAACTCGTGAGCAGTTCTAGCCCTTCTATGCAGCGCCGCTTAGTATGACTCTTGCTTAGCTGCATATGCTTGCCGGCATTCGTCGTCAAACAGGAGATTTCGTTGTGGTGGCCGAGTGTAACCCAGCAAATCAGAGGCGGCATATCTGACAGTTTTTTGGTGATGCTGCCACTGATCTTCGATACTTTATGTTGGCGGCATAGGGCCTCTTAAGAGATTAAGGGCGACTCGATAGGAAAAGGATATAGCGATCTCTTTATTTTAGGGGTCCGAAGTCAAACATCCTCACAGTAGTAGCTTGCCTTTGCGATGTTCGGGATATCGGCCCTCATATTGTTCGGATATCCATATTACTAAAGGAGTGCCTTATGTCGATCGCAATGTGGTCATTTTGGTTGACAGTTGATTGATTAGGAGTTCTCCAAATCCAAATCCCACCGTAAAGTCGATTAGCCTGAATTTATCGGAGGTAGTGTCATCCAGGCTATACCTTCCGACCATACTACCAAAGATGGCCTCTCTTCCTAGCTTTGCATTAAAATCGGCGAGGACACTGCTCGTAGGTCTTGTCCAAGAGCACGTAGAAGCCACCTTTGGTGCCGCCATCTTTCTCCTCTGTGGGCGTGTGCGGGCATAAAAGGGTAATGTTCACAAATGTAGTCTTAATACGGGGTTTTTGCTAGGTGCTCGTTAAAATACAGGAAACTCAAAACTTCTTGCCGTAGTCTGTCTCTAACCACAAATCCTCATCCAATTAGGCGTCGATAACAATCTCCGTATTAGATGTCGCAGTTTTTCATCCTCTTATTGTCTGGCGGTAATATTCGCTGGGCAGCAGTCTAAAGCCTCCGCTAAAATTCCACGTCCAGATCGGGAAGCCGTTGTCCATTTTTCGTTTACAGGTGTTATCAACAATAGATCCGTCCGTATCAGAGGCTTGTTGTTACTTCGTAACGTAGCTTATTTTTCCCATGTCCTTACAGTTACCCCGGCGACACAATCCCCAACCTGGAGGTTGGTTTCAAGACCTTGACTTTGCCTCGGAAATCCTTACCTGCCTGAGCTCCAAATATTTTGCAGTAGCCCGGATAAGGTCTTATTTGGTTTGTTCCGTTCACCGTTGAATCCATTTGGGGAATTCATTCGCTGTCCCGTTTATAGTGCTGCTATTTTTGTCTGGTCAGCGCTCGCGATTATAAGTTTTTCAAGTCGAGCCCAGATGCACATCGATCAGTACCCAACGGTTGCCACTTGAAGGTAAAATAATCATAATTGATGCGTAGAAATAGTTACAACATTGGGTATCGCCAGCTTGATACCTCTCAAGCTCAAACCCTATTTCTACAGCACCCATCCATTATTGCTTGAATATCTGTGCACTCATATATGTTATTGCATTATCGGACGTGGTGATGGGGCTTTGCCTGAGTCTGGCGGCACAGTATGGGAGCAGACTGAAGGACAGTTCTATGCAGAAGTCCTCGGACAACAACCCTGTACCGGACGGCTGTTGTAGAGCCGTCTGTGAGGTTGGAGATGGACTTACTAAGAATGACTTCGCCTTCTCTTCATTTATTCCATTCTGAAAGCAGGTGATTGAAGCTAACATTGAAGTCAATTTCAAGTACTTAAAATTCGGTTGTTTGGGGGTTGCCGCGATGTAGGTAAGTATACAGGGATGCCATTCTCTTAACCTTTTCTATTGATGAGTGTCTCTCAGTCTGAGGGCAGAGTTGATTTCAATTTGAATGCACAGCAAGTAGAAATTGAAGCAGAGCTTGGTCAGGCCAAGTTAGAAAGGTCCTAACGTTTCAGAGATGCTTTAACAGCCAGCCCGTTGTTTTGTCCTTAGAGGTTAATAAGAGTCCATCTTTTCAATAGACCAGCAAGTGGCTATTCCATCTGAGCCTACAGCTCTCTAGCACGAGTAGAGGCCAACTAGAATTTTTTTTATTTTGCAACACTGCAAAATCTTCTTTCCTCTTCAGTTTGCTATTCGTGATGAGACCTATGTAACTTGTTCTTCACAAAAGACTCAAAGGGATGACTAACTGATGAATTTGAAATCCTTTAGAAGCATGGGGGAGGTTTACCTACTACGGTCACCTCCGGCCTCTTGGTATTATACCAAGAACTAGACATTCATTAAGAGCGCATAAAAAGTTGTCTTTGACATCATAAACTTTATTGCGGTGCACTTCTGGGAGATATGTGGTGCCTCCCTGTAAGGCGTACTGTAAAACATGTTAGAAAATACTTTTCAACAAACGAGCTTATATTTTGAGATACTTTCACTTAAATTCCACCGAATGTTTGCCTAAACTACAAAAGACAGCTATTTGTTATTCTTTTGCAGATTGCTATCTGAATTTATACACTTGGTTAGCATTTTAAACAACTGCGCAGTGTTAACAACGGTTTACAACCCAAAAGCTACCTTGATAGTGCTCTACTTACGACTAATCTCTATGTAGCCTTAAATAAGCCCACAAAACAATGACCCCCAACATGTGACTTGAATTCAATTAGTAGTAGTACGGCATCTCCATTTCGTCACCACACTCTGGTCACCCAAATCGACAAATAAATACCCCAAAAACAATGCATCTAAAGCAAGTCATCCGAGTATGAATACGAACAGTTGACACAACTATTGCCAATTTCGCAAACATTTATCCATACCATTAACTTCAGCTACAGTCAAATCAGAGCAGAACAGAGCATTGCTTGGCACCGAGAAGAGAACCCATTCAGTCGATTTAATGTCACGAGCAACCTTCCATATAAGCAAAGTGGTTAATCACCATACCATGGATATGCCAGCTATGTATCCACAAATCTGTGTACCAGACAACTTCAAGATACGAGTACAATAGAATACGAATACTTCAACATCAAGTGAATGAAGTGCTCACAGTTTCAGTATCAAAGGCAGATATTGAGGTTAGAGGCAAGAAATCGTTTCATCGACTCAAATTAAAACACACAACCCACGCAGAACGCACTTGTGGACGCAATGTTAACCATCTAGTAGGCAACCCACATCTGTGAGATCAATTGTCAGAAATGGCCGGGGAAGGTTCAAATTTCCAATTCTCTGTTGCTTACCGGTATGTGCGTTGGATAATGGATGTGGATGGCAATGGCGTCAGATATATGTATGTAATTGGACAAAGGAGGAGAATTAACATACAAGAAGTTGTAGCCCAAATTTGGTATTCCTCAATCTGGCCATCGGGTGCGAAATGGCGAAATAATCGGATTGACATGGTTAGAAGTATAGTGTCGTGTAGGTATTCAGTGAATGTAGCGATGACAATTGACGAGTAGTGTAGGTTTTTGGTGGAGGGGAGAAGGTAGACTTTTTGCCTAAACGTTTGTCTTCCACAGATGGAGTGAACAGTGCTTTGTATTTGTGACAAAGGAAACAAAGTATGTAGGTAGTGTAACGTGGTCAATTAGTCGTTTGTAGTCAAGCGTCAGAAAATAGATTTTTGTTGCCGGGCTGCATGAAAACTTACAAAACCTGGCACAGTATTTAGATGCGAAACCAAGCCACTGGAATTGAATGACAATTGCAGCTGTAACTCGCTATCGCTTTTTCTGAATCGTTGATAATGAGTTACCATTGACATTGACCACTATTTCATCTAGTTGAAATATATATTTTCGGACCGTCCCTAGGTATTTTATCTTACTAGGCCCAAAGCTCTGCGTGACTATTATTTAGAAAAACAACACCATCCGTTATTTCAGGCGGTTTTAAATCAGAAGACGACTTGGACAACGTTTTGGTGAATAAAAAAACACGAGTGCAGTGCCAACAACAACCACAGTGCAGACATCTCAACTCTCCGGCCCCTCGTCCCACTCTTGCTTGCACTCGGTCACAGTCGTTGCAAATAAGCTGCTACTGCTTTATTTACAGAAGCCATAAACTGGACAGCAATTCGACCATTGATGAGTGTGATGCGCTGTCTTACTCCGCACAAAGAATTGTATCCCTGTATCCTCATACTGAAATCATTATTACGAGCGATTTCAATATACTGAGTGGCTTCGTTATCCTGGACATAAAACATACGAAGGCCCGTGTGTTGAGATCTTCGCGGCGGCAAACAACTTGACCCTGCTTGTAAATGAGCCCAACCGAATATCAGACGCTGACAGTCATGCCCCCAATCCTCTGGACTTGTGTTTAATCTCTCAAAACTGATGTGCTTTCTCCTCTAGGCTCGGCGAACCATTGTGCCATATCATCTGCTGCTGATATGATTACAGACACTATTCTCTTTGGAATGAGATCCTTTATCCCTCAAAAAAAGGCGTGGTATAGCTCTAACTGCAAAGAGGTCATTCAAGACCAACCCGACATCGGAAAACCGAAAAAAGTTTAAATGAGTCAAAAATGACTGCAACGTCTTTCTTAAGCAGAGGCAAAAAATACAACACTGTGCTGAAGGTAATAAAAATTGTTGGTCCTTCGTAAAAAATATTGGAAATTTTGCTTCATCCTCCATCCCAACGCTCATTTATAATGATATTCCAGCTCTCTGCTCTTTAGACAAGGCCAATCTGCTTGCTGCACACTTTGCGGCCAGCTCAACATTTCCAGATTGTGCTTTGTCTCCGCCTACACTTGAGCGCGTCGAATCTTCAGTGGGACGAATCCACTTTCGAACTCGTGTAGTAGCATAGTAGTAAGATTACTTAAAGAACTTATCATTCACAAATCCGCTGTTTAATCTCCCCTTTTTTTGAGGAGGTGTTCTTTCACGCTGTAATTATGCCGGGTATAAGTAACGCAACATCCTGCGACTCTTGCTGTGACCTATGTGACAGAAGAAGAAGAGTCTCCTCAAAAAACACTATTTTTCGATAAAATAGCTCCCAATCCGCGAGCTCCCCTTGCAAATCATTGCCTGGTGGCTTAAGTTCCTGCAAAATCTGGATCTTATACGGGTGCCGACATATTTTCGCAAAATTTTCGACATTGTGGACGGCACAGAATTGATTTGCTTTGCGTCATCTGGAGTGCATGAGGTATCAAATTTGTGAAAGGGTCAAAACAATCACGTAGTCTTCTACTCGTTTCGTGAATTGAGAGCCAAATTTTAAAAGACGTTTGACGTTTTTCTGCTGGAAATCTATTTACGAAGATTTGTCGAGTAAGACAGAAAATAGATATTAGAGAACTGTCAAAAGTGGCTAAGAGTTTGAACGTTATCCCTATCGGGAAATCTATCATTCGAAAAAGATAAAATTTAGAAAGGAAAATGACTTTGCGGCCTCTTCAACACTTCCAGATTATACTTTGTCTCCGCCTACACTTGAGTGTGTCGAATCTTCAATGGGACGAAACCACTTTGGCACTCGAATAGTAACAAGAATACTTAAAGAACTCAACATACATAAATCCACTGGTCCAGATGGTATATTTCCCTTTCTTGTGAAGAGGTGTTCTTCCACGTTGGCAAAACCACTGCGTAAGCTATTTCACTTTAGGACTATTTCCGAAGAGATGGAAAACAGCGTTTTTCCAAGCCGTCCCTAAAGAAGGCGAATCTTCTTAT
This sequence comes from Volucella bombylans, assembly GCA_949129095.1. NCBI lineage: Eukaryota > Metazoa > Arthropoda > Insecta > Diptera > Syrphidae > Volucella > Volucella bombylans. The sequence continues at coordinate 130,413,032 of OX422142.1, read as the reverse complement.
CTCTCCTCCTATGGACCCATTGCACTTACGTTCCTTCTTTCGAAGCTCATGGAAACGCTGATAAATCGTCAGCTCATGAAATATCTCGAAACACGAAAACTTCTCAATGACCGGCAGTACGGTTTTCGTAGCAACACGTCCACTGGTGATTTAATGGCATGTCTCACCGACAAGTGGAACCAAAGCGTACATGAACCTGGCGAAAGCAAGAGTTTGGCATCAGGCTCTTTTGTCGAAAATGCGTGCATTTGGGATCGACGGCTCTCTTCCTTCAAGTTTCAAGTTTGATATCCTGAAAATAAATGCTGGTGTGCCCCAGGGCTCTATTTTGTCTACGACACTCTTTTTAATTTTCATCCACGTTCTCTTGTCTGCTACTTCTAACGCAATATATTCCTTTGTTGACGACAGTGCTCTCTACTTTTCATATTCGTTTCCCGACTCACGTCCCTTCTTCGACTGTAGAACGGAAACGCCAGCGTATGTTAAGTTCATTAAATTCTGATATTAACTGAATAACTAATTGGTGAACCACTGGCAGAGTAGAATTTAATGCTTCCAAAAAACAATGGAGTCTGCTGTCGTTAAAGCGAAATTTAAACACCTAGCCATTATCCATGAATGGCACTTGCATCGTAAAAACCGAAAAACTTTCCATTCTGTATGTGTGTCAATGACAACTTACGTTGGAATCACCACAAATTCGATGTCGCCAAAAACTCCGCGAAATGTCTAGGTTTCCTCAAGCGATGTAGGAAATATTTCAGCCCCTCTGAACTGGCCGAATATATAAGGCGTTTGTCCGCCCAAATTTGCAGTACAATGCATACATGTGGTTAGGTGCTCCTAAAAAATCCATGCACCTGCTAGATAGGATTCAAACCCGTGCGATAAAACTCATAGGTGATGCTAATATCACCCAGTCAATGGACACCTTCAAACACCGACGTAATGTCTCCTGTCTCACTTTGTTTTATCTCTATTTCCACCACAGGTGCTCCATTGAAATCGCTAGTAGCATTCCGCCCCTTCAAATCACCCGTCTCGCTATGAATGCTCATCAGTGTACCCTCAAGCCCACTTTCGGACGTACTCTGAAATATCGTGATTCGTTCCTAAACCGAACAACTCGATTTATTATAACATTCAGATATTTAAATCCAACGTATGTATATCCTACCTATCTTTCTTTATTCCATAATTTTCATTTGCCCGCGCTACTTGGGTACTTGGGTCAATAAAACGCTAGACCGTTAGCAAACTCTTGACCTCACTTACGAGTTGATCCCAAATGGAGCGCTCTGTAGGATGGTACTAAGGTCCTCAAATTCAGCATACGCCGAAGGTGCCGAAGCATTAGATACATTTCTACTACTCGTATCTTCATATTTCCACGAAGAAAACAGACGCCGATATAGTGAATCTTTGTATGAAGTAATTTCCAAGAAACTGTTAGAAAACAGCTTTTCTCAGTAATTATAAAAGTTCAATATTCAGATGCGTCGAATTGAGTGAGAATTCTTGAAATATTTAGCCAGATGCCCTACAGCGTTTAATGTATAAATATTTAATTATCATTGCAGCTACCCTAACGAACAAAGGTTGTACAAGCAAAGATACTGAGTAAAACAAGTTTTAAATTTGTTTGGTGTTTTTATTGAGTTTCTTGAAAGGGTTTTTCAGTTTCTCAAAAAATGTACCTTTTCAGAAAAATACAAAACAAATAAGGCAACTGAAAAGCCATTGAACTAGGTGAAATTTTCGGAAATGAATCAAATAACTTTTTTTTAGAAAAGGAGAATTTGGGATAGAACTGCTCTGCTACCTTGATTTTTATTCCCAATTTCCTTTCTTTATCCAAAAAAAGAGCACAAAGAAATTTCTATTGTGTGTGATTCAGTTTCAAAGCCTTACTCATTTTAAAAATGATTTTCAAGGACTTGCAAGAAAATGCCCTTTACCTAACGCCCAACTGGCTCATAGTCGATTTGCTTTTCAAACCTGAAATGCAAGCCAATGGCACAACCAAACCCAAATCAAATCGCCCACTACCCCATTCATTTTTGAAGTCTGTATCACTTGAAACTCAATGGGGTTTTGGCGTTCCCCGTATAATCCTTTACGTAAGAATGCCCTCAAATTGGATAAAAGAGAAGTTTTAATTGAATTTGCCTTTTACGAAAGGACATTTACATGTACATACGAGTAATTCCCAAAATTTGCTTGGCCATTTTATCGTCTGAAAATACACCTTATTCCTTCTTACGACATTACGAGTATGTAGTTGGTAAAACTTATAGAACTTATAGAAACCTCTTCCAATAATGAATTCTTCCCTCAAGTGATGCTCAGCTTATTTCTTAGTGTAGCTACCACACCGTTAAATCAATTAGAAGAAATAAATTGATATTTAATGAAGCAGGAGCGAAAGTGGTGAGGGTTTTGATTTATATCCAAAACCTCCGGAACGAAGAAGCAGAGAACTTTTTCGGAATAATTTTTCCATTTCCATTAGGATTCAAATATGAAATGAGGGCTAGAGCTCCACATATTGTTCGAATGGATACGAATATGTGTCCTTGCATTTGACTAATTGAATTGCGAAATCAGAAACTCCTTTCTGTTCTGACAGGGATGCCAAACTTATTTTGTTTGATTGACGATAGATTTGCTTTTAATTAAGTGCTACTTCGAGGGATAGGAGTCACTCTCTTGCAGGATGTTATTTTTCTTCAATTGGAAGGGGCAGATGATTGTGACTGGTATTCCTATTTTGGTATGTAAGAAATGGCAATTAACTCAGTCTGCACAAAAATATTGGTTGTGGATGTTGTTCACTTCGTGAACAGCAAAAAAAATTCATTTATATAATATTTTCGGAGGAGTCGAAGGGATTGAGGATTTGATTTCAACTTCGATCCGGTTAGTTACAGGAAGCTGAAAAACATCTGTTTTGCGATGGTTTTTGTTATTCAAATTTGGAGGGAGGTATCCGTATTATTTTGGGCGGAAGCGACTTCAAGTCGACACTGTTTTCCATATTCCATATCTGTGGAAGCAATGAGACATTTATTCAAACTAATGATATCTGTTTGGTTAAGTAGAATATGAGGTTTGTAATTATCATAAATAAAAAGTGAATATATAAAATTTGGGTCGTTGCCCTACCACTCCTCATGTCATTGGAACTTCCAAATAAAATTGGCGTAGGAGGACCCTATTGATTTTGTTCAGAATATAGGACCAAAGCTTATTCTTCCGATATTCTCCAGAGAGTAAGTAAGGAAATCACCAAATAATTGCTCTTCCTCATCTCGCATCATCTCGCAGGTTCATTTCCTTAAATCACCTTCTCGCCAATTATGTCATCCCGTTGGAACTGTGGCTTTATATCTTGCTTCACTAGGATCTACTACAAGTATAAGCGAACACCTTTCCGAAAAATCTTGCATGTAATGGATAAGTAGAGCAAGAAGTCTTTGAGAATGGGTGACGGTTTAATAAATTCGGGTCTTCGGACAAACTTAAGTTTACAGCAGCTATATTTTCTTTGGCACACACAGTACTAGGTCAAACTGGATCAATATTATCCCAGCTTGAGAGCTTGCTCGGACGAAAAATTAACAAACCACTCTACAAATGTGACGTACAGAACACAAAATCCGGAAATAAATCTTAACGACACGCATGCTTTACTGAGGCGTGAATCTTTCAAGATTACTTCCTACAATATTCACCCAAAAATGTAATTCTTTACATGTTCATATGGCAACTAGTTTGACATTTATCGAAAGCTATGTCACCTTTTTTTTGTTATAGGCGAGTGAGAAACCCAGATTAGTGTGGGAGTTTAAACGCACTAAAAACACCTCCTTAATCATGACCAATCAAAAATAGATCGACAAATGATTTTATTTTCAACGTTCAAGTTCATCGATTGTCGAACAACTATAACAAGGATGGAGAGTCTCGTTATTCTGTGGAGTATTTCACAAAAAGGCTCGTCCAACTAGAACAGTTTTGGTCTGAATTCCAGATAAACAATAGGCATTGGGAATAACTGCGCAAATCAAATGCGCATTAATTTTTTAAGAATTATTTCGCCCAATTTGGGGCACCATAAGAGGCACCTTCAAAGCAAAATTCAAGCTTTTTAAGGCGTTCAAGAGTAACAGTTTTCTCTTAAGTAATTCGAGGTCCAAATCCAGTCACAGTAAGCCAACAAATAACAAGTATCATATAAGATCCATATAAATCTAGAGAGAAAGTTCATGTTAAGAATTGATCAAGAAGGTTTAAGAAGTTCAATCTAATTAAGGGTAGTTTCGTAAGCATTATTGACATCCTAGATTTAAGTCATAATGCAGTTTATCTGTGATTTAAATTGGATCAATTTAAGAAATGCTGGACAAAGTTCACTGCAATGAAGGAGGATATATTGTCATCACTGGAAGCAGCTGATTACGAGCAGGAATACATACATCATCAATTTGGAGCAGATGTATCAAGATGCGTACATCCAAATCAAGGAGACACAGCAACAGCAACAGCAATCGGAGACGTTAGCTCCACAAACTCCATCACAGCTTAAAATTAAGCTTCCAACCATAATTATACCAGTATTCAGCGGAAGGTATGAAGAGTGGATACCATTTTGTGAACTATTCGAACGATTAGTTCACAAGAAGTGTTTATTAAGCGAACGCGTTCAATACTTGAAAGGCAATATGAAGGGAGAAGCAGCAGGGATTATCAACCACTTGTCACCGACATCAAGCAATTATTCAACGGCTTTGGAAATTTTGACAAAAAGGTTTCAAAATCTAGCGGCATTGGACTACAACGATATCCAAAACTTAACCCAGAATCCAGAAAATTGTACCAACAGTAAAACGGAACGTCCAAGAGTTGGAAGGCAGTCGTAAATTCAACCGTGACTGGTGCTATAACCAAAAAAAAACGGCATCCGAAAAAACCATTTAACAACGATCACTCAGTCAAAATGCACAATTGTGTGCAGCGAATCTCATCAACTATTCAACTGCAAAAGGTTCCTGACTGAGAAGTCGAAAAATCGAATTGAGATGGTCCAGAAGTCGAAGCTGTGTTTCAACAGCAAAAGAGTGTTTAACGAAGAAGGGTTGCAAAACATAATTCAGTGCTTCATTACCCTCGAGGTGAGAATACAGCCGGCTTGGTGGCAGAAGGGAAAACTAGTGAAGAAGCACCAATGCGATTTTTTATGTTGGAAATGAAAATCTTCGGCATGAATATTCCAAATTTATTGAGGAATATACAGGAGGGGTACACTGGAAAAACGTATTATCCTCCACATCAAGTAGTGATGAAAAATGGCAGCACTACTGTCGAACTGACAATGGTGTTCGACGCCTCGGCAAAGATGACATCTCAAGTTCAAAAGAACCTGTTTTTCTTGCTGCTTCGATGGAGGTCATTTGCAATTGTATTCACAGCTGTGTGGAGAGAACACGCCAGTAGAATATGCTCTTAAAACAGTCACATACGGCACTGCATCCGCACCGCATTTTGCAATCAAAACCTTATGCCAACTAGGATAAAAGACAGAGGTATCCACTCGCAAGTAAACCAGTGCTAGAAGGATTCTATGTCGACGACTGTCTTGGAGGTATAAATTCACTAAAGGAGTGTCAAGAGTGTCTAAAGATGGGATGAAAATGTACTAGCGAAAATTAAAAATGAATGGAACGAAGACAAGATTATTGATGCTTGAATAAGTAAGGATTAAACGATAGACGTAACAACTGGAAGACTCTCAACTAGAGCTACGCGTATTTGCAGATGCATTAGAATCAGAATATGTGTATCAGAAAATCATTATTTGCGACATTAATTACACATCATGGCGTCAAAGACTAAGGTGGCACCTGTAATGCAAATTTCACTGACCAACCTAGAATTATGCACAACTGCACTACTTGCGAAGTTAATGAAATACAACAGAGAGCTAATACACACAAAATACACCAGAGTTTTCACTTGATCAGATTCTACTATAAGTACTGAGCTGGGTAAAACAAGACCCAACGAAATGAAACACATTTGTAGCCAACCGGGTATCCTATGTGCAACAGCATTTTAAAGGACAGTGGAGGTTCACACCTGGAAGTGAGATTCGCTGAAAATTCAACATGGTGGCATGGTCTCGAGTGGTTTTGGGGAGATGAATAACATTGGCCAGCTGACAAGCTTATCATTTACCCATGATATGCCAAGATCCGAAAATCTTATGAATATACTTACAACTCCACATTCCTCCAAGCAAGGAGGGCATTACTCTTGCCTTTTCATCACTTTCAAAACTTCAACGCAAGAGCGCGTACTGTTTATGGTTTAAAAAGAACTGCCGAAGGAGCAAGAGAGGCGAACCACAAGAACATGGCAGTTTAACGATAAAAGATTGGTAAGGGGTGCTGAATGAACATTTGCCGAGGATATGCAGAATCTAAGTTTAAACAAGGCACTAAAATCAAACAGCTAGTTATTATCACTGAACCCATTCACCGACGCCAATGGATATTACAAGTGGGAGGTCGTTTAATAAACTCAATTTTATCAGTGGATCAGAGACATCCTATGATTTTGTACTTATCACATCCAAAATTACGAAATTAATCATCATTAAAACTCGTCTTGGTACACTTCAGGGTGGAGTGAAACTGAGGAACCAATACAGTCAAGGCTATAGTAATTCAATGCGTAAGTTATTACCAATTCAAGGCCAAGGAATCACATCAACTAATGGCACAACTTCCAGAGACTCCAGGGTAGACTACGCAGGCCCTGTTAAGATGCGATGTTTGCAAATTAGAGGCGTGAGGTCATACAAGGGTTACATACACAGTACTGCTTATCTACATAACAAAGAAGCAGTGCACATTGAGCTGACTTGCGGAGAATTATAAGTAGAAGAGGATCCATACATCATCTGTACAGCGATAACGGAACAAATTTTGTTGGAGCAACAAATCGTATTGATGCATTACAACCTGCACTAACCGAAACCGGGATTCAGTGGCATTTTATCCTCTCTGGAGCTCCATATTTTGTTGGACTCAGTGAAATACGATTTACATCGCATCATAGGAGAGCAGAAATTGACACACGAGGAGGTGAACACAGTTCTAGTCCAACTAGAAGGATGTTTGAATTCGACACCACTCTGCTCATTAACAGACAACATGGAAGATCTTGATGTACTGACACCAGGTCACTTCATTATTGGATCGCCACTGATAGCACCACGACATGATGCCATTCTAGATTTGGCAGAGAGTAGTTCGATAGAGGTGGAAGTTCATTCGAAAAATCAAACAAGAATTTTTCGGGCGGGGATTACACAAAAAAAATTCAAAAACGATGTAAGTGGAAGCAGTCTGCAAAATATTTGGAGATTGGTCAAATGGCGCTGCTGACAGCATCGAAGGGGCCTCTGGGAAAAAATAATTGAATTACACAGAGGAGTAGATCAACTTACTAGAGCTGTAACAATCAAGATAGAAAAGGGAACATTCAAGCGACCAAAAGCTAAGGTCTGTGTGCTGCCAGGAAATATCATGAAACCCAAGGACGACATATCTAAACCAATGAAACAACCCTCGGAGACATCACCATCCATTAGGCCCGGAAAGCATCTCAGAGATAGGAAACAGAAGTCAACTACTCCGCCATCAAATTTCTCTATTGCTTACTTTTTACTTTTAAATTCATAAATTCATTGTTATTATTTCTTTCTATATCTTAACTTATACATACTAGACAAAAATGCTTAAATCTAATTTGACAGCGACAGTTTCTGAACTTAGCTTACTGGCTCTTACCGAGCACTCGAAAGTTAGATATTACCATAACTGATGTATTTCGACCTTAAACCAGCATATTCTCTATTGACCTCGTGATTCTATTCCTGTTTTTATCTGTCATGCCAGGATCTACAAATTGTACAATCACCCATCCGGATATTGGATTGTTTGCAGATAAATCGAAACTACCAAAATACAACGTGAAATATTACGTACGAGCGTTCGATCCCCAATCGAAGGCATTCTAAGTGATCAAGCCAAAAAAAACACCAAGATTATGCTGTCTACAATTTGCAATGTGAATGAAGTAGCAGCTACTAGGTGGCGCAAAAGTCATCACCCTACCGTAAGATGCTATAATTTTTGCAAATGGCGGTAAATGTCAATTATACGTCAACTATACATGAATCGCAGAATTTCGCGCAGATTTCCCCGTCGTCCGACACCAACTGGGCAAAAACTGCGACGTTTAGCTGCTCGCCTAGAAGAGTATGGGACAACACGAGATGGTGTCAGTTCTAGTCGGCCGGAGCAGCCATTCTGCTGAGAATATCGCAGCTATGATTGAAGATGTCGCAGAGGACCCCGGAGTATCGACCAGACGACGTGCCACGCAATTGGACATCAATCGGCGGTGTTTGCGGAGAATTTTGGTGTAAAATGTTACCTTACAAAGTGCTCGAGGGAGACAACTTTTCATCGAAAATCATCATAAGCGACGAGGTCCATTCCCATCTATGTAGATATGGGAATAAGCAAAATTATCGCTCTGGGGCACCGAAAATCCGCGTATAACCCACGAAGAGCCATTACACCATGAAAAAACGCCGCGGGTCAGACGACTACTGTGGATGCCAAGCGCTACAGAGCCATGCTCAACGACTTTCCCCTTCCTCAATTGGATGAATTGGGACTGGAGAACATGTGGTTCCAACAGGATGGGGCAAACCGTGCATACTGCACGAGCCACAACCGAAATTCTGAGAAATTCTCTCGTTTGGCGATTTGTACTTGCCGGCAAGATCGCCATATTTAACAGTTCCAGACCTTTTTTTTGTCATCAAATAAACATAATCCAAAAGCACAACAAAGTGCTTCATTCATAAAAAAAATTACATCCAAAGAATATCGGGTGACAACCTTTGCGCCAACTTTACAACGAAGCTGAATGCTAGTATCGAAAAGATCAACAAGATGGAATTATGGTATACAGTGGTTGACGAAAATAAAATAAATCTAACATACATGTGACGAATGCTTATTTGATTGCTCTTAGCTACATGCGAGAAATTGAAACAAAGTACAACAAGCTGCTGCATGGAAGAAGTCATCAATTAGTGTACAGAGAAACTTGGCCCAGAGATGAAAGTACTACCAGATCCAATGAACAAACCTGAAATGCCTTCAACTTCAACGGAGATTTTAGTCACTGGATGCCTTCTGATCAGTGATGTCGATGTATGCATAAGACCTGATCAAAACTTAAACTGTTCCAGACCAGATAAACGAACAAACATTTTTAGAGGCACAAATATAGCAGACAGTGCTGGGAGACAATTATGATCTACAGGGATATTTTGAAATACCACTGGAAGATATAAACAAGGCAAGAACACTTAACGAACATTAGACTAAAGCGGCCCTTACACGGTCAATCGGCTGGCATCATGCATCATTGACGCAAACCCGTACACGTTCAATCAATCAATTGCACTTTGCATAAAGAGGCAAAAAAAAAAGAATGTCAAGAAAGAAAAGAATTTGGACGAAAGAGTAGTTAAAAAACGAATCAGTTCACACACGAAAATCTTCATCATCGCTCATTCTCCCGACATGTTTCCTCTTTTGCGCCACAAAACACAATGAAGTAACTAGGTCAAAACAACCCTTACAGACGTCAATCAGCATGATGCTCATCAAATCGAGAAGAGGTAATTTTAAACAACACGGGTATAGTTCAGGTGACACCACACTGTGTCATTCAATCAAAACTCGTACGAATGGAATCAAAATTTATTTATAATTTCAACCATCGAGAATCATCTGAAGCGCTCAACCGGCCTCATAACCACAATTGGAAATCATCAAAAAGCACCAGTATTGGACAATCGGATTGTGTTCAACTTTTTTTAATGGCAATGGCTGTGATCCTGGAATACGGCAATTTTCGAACTAAGATCAAACCCTCAGCCGACATTGAATTAAAACACCACAAGGGTATCCTGCGTCATAATTTTGACATAAATTGGGAAATTACAATGAAGGAGGCAAATTGTTGATGACATAAACAAAAGAAAAAGCAAAAAAGAAGAACAACACAATAAAAAAGAGCAAAACCCCTACTTAAACTATCTAATCCTATACCATATACCATATTTTAGAGAATCAGAGTGTTACCCACTTCTGCTCTAATATAATTTTTATTTTTTATATATATATATATATATTTTTTTTTTTTTTTTTTTTTTTTCTTAAATCTACCCTAATTCTACCTAACACTATGTAAGCCGGCCACGGCTAATCAAATGTGCAGAAGACCGACTTTGCTTCCTATGAAGCTACGTATTACTGGAGGAATTCGACGACGAAACTGCTCCTCCTTCATCTAGCCACCAGAATTGTTGGTGCTGCCGAGCAACATCCCTTATATCGCGACTCCCTACCGACCTACTGAACCGGAGACGCTCCGCACTGCCACGTGCGACGTCTCTGTCGTAGTTGAGTCGCCTGTCCGCAGCTGTTCGAGCAACGTGGAAGATTAGTGGCACCGCCAATCTGTCCTGGATCAGACCTTTCATATCTAGGTAGAGGAACGCTTCTGGAGGAACAAAGCCGTCAAAGCGAACTCTCTCATGATACATATAGTTGGGGTAGTAAGCCCCGGAGATCAGGTTGTTCGATGAGGTCATTGCTCTTGCAATGTGTCTTCGAGTCAATTTAATGACGAAATTGTCCACTCTTATTAGGTTCGCCCTATTGTATAAGACCTCATTAGGATAGAATTTTATGTACTCAGACTCTGGTGTTCTGTATAAGCGAAGACAAGTCCTAAGACAAGCCCTCTCAAACACCCGAATCTTTTCCAATAAACTTGCTCTTACGTTGAACCACACGGGGCAACCAAACACAAGCATAGGCCTGATAAGGGCCATGTAGCAGATAACCTTTACCCTCGCATCGAGTTGGCTGTTATAAAACAGTTTCTTTGTAAGGGCAAAAGCACCTTTGGCTCTGGCCAGAGCAACATCTATATGTTTGTTAAAATACAGATATTGATCTAGCCAGATCCCAAGGTATCTGACTACATTTCGACAAGCAAGTGGCTGACCGTGCTGCCCCACGATCGAGAACTTTCGCCAATTCTTTCTGGTATCCCTAGAGGCCCCAGACAAAGGCGTCCTAAACAAAATGGTTTCCGACTTCTGAAAGTTTATTTTCAACTTCCAGTCATCGCAATATCGCTTAATTTTGTCGAAGTCACGCTGCAAAAGTATATTAATGACCTCAATCTTTGGACCTGATCTGTACGCGATTATGTCGTCTGCGTACGCTATGGCATGGTGAAGTGAACCTATCAGATCACTCGTGTAAATGTTGAATAGGATCGGCGAATTTACCGCACCTTGTTGCAGACCGTTTTTAATGTTAAATGTTCCAGCAGAAGTCATATCGCCATTCTTCACGATGAACTGTCTACTGGAGAGCATATCAAAAAGAATATACAGCAGTGGTTTACTAATGCCCAACCTGTCCAGCTTGAAAAAGAGTCCCTCTAACCATACGGTATCGAAGGCTTTTTCCAAGTCAATCAGGCAGGCACCAGTGCACTGATTCTTGCCTTTGTTCCATTGGATATCAGAAACCAGTTTAGACGCAGCATGAATAACATCATGCCCCGCCTTGAAACCGAATTGATTATCCGGAACTATATGTTTGTCCTCAACCCACTTAGTCAGGACTCTATTGATCACCTTCTCGAACACCTTACTGATGTTTGGAAGAAGACTTATCGAGCGGAGATTCGCCGGATTGGAAGTGTCTTTATCCCTTTTGGGGATGGGATGTACCACCGCAGTTTTCCAATGCGCTGGATAATGTGCATTATTCATTGCATTATTAAACAGGATGGTATAAATGTTCACCGCTTCTAGAGGGAGATGTCGAAGCACAATGTTCGGTATTTCATCGGTTCCCACTGATTTCTTACTTCTAAGTGATTCGAAGATCGTTTGGAGCTCTTACTTCGAAATGAACGGGGGTAGTACCCTATCGTTGGTGATGACATTATTTGCCATATTCTCGTCATTGAACTGGGTGAAACCCGAGCTCTCGAATCGCCAATTCATTATTTCATTTCGAAGGTAGAAATTGTGCACAAGGACTCGATTCTCCAGGTCGTGGTTCGGGCCAATGATGTCATTCGCCTTATATACTTCCTGGAAAGTCGCTCCTATAGCCTCCACCTTCTCCTGCGGATCCTCGATCACAAAGAAGTTGTCATCATCAATAGCCTCATTTGGATCGATGCCTGCTGCTATAAGTATATTCTCGTTGTTCGTCGTTCGGGCGATTTTAAGACACGAAAGGTCGTTGTGATCTTTCCTCCGAAATATTTTATTTATTTGCGGGAACATATTCGGGTTGCTGGTGTTTACAGCCCGAATTTTGTTGTTCCAATACAAACTTACAGATGCTCTGTAATTTTCTTTTATTAATACTTGGAGGTTTTTGATCGACGACTTTAGCGTTATAATCTCCGAGTTATGTCTATCAGTAAACTGTCTGTACAAGGTTTTCAGCCTTGACAGCAGTCTGCTTTTATGTCGGTGCAGTGCGTCAATGGTTGCGTTGCGGAATAAGTCTTCGTTGTCAGTGTATTGATACCGAGGTATCGTTTTGTCCATTGTTCGTTTAATTGTCTCGTCCATTAGTTTTAGATACCTGTCAATCTCCTCGTTTGACAGATTTCTATTGGACGGTGGGTAGAGCGAATTCGAGGAGAGTGCTCTCGTCAGTGTTCTGGAGAAGTGTGTCCAACGCACCCTACTATAGTTGTAGGCATGCCTTTGAACAAACTCGTCCAATTCCGCAATTTCGTTCGGAACGGTTATTTCGGTGCTGAGACCGCAATGGTCACTTTCATACACGAAAGTGTGTAGACAGTTTATGGTTTGTTGGTTTGTGCATGTCAGGTGTATTCGTATGTCGAACAGCAGGAGATCCAAATAGGACCCGTGTCTAGGAAACGACGGACTATCCGTCGCCTTAAGGCCGAGTCGATACATAACACTGTGTTGACCCCACCAATTGAATAGTAGGTTCCCTCTAGTATTTGGTGTATTATTTCCCCAATCACTATGTTTGGCGTTGAAATCTCCACCGATAATAAAATAGTTGTCTTCCAATTCCAGTCTCAGAAATCGAAAAAGTGTCTCGAGCTCTGAGATAAATAAGGTGGATTGAGTAGCCTTAGGTGCATAGACAGACACCATGTACAACCGCTTTCCACTACGGAGAGGGATATACACGATGCATGCTTCCAGCACCTGGAACCTACGTACTACACGACTGTATACTCTTTTAAAACGTATACCTTTTCGTACGAAAATCGCAACGCCACCTCCCTGAATGGAGTTGGGTCGGTTTCTCCGTACTATTTTGTATCTTATGTGCCTCATTTTGTGTCTTTTGGTAAGCTTAGTTTCGCTAACCAAAAGCACATCAGGGGATTGGTCGTTAAGCAACTTAAATAGTGCGGCTCGTCGTTCGAGCCTTATCAGTGAATTCACATTCACAGCAAGGATCTTCAGGGTTTGCTCCGCCATGTACGTACCCATTACGACTGGAGGTGCGTTAGGCCCGGCAGCAGCGCGTATATTTGATCTACCCGCTTAGCCTGTTCCTGTATTTGACGCTGAAGCTGAGCCATCTGCCCCTGAATAGAGAGCAAGATAGCCAGCATGTCAGGTACAGGTTCCGGTGCTCTAGGCGCTGGGGCCTGAGAAGCTACCTTTGGTTGTTGTACCGTATTTCCCCTACCTGCCGCCATTTGGGCGTAAGTAACGTGGGGAGTAACGGCTGGTGTTTGTGTCTGCACGAGTGGACGTTTAATTTCCACTTTCTGCTGCCGAGCCATATTTACTCTTTTGATATATTGGAATTTGGGACAACCCCGATAATTTGCGGTGTGTCCCGTGTTCCTACATAACGCGCAAGAGAGTTGGCTTTTTTCTGACGCTCCGTCCTTGCCTAGAGCGCATTCCTCGGACTTGTGGTTCTTTCCGCACTTCACACATCGAGGCTGCATTTCGCAGTTCGACGCGGCGTGCCCGAACCTTTGGCAGCGAACACATTGTAAAATGTTTTCACTCCTCTTTAATTTTTCCCAGTGTACAACCTGGTAGTCTAGGACTTTGATGCTCCTTAGACCATCCAGTTTGCTGTTGGGACTTAGCTGAACCAGGAAAATCGGCAGTTGCCGCTTCTCCCTTTTGGCTCTAGCCGTGACGAATGGCTTAACCCCTACGAATGTGAGCTCTTCGCACTCCTTCTCTTTCAGCAGTGCAAGGAGCTCCTCCGGATCAGTCGACGGTTCAATCCCCCTCAGCAGCATTGTTTGCAGCTTGTCCCCCTTCGGGGTGTAGGAGAAGAACTCCGTCGTCGATTCCTTCATTAAGTTTTTTATTTTAGTATAGCGCTCCACTGTGTTACAGTGGATCGCATGCCTATCTAAACTAAGTCTTTTAATGTAAAAATTATTACCTATGGCCGACTTACATAGTTCAATCGTTTCTTTTAACTCCATCTTAAAAGTGTTGATTGGAGGTACCCGCTGCTTAGTTGATTTTGCTTGTTGTTGTTGTTGTTGTTGCTTCTGCTGCGATTTTTGTTGCTGTTGTTGTTTTTGCTGTTTTTGCTTTCGTAGTAGTTGTGCATCTTTTGTTGTTTGTTCTTGTGTCGGTGTCTGTAGTTTTTGTTGTTTTGACGGCTGTTTCTCTTTTTGTTGCTGTTGTTGCTCCACGCATATTTTTTGTTGTTGCTGAGAGATCTGGAGTTCTTGCTGCTGCTCCTTCTCTCTTCGCGCAACTTGTTTTGCTTTAATAGCCAGTATCTGTAGTTGCAGTTCTTTGATATGGCTGCTTAGAGCTTTTACTTCCTCTTCTTCGTCCTCGGACTCAGAAGCCGCCAGTGCTGCGAAGCTATTACCGTCCATATAATGACCTTCCCCACCGTCAGACACGTATGGGAATTCGTCGTTTGCTCTGTTTGTTGCTGCCCTTGTTGTTCTTTTTGTCGGCGCTTCCCTCGTTCCAACGGGCAGCTTTTCGGTGGAAACTGAGAGGGAAGGGCGCTTGACGAGGTTTGGAGTAGGCCGCAGCTTCCTCCTCTTTTTTGCATTATCTGGATTCCCAGATGGGTTATGGCCTGATAACGTAGCTTCTTGATCATCCGATGACAGTGTTACCTCTGGTGCTGGTTCCGCTATTGGAATAGCGGACCGCTCCCTTCCACTCATCGTTCGATTTCAGCAAAATTGTTTGGTTTAATTTATTAACTTTGTTTTTAACAATAAAAAGTCCGTCCTATTCCGGGGATCGAACCCACGACCCTTGGTTTCTCGGCCGACACCACTACTGTTGCGCCACCGAAGCACTTGGCAAAATTATTTCTACGAGTAATTCTACTTTTATTACACTGTTGAAAGAAGCCGAACACACGTCTGTCACCTATCGAGGTCTATGAATTTAATTTTTTACGTTAAGGTTACAGTTGCTTAGAAACGCTATTTGAAATGTCTGCATTTACAAACCAAGAATACGCAGACATTATTTCCGTTTATGGGCTGTGCAATGGAAGTTCAACAAGTGCACGACAAAGATACCATGAACTTTATCCTAACCGACGACTTCCTAGTAAAGGAGTATTTGGAAATACGTATCGAAGGCTTCGAGAAACGGGATCAGTTTCAAATACACGACCGAATGCGGGAGCTTCACAAATAAGAAAGACTTCTACTGATGAAAGAATACTGGAAGCTGCTGCAACTGATCCACCAATCTTAGCTTAGCTTTGCAATTCAATGTTTTTAGACATAAAATTTCCAATGTACTGCATAGAGAAAATCTTTATCTATACCACCATACACCTGTGCAAGAATTGCTTCCCGATGAATTGGAAAAGAAACTTGAGATAGTAGAATTCTTTGGACAGACGAATCTCAATTTACAAGAGATGGGATCATAAATTTTCATAATTCACGCATAATCCACAATCCACATGCAAGGAGACATAAATCATTTGAACACAAATTCAGTGTCAATATGTGGGCAGGTGTACTTGGAAACAAGTTAAGCGGCCACTTCAAACTACCACCTAGGCTTAATTCTACAAACTATCTGGAGTTTTTCTTAAACGATTTACCAGAACTATTGGAGGATGTTCTACTAATTCAACGAGCTTCATCATATTTTCATCAGGACGGTGCTAGTGGTAGTGAGGTTAAGCTTTGGCTAGATGAAGAGTACGGTTACCGTTGGATAGGAAGAAATGGACCAGTTCACTGGCCTGCAAGATCTCCTGACCTTACCGTATTGGATTTTTTTGTATGGGGAAGAATGAAAGAACTTGTTTATTCAACCGAAATAGCAACTTTAATTGAATTGGAAGCGCGTATTCTTGAAGAGTCATCAAAAGTGAGGCAGCATTTAGCATCAATAAACATTCGCAGTGAAATCCAAAAACAGGCTCTAGCATGCCAACAAAACCAAGGAGTACACCTGGTATAACTGTTTTAGTACACACATCAAATGAAAAATAGCTAAAACCACACAAAATCATTTTTTATTCATAGATATTGGAGCTAAAAGCAAATAAAGTGCTGCAGGTTTTCAGGTTGATAATTTGTTTTTTTTTATTATTGTTACGTTCATTAAAAAAAATAATAAAACGTTATGTTTATTACGCATTTTCTGGAAAAAAAAAGCTACCTCAAAGTCAAAAATTAGCATAGGCAAGAAAAACGGAAGAGGCCTGGAAACTGGATATCTCAAGACTCTACAAGGCTGGTATTTCTTCTAAAAATAGAGTACTAAACGAGGTCTATCTTGTTATTTGCTGCGCTCTCTCTTTGCTGTTCTAATATAAGTTCCCTAATTTCTATGAGATACCTTACCGATGCTTGTTTTTTTTTTGTTGATAAGTCGGTATACTATCTCCTGCTGCTTTTTGTATATCGGCAATGAATTGTCCAACTTCGATGTTAATATGGCTGACATTTGACATCTGAGGTTTTTTTTTTCATAATTTGCGCGCGCTCAAGGCATTTAAGTCCTGTTATGACTTCT
Organism: Volucella bombylans; assembly: GCA_949129095.1. Classification (NCBI taxonomy): domain Eukaryota; kingdom Metazoa; phylum Arthropoda; class Insecta; order Diptera; family Syrphidae; genus Volucella; species Volucella bombylans. The sequence continues at coordinate 130,395,847 of OX422142.1, read as the reverse complement.
ATTCAACCAAACACAATCCGATTCGCACTTAGAGAGATCTTTATTCTCCGGCTACTAATGATACACTGAACATAGAACATGCCATGCACACTGACACTAAGCTCAGTGCATGGCGATAGGTTCGCTCTTGTTCTGCTTTCTCACTCAACTCTTTCGAGACGGCCCTTCTCAGAGCGTGATGTAGCAGGTCGCCATAAGTGCCCTTGAAATGCTTGCACACAGCGCGGACGAAGGAAAATCAGGGAGGAAAGAAAGATAAGTACCGATGAAAGTTCTTTTTAAATGTTTGAAGATTATAATGACTAGGAAATAAAGAGCTAGGCAGGGCATTCCATAAGCGAGTTGTACGGATCACCTGTGGTGGAAATAGCGATAAAACAAAGTGAGACAGTAGACATTACGTCGGTGTTCGCGAGTGTCTATTGACTGGGTGATATTATCATCACCTATGAGTTTTATCGCACGGGTTTGAATCCTCTCTAGCAGGTGCATGGATGTTTTAGGAGCACTTGACCAGATGTAGGCATTGTACTACAATTTCGGGCGGATAAACGCCTTATATATTGAGGCCAGATCAGAGGGGGTGAAATATTTCTTACATCGCTTGAGGAAAACTAGACATTTCGCGGAGATTTTGGCGACATCGAATATGCTGTCATTCCGACGTAAGTTGGAACTGCCACATATAACGAGAATGTAGAGTTTTTCGGTTTCAACTATGCAAGTGCCATTCTTGGACAATGGCTGGGTGTTTAAATTTCGCTTTGATAACAGCAGACAGCATTGTGTTTTAGAAGATTAGGGACGTTAGTCCGAGAACGAATATGAAAAGCAGAGAGTACTGTCATCAGCAAAGGAATATATTGGATTAGTAGTAGCAGATAAGAGATCGTTGATGAAAATTAAAAGAGTGTCGTAGGCAGATCGGAGCCCTGGGGCACACCAACATTTATTTTGTGAATATCAAACTTGAAACCATCCAAGACAATTTGAAATGAATGTTATTATTTTGTACAAATGTATCCATGGTTGACATGCAAAACCTTACTATCCATAAGATACTTATTCATCGACAAGCCGTTAGTTTAGGCTTTATTGTTGCAGATTGGACAATTATCAGAAGAGACACACAAAGATCGTAACAAAGATTTTAAGAAATATCTCGAGAACTATTCCAGGAAATGTTCTCATGAGAAAAGCAATAAGGATGTCTTTAATTTAATGGTGATTTCGTCTGATCCTGTGATGAAAAGTTATATGCAACTACCGATGAAAAAATTAGATAGAGCCCTTTCCGAAAGAAGTGTTCGATCTAATTATTCCTTCAGGGATTCCATTACCCGACATGACGACGGCATCAGACTGATACTTACCATTTTTGAAAAAATAAATTCAGTTAAAAATTACTCAACCGTTATTTTTGTACTCGTATTTACGAGTATGTAACATATATACTATTTTGAATGTTGACACACATTAATTTTTGTTAATAAGATGCTCAAAGTACAATAAAACTTTAGAAAGTATCATCAAATTTGTATGTGTTATAAGCAGTGGATCGGGCAAGTCGGAAACTGATTAGAACAGATTGCAAAAATCACATTGGATGGCGCCATAAAGTCAATGATCGATATTTTTTACTACTCTACTACAAGTACTTAGTGTCAAAAGTTTGAAACTTCTAGTACGGCCTTCATGATGCCCCTTTATTGAATGTTGAGAGGTCTTTTGGTGTCTGGCGATGCCGGATCCTTTTTGCTTGTCTAGTCCGAAACTATATACTGTGCCTAAACTGGGACACACAGAAATCGAAAAAGTATCGTTCATCAACAAATTCGGGAAACTTACATACATATGTCCATTCCGAAAATCCTATTTAGTTTGCCAACTGATACAGTAACCTTATCCATGAACACTACAGTGGAGCAACTCCATCTTCTGCGAAGAATTGCTAGTTTTTAAGGAGAATTGCTTATGCCATTATGGCCAAACAAAAAGTAGACATCCAGCTATTCTTAGCTGATAAATTGGAAAATCATCTACTGAATGCTAAAACGAATTCGCATTTACATTTCCATTCATACATTTTCCCAACCCTCTTCAATGGTGGTAGGTAGAAAAAACAGGACGCCAATGAACGAATAATTGCTGTGCACAAAACCAACTCTAACGCCAGTCCACCAGTTATCCTGTGCATTTATCCGTTTAAGAGGATGGAAACCTCTAACCTAGTTACAGTGAATGGAATATCGGTTCTCTATACCATGAGGAGGAACCAAACCAATAAATGGAGGAAACATATCCAGTGGTCAGTCAAACGAGTGAGCTGGGTTGTAATGATGATAGCAACGCCATTTGTGGAATCAACTTTTTCACAACCACCTATCTGACTGGCCGTTTGAGTGTTCTATCCTTTCAGCTGACCTACATATGTACGTAGATGGCGGGAAATGGATATATTTTCACAACAGCATTCTAACACCCTATGGCATACCCGTATCTTTTTGTGCTGACATACGTATAGGGGTGAAGTCCATTAAGTCTCGTGTTAACAGAACAACAGTTGATATGTCCCTGTCTGCCTGGTTCATTTCATTCGTTTATTCTTCTCACTCTTCTTTTCCTCATCTGCTGTTGACTTCAGTCTACGTTCACATCTTCCATATTTTCCACTATCGGATTACGCTGCAGATACGTAGATATGAATTGAATATATACCCACATTCATACTGATTTCATATTTTCGTAGCTTACGACACACAGTATTACAGTGGGGGAGAGAAAGGGAGAGTTCATGGATTGAAGAATAACAAAATTGTATTATTGTCAATGCGAAGGAAATGAAATGAAAGTGCCACCTTCAGCTGGTGGTTAACAGGGTGCTGGTGAGTGGAAGTCCATGAATGAAGGTGGAGGGCAGTTGTATACAACAAAGATGGATGACATTCCGATTGAAATGCGCGTTTGCTAGAATTTTCTTCCTCTTCCTCATCCTCATCCTTCCTTTTTTTTCGTTTCGGTTGAATAAATATACATTCATATACGAGTGGGTTTGTGGATCTGTGTCTTGGAAATTGGAATTTTTCTATTAAGAGAAGATGCAGTTTTTATTTTCATTGTAATTGAAGGTCTCTTTTGTAAGAAGGACTTCGTGTCAAAGAGTCGGTTGAGGGGTCTTTTTGATCTATCAAGCAGTTTATTGTTTTCGTTTTGAATGCATTTTTTTTTACAAAAGGAAAGGGAATACGAAGAGAGAGTTTGTAAATACTGTAATCTACGAAGGCTTTACAATAATAAGAAAAGAGCAAATGCTTATTTGGCATACATACATATGTAAATCCATAGGTATGTATATTGAACAAAGATTGATAGTTTTAAATTAGTACATATGTATCTCTACATACATCACTTTCAGCGCGTGAAAGAGGTCTAGAAATGTTATTATTGTATAGAACATGGCGCTTACACTGAAATTAGATAACCATGTTATGTTGTGGACTTCCTGTCTACTTAAAAGCCAATAAGAGTGCGACTTAAAATAGTTGGCATCATGTGAATGTAAATCCAAATCTTCTCCAACATCTTTGGCCACACCATATATGTACATTGTACATACATAAATATCTTCTTCAAAGTCTAAGAAAAGGATACTGAATCTCTTCCTTGCAACCTTCCACATGTTACGAGTAGACTGGTAAGCAGGAGCAAATGATGGTGCCGGTGGAGTTTATGGCAACCCAACTGCAGCGCTTGCATCTCGGTAATGGGTTGCTTAACGTATCTTCTGAAAGATTAAGCCTTCTAGGTTAGGAGTTTCGTTGTCGGGTTATTTATTCGACCATGTAGGTAATATGTTGACAAGTGAAGAAAAACCTCAAACATGGTCGAATCTAATGTTCGACACTCCAGCAAATGAAAACTAAAAAAACTACTTTGGATGTAAGAACCCTCCACACGCAGCCAAACAATTAGCAGACCCCCTAGACTAGCTACTACATTCATCACACATACAGCAAAAAATTAATCATCCAATTTTGTTTTTCAATTACTAAATTAAAAAACAGGTTTGGAGTGATGGAAATCTTTATTTGGACCTTTACATTTGTTTCTGTTAAGCGAAAAAGTTTATATCCGCCAAGTTGCTGCCGCCAATGTCGATACACATTTGTGCCCGTTTTATCGCATTCTCCATGACTTTCCGCAAGATTTCCGGTGATAACTGTTCACATTCCTGTCGAATATTCTCCTTAAGGCCTGCGATTGTCTGAGGCTTGTTGGCATAAACCCGCGACTTCATGTAGCCCCAAAGCAAGGAGTCGGGGATGGTTAAATCGGGTAATCTTGCAGGCCATGCCAAATCGCCAAACGGGTGATTATGCGAACAGGAAACGCTTCCTTCATAATATCCATTGCGTCTCATGCTGTGTGTGCATTTGCACCGTCTAGTCGAAAACACATGTTCACCAAGCCGATCAAATTCCGGCAGTAAGAAGTTGTTTATCATGGCCCTGTAGCATTCGGCAGTAACAGTGACCGTATTGCCGATGGCGTCCTCAAAAAAATACGGCACAATCACTCCTCCCGCGTGAACGCCGCACCAAACAATGGCTTTGAGTGGATGTAGGGTGATGTCGTGTAAGGTCAGCCTTCTCTAGTAGTCGGCCACTACATTGTAAAGTACAGTGTAATAGTAAAAATCTTCGTTTAAATTCAATGCAAAACATGTGTTCCAAAAGGATAACGGTTTTTCTGTCTGGATGTAAAATTTCATTCCGTTGCACCTGCTAGTTTTTTTTTTGTAAAAAATGCCAGTTTGCTCCAAGTTTTCTTTGGTGTCGGGTTTGCGTTTTTTCGGACAAGAAAAATAGTGGAAGTGAATTTTAAAACAAGGTTTAAGCGGCAAACTAGTGAAGTTGCCGTACTGTGTGGTTATTTTTACGTTGTTTATAGCTATAATTTGATGTTTTTGATAAAAAAAACTTAAATTTTATTATTTGATAATTGTATATAAGGGGGCCGAACGTAGAAGACAATTCAATTCAATTCTTCTTAACTCGGCCCCCCCTGGCCGACTATAGAAGACCTCCTAATTTTTCTTTTTTGTCAACCGAGTACGCTAATTCAGTTGAAATTTTATTTTCTTTTTATTGACGACAAAAAAAAAAAACATAAAATATTGCGCAGCTTCAGTACTCGGCCGCCTGTAAACGTAAAGATAGAATGGGTGGCCGACTATCGAAGACAAAAGTTCTTATGTCGGCCACTTATGTTTTGCACAAAAATAATGTTCATACATACACATGTAAGTAACAAAAATTCCTATTTATTTAAGAAAAATGGGTCCTGCCACTGTTCTTACTGAACAAAGGCATGTAAACTGGCTTATAGACCTTGTCAAATGCAGATTCCCACGAAAGCCAACAGACTTGCTGAATACAGTCCAAAAAATAATTTTGGAAGACAATAGGAAGAGCCCATTTAAAGATGGGTTACCAGAGAAAACCTGGTACTATGGATTTTTGAAACGTCACCCGGAATTGTCACTCAGAAGAGCAGAGGGACTGGCGAAAGGACGGGCGTTGGTATCTGAGAAGTACATAAAAAAGTGGTTCCGGGAGCTCAAAGATTACCCAGAAGAAATTGATGCCTTAGACATTTTAGAAAATGCTTTTAGAATTTTTAATGGTGATGAAACATCCTTCTATATTTATCCGAAATCAGGGATTGTTTTGGCTCCTAAGGGCTCGAAAAATTTATACAAAATTTCTTCAGGAAGCGATAAAGAGACACTTACAGTTTTGTTTGTTTTTAGTGCTAATGGAAAAGCTTTACCACCATTAGTCGTCTTTCCTTATGTGCGCCCTCCTCAGGCTGTAGATAGAAGTATGCCCGACAAGTGGGTTTTACGTACGTCCGAAAGTAACTGGATGCGATCGGAAACGTTTTATATATACGTGGCCAACAGGTTCAATGACTGGGTAGCCGAAAATGACATTAAACGGCTAATTTTATTTCTGGTCGAGGGGCATAAATCACATCTGACAATAGGCCTTAGTGATTTTTGCCACAATAATCGCATTATTTTATATGCACTCTTGCCAAACACCACCCATATAACACAGCCAGTTGATGTGGGTGTATTTGAGGACTTAAAAACAAACTACAAAAATACCATACATAAATGGCTAGGCATTCCGGAAAACAGAGGCAAAACAGTAAACAGAACCAACTTTTGTGAAGTGCTTGGTTTTAGATAGTTCAGATAGGACAGAAAATATAAGAAACGCCTTCCGAAAGTGTGGTTTGTTTCCATTCAATCCTAACACAATAGACTACACAAAATGTGTGCAGACTGAATTGGAGAAACAGAGAACAACAGAACCAGAAATTGCAGATATAAAAGTATTGGCTTTGGCGAAGGAAGAACTAGAAAGCAAAAACATTAATTTCGATGAAATTATGAAAATAATAGAAAAACTCGAACAAACGCATCTCGGTCAACCCGACCTAGACGATACAATAACCGCCACATATGTTGTAGACGGAACGGATGAGCTGCAAAAAATAGCTTTAAACTGCTCGGAGTCCATACTAGCGTCACCATTACCATTACCATCAGTTTAATGCGAAAATATAGACGAGGAAGAAGAAACTGTCGAAGACAGCAGAACGAGCTCTTTAAACAACCCTTGGTAAAACCTGATACAACTGACATCTACTTTGATTACCTAGCCTTCAAACTACCAATTGTTATTTTTTCATTAATATTAGTTAATCATAGTATATTTAAGTATACTTATGTAAGTGTATATATTCATTTATATATAATAAGTTTAGGCTCAAAAACATATCTTATGAAGCAATGCTTAAATACATTTGACTGAAATACATGTTCCTATTTATATGAAATTGTTCTTTACTTACTATAAAACGTTAAAATGATACCGAAGTACTTGTAACTTTTGCAAATAGAGTGAATCTATAATTTTTAAATTGAGGCCGACTACTGGATACTCACGTGGCCGACTTCTGAAACTGAAGGGGCCGACTACATAAGAATCACACTTTTGTCTTAATAATCATAAATAATTTGTTTAAGGTAGCAAATTTACTTAATACGAGTAGTTTTAGAATTACCCAATAAAAACTTTTCAACTAATCATAAAAACTGATTCTTATATCCAAGAATTAAATAACTGATTTTTAAGAGTTAATCAAACACAAAAAAAGAGTTAAGCGGCCGACTACTGTTTCCATCACCCTAATGGCTCTTCGTGCATCACACGAGGATTTTCAGTGCCCCAGAAAGGAAGATTTTGCTTATTGACTTAACCGCTTAAGTGGAAATGCGCCTCGTTGTTCATGATGATTTTCAACACAAAATCGTCCCCTTCGTTGTTACGATTGCGGATGGCTTTACAACAAGTCGCACGCAACTGGCGGTCAGGAGGCATTAACTGATGCACTGTTTTCAGTTTGTACGGGAACATGTGTAAGTCTTTCACTAAAATTCGCTGTAGGGTCCGTCTGGTGATGCCCAGTTGCATGGCCCGTCGCTTTCGTCCGGTTGATGTTTCTTCATTCTCAGCCACAGCCGCGATATTCTCGGCCGAACGACCAGTCTGGTGGCGGCCACGCCCTGCATGGTCTCCTGTGGTTCCACTCTGTTCGAGTTGAGTAGCTAAGCGCCGGAATTTTTGCGCAGTTGGCGCGACACGATTAGAAAATCGACGTCGAAATTCACACTACGCTAACATCACCGACCGATTATTGGACAAAAACATCGACACAATTATTCCACGCTCTTGAGGTGTATAGCGCTTCATTGCTTGTCTGTTTGTATACTGCAGCTGAACACAACACAAATGTCAAACATGATTGACGTACGACGCGATATGCAAAAATTATACCATATTCCGGTAGGGTGACTAATTTTGCGCCACCTTGTATATCACCGCTATCCGAAGATATGAAACCGCTATAATAAGATGAAAAACCATGACATCTTTTTTTGTGTTTGCTACAGAAAGTAGAAGCCGTGTCCATTTATTTATCGTCCGATGAAGACATGGATAAGAAGTCCTGAGCTTCAGGGATCTGAGCAAACGTCCGACTATAATTCGTATTAAGGCTGAGTTAGAGAAAAAAGACGACCATAGCCAGATAGCTTCTATGAGTCCCTCGATCGAGGAGGAAAGTACGACATCAGTGTTGACTTAGACAATAGCAAGAGACGAATGAAGCCATTTCTGATCTAATTCCCTCAAAATCTCTCGAGGAATTCCATGCTGCAAGCGTTGAGTACTGGGACAACGACATACGGATCTTTACCGGGAATGTTTGGACCTTGAAGATGCCACGCGCTGGAGACAAAATGTCACCATAGCCAGCGCTAGTTCCCCACATCTCAACGTCTACGAAGGGACCTGACAGTCATCTGGCCCCTTGTCAATCAGATTGATCGGATTTCGATCGACGCTCTAGTATTGTGTAAATTTGAACGCTTTGAAGAGCCAACATGGACTCAGACTACACTACTACCGAAAAAGTATTATCAAAAAATTGAGCGTCAAACGGCAAGGGACCATAAGAGCCTTTTCTAATTATGCATCAAGCGCAGACACCGCGTCTAATATGCTAGGTTTCACTACAATTGTTAATAAATTAACACTGTGAGTATTTGGTTCATACTGATTTATTTTGTCTTATGATAGGTCTTATATACTATTTTCGATTACATACAAATACATTATTATCTTAAATATAGAGGGACGCGAGAACCGAGATAAAAAAAAGGTGACCAATTGTATGACGGCTGGCTGACCCTAGATAAGATGGCTACTAAAAATGTGAAGTGTTGGCTCATCAGCTGATAACGATGGTGTCAAATGATGTCTCGATAAAGATGGTTTGCGTGAAGCATAGATATAATCGATGATCTTCTGCTGCTGACTTATCGCGTCTGCTTTATCACTTTTGCGTTATCATACATATATATGTAACCGATTGTTGTCTGCTCTCGTTCTCCGTCGACCCTCCTATATTCTATGCTTAGATTATCTCTAAACATTTTGCCGCCCCGAAATTGGTGGCGGAACCGCGAAGTCGATTTGTAGATGATTTGATGATCCGCAACATTTTCGCCTTATATAGAAGCCGAACAATATTAGTAGTCCTATAAAAACTAATATCAGTGCAGAATGTCCGCTATTTGTATGCCATTTTAGTGCTCGAAGTTCTATATGAGATGACTCCAGCTGACTTAATTGTTTAGTGAGGTTATCAATCAATTGAGAATTATTGCTTATTGCAGTGTCAAATGGCTTGATGTTTGTCTCAGGTAGAAGGCTTAAGTTGTTGATCCAGGATGAAGTTGGAATTCTTAATTTTTCTTGATGTTCAAATTGTTGAGTAGACGTGCCTGCTTGTAGATTAAGTACGCCTTGACATGAGAGCCTTAACCATTCCTGCTGACCGGAGCTGCAATCTATTTTTATCACGCTTGTGTCAAATACCAATAATTTTCTTTCGACAGGTGTGTCCACAAATCTTGCTTTCTTATTTCTTCAAAGAGACATTCTACTTTGTTTGACCTTTTTAGAGGTCAGGACCTTTCAGTTGCTGGTTTCCATGGCGAGATTTCCTGGCAGATAAACTGGTCTTCCTTTATTTTTTTACATCTATTCAGCTCAGGCTGCATTAGTATGTTAGCAGCCTTAATCCTTGGTATTAATGTACCATTGGCTCTATTAATGGGAAGTAGGATCATTCGATATATGTTAATTCGGTCACTCCATTGTGAACGAGTGGTATTTCAGCCTTTATTATTGCCTTCATGACGGAATAAATGTACTTAAGCTCAACGTTCGAATCTCCTCCAAAACAAATCAGCTTACTGGGAATTTGTCCCTTAATTTAATCTATTTCACTCTGCAATTGATTTATATCTACGTGATTTATATCTACGAGTATAAGAATATCGATAACTGATGTTTGTACTCTGTAGCATTCCTCGACCATCATTTATAATCGTGCCGCCAATACTTGAAAGCATAACATCGTCCTTTCTTCATTTTGTTGCTGTGCAATTTTTTCATAAAATGTCTTTAAATGATCCTCCATTCTGTGAAAATTCCTGTTTATATCATCGGTCGTCTTTTTTAATATATTTACGGTGGAGTCAATGATAGAGGTCTGATGTTCAGATAAATGCTTTAAATCCTTCTGATTTTAGAATACATTTTTTTATATATTCTTGCATTTCAATTCTGTGGTCCGCGTCCATCGTGCCAAACAGCATGTGATAGAGTGACCCAATGAATTCGAATGGTGCTCTGGGTCTTCTATTCTTATTTATAAGAATATCGTTGTTTTGTTTCAGCGTACTATATCGCTGATCCATTGCAGTTACCATTTCTTCGCATATTCCTCCATAATCTCTTAATTCGGCACACTGTTTTCGCAAGTCTTCTATTAATGATTGTATTCTGGTTAGCTCATGCGAATATGGCTTCAAGTCATAATGTACTCGTATGATAAGGTTCCAATATGAGTTTATCATATGAGTTTATCATCCAAGGTGGCAAAAACCTTGTTGTTTGAAATCTGCGTTACGGTTGCTCCTATTGTGCCGTATACTGTTTCTGCTTTTGATTGTCCTAATAACATTATTAAGATAATGAGTAGCCAAAATTTATAATAAGGTTCCTGTTCTTGGTTTTTGTGGCCTTTTCGTAATGTTGTTAAGTGAACTCTGTTTTTTTCTTTTTCTTTGGAGTCGGATTTTTTTGATGGTTGCAGAGGAACTAGTTTATGAATCGGGCGCTTTATAACACTGTTCTCTAATTTAATTATGACGATTCTGAGCTTTCCTTCGTGAGTCTCTATTACTCGCCCAAGTAGCCATTTACATGGATGAGTCTCTTCATTTTTCAGCAATACAATTTGATATTTTTTCAAATTATTTTGTTGAGATCGCCGCTTATATCTTTGCTGTAAGTGGTGAGATACTCCTCCTTCCATCGCTTCCAAAAATCTCTTCTTATTTTTTTGAGTAATTTCCATTTATCTAGTGATGATATGCACTCATCTTCCGATTCGGAACAGTCGATCATTGGTTTCCCAATTAGAAAGTGAGCCGGTGTCAACACATCGATGTCATCGATTTCATTCGTATTAGAACAGATTGGTCTTGAATTAAGTACTGCTTCAATTTGGCTTAAAGCAGTGCTGAGTTCTTCAAACGTCACCCTTGTATCTCCTATTACTTTGTTCAGATGATGCTTTATTGACTTAACACCAGCTTCCCAAATTCATCAGAAGTGAAGAGCTGCGGGCGGAATAAATTTCCATTCAATTTTTTCCTCTGCCAATATTGGAGCTACTTCTGCAAGTTCTTGAATTGAGTTTTTTAAAATCCGTGTCTAGATATCGAGATGCTCCAATGAAGTTGGTTCCGTTGTGCTGCCCACATATATGCTTCTAAATGCATGGCTTTAGTCGACATACACACAAATATAGCTATATATCCTTTGTATGCCGTTTGTCCTCTTCCTTTTGACTGTTGATATATAAATCGGCCCTGCAAAATGAATCCCAGTGGACGTAAATGGATGTGATACTGTGACCCGTACCTTTGGTAGTTCTCCCATAATTTGAGTGCTTGATCTATGTCAATGGCGGACACACTTGGGGCAAATTCGAATACATTTCTTTATTTCCTCTGACACTCTTCGAATCCAATATTTTCTAATTAAAGTGACTTTCATTAATTTATTTCCACCATGTAATGTTAACATATGAATGTAATTAACGATTAGGGAAGTTAGCTTCGATTTGTCTAAAATTATCGGATGTTCCGATTCTTCTTCCAACTCTGAGGATGCCATGTTTATCCATAAATGGATTTAATGTAGCAATTTTGCTGCTTATTTACACTTGGAGATCTATTTCCTTTGAAAAATCCTTATTCTGTTGATATCGAATATTTACATGTTTGGATTGTTCCAATACATCTATTGACGTCTGTGAACCGGGATTTTTCCTTTTCCTGGTGAATCTGATTATACGAGAATATCCCACTATTCTTTTAAGTTCTGCATAACTTGATATCTTTGGTTTTTTCATTGTTGTTGTTGTATCTATAACCACGTGTTCTGTTGGTGGTTTTTGTATATATTCTTCCTCTGCTAGACATGTTGGACCCTTCCACCACAAACCATGAGACGCTAGTTTTTCTGGAGATATCCCCCGTGATGCTGGATCTGCTGGGTTTTCATTCGTTCTTACATGATTCCATTCTGGCTTGGGTATCAGTTGATGGATTTCTGCTACTTTATTCCGAATGACTTTGTCCTTACTTTTGTTATTCTTAATCCAGCCTAAGGTTATCGTTGAATCAGTCCAGGCGACCATCTTTATCTTACAATGAACTATTTGCCGGCTTTTCATCTTGATAAGAGGTGAGCTACGCATAGTTCTAATTTTAGAAGTGTTTTCCTGTTCTTCACCTTACTTTGCTGTGAGTATTGATACGCAGCTTCCAGTTTTGCCGCCCCATATGCTTTCTCTGATGCATCGGCAAACCCATGTAGTTCCCACAGCGTTTTTTCCGACACTTGCACCCATCTTGGTATTCTGACTGCTTCTGTAAGTTTTTTCCATTCTTTTTTGAGTTCCTCATTTTGAATTTTATCCCATTCAATTTGATTTAGCCAGAGCCTTTGTATTTATAAATAAGTTTATTACCATTGTTATTGTAGTCAGCCAACTCACTGGATCAAAAATTTTTGCCAAGTTGGGCAGGGCTTGTCTTTTGGTAATTGTTTGGCGTCGTTCGAATTCCAGCTTAAATAGAAACCCCAAGGTTTTGGTTGACTCTTGCTTGTCAGTTATAAGAATCTAGTTTTCGTTTTCTCTCCAAACGATTTTTTATATTTTTTGTTTCTTTTTTTTATAATTTACGCGCTCCTAAGGGGTTATGATACCCTTTTACTGTTGCAGTGGCGCTGGCAGAAAGATAGAAGGCGGAGAAAGGAAAACAGTGTTGTGATGTATTGGTTTGAAAACTCAGGTATATTTGGTTTCGATAGTAGCTCTCTGGGTCCGAATAAGACGGAGAATTTTTTTTTCACTCGGAATGATTCGAAAGGTTATCAATTTTTCACGCTTATTTTGTGCTTGAAACTCTACAACAGCCAAATCTCCATGTCAGTGTTATGCCTCCATACGCAGATATTTCTGACTGAGTTCCAATTACACAAATGAAAAACTTTTCATGAGTAGGATTCGAACCTTGACCCCCCGAGTGAGAAGCGATTGCTAGTACCACTACACCACGGCCACGATGGTTTGAAACTGCTTGTCTGATTCTGTAATTTTTATTTTTTCTATGACATTTAACTATTACGTCAAATAAATCCTTTTGAATTCTTGAACCTACCATTAGTACATCGTTTAAGCTTCGACCATTTGAAATTTTTGCTGGCCCATCAAATACAACTCGAACTTTTGTAGTTGTATTACACTCTCGAATTACTGCATGATGAGGCATATAATATCTATTTGAATTTATAATATTAACCTCATTAATATGGCCCAACACCAGATACTCTCATAAGCTTCACATATTCTATTTTTAATTAATTTTTCTTTTTCAGCTGTTTTTCCAGATTTATCAACCTAGCCATAGCCATTTTGCGCAATTCTCCTAGTTGACATTCTCCTTTGAACAGCAATTTTGCAACGAATCTCCCATTGCAATCTTGTGTGGTGTTTTTTTTTAATGTTGAATGCAGTGATCTTGTGCTGCTGACTTATCGCTTCTACTTTATCACTTCTGCGTCGACCCTCCTGTATTCTATGTTTAGATTATCTCTAAACAACAATCAAATTCATAGTTTACCCAAAGGCTGCGAAAAAAAAGGGTGAAACTGCTTTCTATGGATTAAGAAACGGGAGAAAAATAGGCTTTTTAGAAGTAGAATAAATGCGCAGAAAGCGTTTGACCTAAGGCATGAAGAAGTGCTTCTGCAGCAAGGACACAAATATCGAACAGAAGCATGAAGAGAAAAGGATGGGAACGTGATAGGAGAGTCACAATTAATGCTGAGAATTTGGAAGGACTACTTCTGTGGACTGTTTAAACGATTCTCTGTCAAACAGAATGAACCATTAAACGTGGACTATAGTCATGTCCAGATTCCAACTTCGTACACCCGACCAGGATGAGGTCTGGATAATTATTTCTAACTTAAAGACCAAATAGGGTGTTGCGCAAATTGAGTTACTGCCCAATTTCTTATCTAGAACAAATGGTCGAATGAAAGTATGCCCGGTGAGTAGTACCTCAGCATCGTTTCTTCCATTTAGAAGAAATGCGACTCTCTTAACTACACCAACCATTAAGGTATCAGTCTCCTTCACATCGCGTATTAGATTTTGTCTGTGGTAAGCCCGGGAAACTATTTCTCAATTATCTGGATGGTCCCTATCAGCGTAGCTTCAGGCCTGGCAGGTCCACATTAGGCAAAATAATCACACTACGGCAGATCATAGAGAAAACCAAAGAAGTCAGATCAACACTAAATTTTAACACTGCATATGACAGCGCATGTAAAGCATACAAAGCCATTTACATTTTTCATCATCCCTTGATAGATGAAAATACTTGAAACTTGATAGAATAAGCAGAAGGTTTGCTGCCAAACTCGGAAGCCCACACCAGGGACATCTTTTCCACAATGTTTTACTACTCTGTAGTACTCAAACGAATTCAATGGATTAAGCTGTGAATGAAGTCAAAACCAAGTACATACAATATGCTGTCAAGAAGAAGGGACATACTACATTAGCATATCGTATAGAATGTTAAAATAGACGGCTATAACTTCGCGGTGGTTAGAAAAATTGTCTACCTTGACTCCTCAAAATCTAATGACATCAAATGAAGAGTTACACTCTTCTACGTTAACTGTTGTTTCTTTTAAATGTGTATTTCTTTTATAGAAAACATCACTGAAGAAATCGCATAATTAGTTCTATATTCCAGCATATATATATCACGTCGATTGTTCGCTTTCAAGCCGCCCTAAGTTGCTGGCTTGCGATCATAGATCAGAGACTTAATGAAACATAAAGAAAAGCCTATGAAGGTGTTAAATCCAAGAGACAGGGCCATTTCCGGCGATAGACGATCACCGAACTTCGTTCCCCATTGTCTGTAATAATTAAAACGTCACCATCATCTTGGAAGAAGTACAACTTATTGAGAGTTGCGACATGAAAACATCACCAAACTACTATAGCTGCTGTTGGAACACCTCCGGCTGTTCGCTCGGCATGCGACGATTTAGCTTATAAACAAAGTCATTTAAGCAGCAATGTTCTTCGCCATTGAGGATGATTTTTAGGTGAAAATCCGGATCTTCTTCCAACCTCACCAATCAGCGAAAGTTTAACGTGCAGAATGGTAATTTGACTTTGGCTCTTGGATATAGCGAAGTTTGTAACTTACTAGAGATGCCCAGCTCTAAAAAGGGGTCGTGGAATCGATTGGTTGCAGCATTGGCTTACCGACTTGGGTACAGCTCCAATATTCTCTTGGCTTCTATCGCGTTGCTGTTTTACACTCATGGCAATAATATGGAGTGAATAAATCGAATCGAATTCTTTCACTCCGAAATTTGAGTATTTAGGTGTCACTACAGTCCGGTGTGTACCTGGGCCTAAACCAACATTCCTTTTCAGCTAACAGACGGCTGAATCTCCACCTCCATCCCGTTCCATTCACGAAAGCTTCATTGGCGTACGCCAAGTTATTGTGCGGACTTAAAAGAAGATCTTGCCTCTTTTGCTTTCCAGAGATTTTTACACCATTCTTTCTAGGGCGATGCCTTTTCCAAAATCTGCTGTAGAGTAAATGTTTGGTTGATGGTGGGCTTTCCCTAATATGGAGCACCAAGATTTCTCATGAATGGTTTTAAATGCCCGCATAATACAGCAGAAAGGATCTTATAGGCGATGTTAGTCTATAGTTAGTGCAGTCAGTGTGGTCTCCTTTCTTATGGGTCATACAAATAATGGTGAGATTCCACGCCAAAGTAATGCTCTCCTCTGATCAGATCTTACAGATGAGCCGGTGCATATTGAAAACGGGTCATTTCCAACTGCTTCAAAATAGCAGCTTAGTTAGCAGTTCATCAACTTAATTATTATCTTCGATATTGTCACCTTAACTTCGTATAGATCAAGGGGACTGAATTCTCAGTCGTCTTTATTCAAGACGCATAGTTCATTATGCCTGACACCATTTGACACACATTTTGACCATCATCGCTGTTATACAATATTATCAATAGCTCCCAATCAGTTACAGCAATTTTCCATTTTTCCTTGTTTTCCAAAAAGATATAAAAATTTGAAAACCTCGAGCAATTTTAATTCCCGTCAGTGTCACACCATGTGGCTTCTCCCGAGACAGTCCAAACATATCGTCGTCACCATCTCTAGATTTTTGTAAATAATACTAAAGGGTGTTTCAACAAGAGGTGTAGGATTTGAAAGGCCTATCATTTTACAGGTGATGCTCGCAGGGTTGGCATATGGTGACAGATGTGATCTATACATTTGAGAAATTAACCATGTGACGCTACACAGCGCAAGAAAAAAGCCTCCTGAGACGTGTGTGTGCAACGTGTTCGTCCCGAACTTCTCAAAACCCCTCTCCAAACATCTCCATTCATCTACGTTCTCAGGAGCTTGACTTCTCCACAGCCACAGTGCGCATAAGGTTCAATTAAAGCAAGAACTGAAGCCGGAAAACCTGAATACTGACATTGATTTTTGCAAGAAAGACGTGTTTCGGGTAAGGCCCATTTCTACATTGGTGACTACGTTAATAAGCAAAATTACCGAATCTGGGGCACTGATAATTCATGAGTTATTCAGGAGATACCAATGCACCCAGTAACTATTTGGTGCGGTTTATTAACCGGAGGTCTCCAACGGCGTGGGAAAAGGCATTACGGTCAATGGAGCGCGTTACAGAGGCACGATAAACAATTTTTTGTATGAATGTATGTATTTTGTATGAATATGAATACTGAATGTATTTTGTATGAATATGAATACTGACGATCTCGAATTTAAACAGGATGGTTCTATTTGCCATACAAGTCGCGAAACAATCGAGTTATTGGAGACAACCATTGGCCGCAACGATCGTGCAACTTAATTTTAATTTTGGTGGGGGCGAATGCCCCCATTTATTCGGCTTAATACAAGCTATAACTTACAAATTAAACTTAAACTAAAACTTAAAACTAAGGTTGGTTGGAGTGGTGAAGGAGAACGGATTTGAGGTAGGGAGTGGTGCGGTGGAAATCAAAGACGGTAGGGTTTGAGTTGATTTGACGTAGCATACGGGAGATTGGTTCGTTCGCGCCATAGGAGGTGTGGTGGGTTGGTAGATAGAAGAGTCGAGGGGTACGTAGATTTCGAGGGTTAGTGTTGAGGAAAATGGAGTTGTGAAGGGACGCGCATTCAACGTGACCTGAAAGGAGTCGATGAATGAAGAGAAAGTCTGCTGCATCTCTGCGATCTTCGAGGGTGTTTAAGTTGATAAGGTTGAGACGATTTTGATAGGGGGGCAGATTAAAAGGATCGTCCCAGGGCATACCTCGAAGAGCAAATCGAAGAAAACGACGCTGAATGCTTTCAATTCTCGAGATATGAACACGATGATATGGGGACCATACTTGACTGGCGTACTCTAGGAGGGGGCGAACAAAGGTAATATAGAGGGACCTGGTCACGTATGGGTTGGTGAATTCTTTGGACCACCGTTTTACAAAACCTAGTGCAGAGTTGGCTTTGAGGATTATCTCATCCATATGTAAACGGAAGTTGAGCTCGCTGTCACACAAAATGCCGAGGTCGCGAAGAGATTGTACGGAGGAGATAGGTTGGTTATGGAGAAGATAGAGTCGGGGAGGAGATTTGTTCCGCTTATGTGAGAAGGTGATGGATTGGCATTTGGCGATGTTAAGTTCCAAAGAATTTTTGAGGCACCAGATCGAGAAACTATCAAAATCTTGTTGAAGGAGGAAAGAGTCATGGGGAGAGGAAATGGTTTTGAAAAATTTGGTATCGTCGGCGTAAAGGGAGACAGACGAGTGTTTGATGATCATATCGAGATCATTTATGGTTAATATAAAAAGAAGGGGACCGAGATGGCTGCCTTGTGGAACTCCAGAGGTGGCCAAAAATGGAGCGGACTGGGCTGACCTAAAACGAACACTGTAAAAACGGTTTTCGAGGTAAGAGGATATCCATTTTAACAATATGGGTTCAAAGCCGAGGGCAGACAATTTAAAGATAATTAACCGATGAGAGATTTTATCGAAGGCTTTGCTAAAATCGGTTGCAACTACATCGACTTCATTGCCATTCTCTAGGGCAGAGAGGGCAAAGGATACGAATTCAACGAGATTTGTGGTGGTTGACCTACCCTTTAAGAAGCCATGTTGTCTAGGGGAAATAAGTGATTTGAATTGGAAGCTTAGAGCTTCATACAAAATACTTTCGAAGAGTTTGGGTATATGGGAGAGTTTAGCGATGGGACGATAGTTGGTTATTTCATTCTTTGATCCTTTCTTGTGGATCGGGGTTATGAAGGAGGTTTTCCAAACCTGAGGAAATTCTCCTTGTGAAAGGGATAGACGGAAGAGATTAGAAAGGGCAAGGGAAAGAGAGGAAGAACATTTTTTAAGAAATATGGCAGGGAGGCCATCTGGGCCGGGTGTGAATTCGTCATTGAGTTGGTGTAATTTATGTTCGATATAAGACGGATCAAAAATATGAGAGAGAAGTGGGCCATTAGAGAAGTTCAGTAGGTAACTAAAATAGGATGGATCTGGTACAAAGGAGTCGTTGGTGAAGGATTGCTTAAAAAAGGTGGCAAATAGGTTGGCAATGGTGAGTGGATCGGTTGATGACCTATTGTTGAAAGAGAGGGAAGGAGGGTAACCATCGGACTTTCTTTTGTAGTTAACAAATTGGAAAAAGGACTTAGGGTGGTTTATAAGGTTGACTTGCGCATTGTTAAGGTAGCGCTGGTAAAGGGAATCGTAAAGTTCGGTGAAATGAAGATAAGCACCAAGATAGTTGGAATAGTCGGTAAAGGATCTGGTACGCAGGAAAACAGCCCATAACTTATTTCTCTTATTTCGTAAGGAACGAAGCTTGCGATTATACCAGGGAGGACTAGTAGATGATGTTTTAAGGCGGGAAAACGGAACGTAAAGGGAAAAAGAATTAAATATTTCTTTATAAAAAATGGATAAGGCATCATTTATATTTAAGTTGTGAAAGTTAAAGTGGGATCTGCTGAGATATTCACTGATTTTGTGAAAGTTTGCTTTATGAAAGTCGTGGGATGAGAGAGTTGTGGGGGGGAGTGGACTGGAATGAAGAGTTATGAAAAAATGAAAGTAGAAGGGGGGGATGGTAGTTATCGATTGTTGAGAGAGATAGGGGACAAAGTGAGACTGAGGAGTTAATTGGATCTGTTGTGAAAATAAGGTCTAATTGCTTGCCCATATAATTGGATATACCACTGACTTGGCATAGACTTGAGTCTGTTAAGCGATCTAAGAAGAGACATTCCTTAGCTGAGATGGCATTTGAAGCGATGAAAAACGATTGATCATCTGATGGAGTCCACTGTAGCTGAGGAAGATTAAAGTCGCCGAAAATAAGGATATCATCAGTGGGGTCTGACAGGTCAATTAAATGATCGATCGCATCAATAACAAATTGGTAAGATTCGATAGGTTGAGCTGGTAGGATGTAGCAACATATAACGTAAAGGGACTTGAGAGGCAGTGATATTTTTATTGCGACAAAGTCGGCTTTAGAGGATGAAGAAATTGTAATGGGAGAAGAGTTAAGGCTGTTGTCCATCGCCAGTAGGACGCCTCGACAGGGGGAATCTTTATTTGTGCGGGTAGGATCGTCGTCGCGGAAAACATTAAAAGTAGGAGGGAACAATTCCTGGTTCTTTATGTCGGGAATCAAATTGGTTTCGGTCAAGGCGTAAATATCAAAGGGAAGAGCATGCGATTGACGTAGGACAGCATTGGTTTTAGAGCGAAGACCTCTTACATTCTGGTAGTAAAATGTAAGAGGGATGTTGTGGGGTGGAGGTGTGAGGCAGGATGGTTTAAGCGCTGGCAAGGGAGGCACGTTATGGACGAAAAAATTTGTCGTGGTCGGCTCGGCTTCGTTGTAGGTGTGATACTCGTTTTGAGTGAACATAGTTGCCGAATGCAGCAAGGTCGTCTGCTACTTTCTGAGGGGACATGTTAAATATCTCGTGGTACCTGACATAAAGGTTCCTGAGACTGATAGGGTCGGTAGGGAGGCCTTCCTGCTGGATGGAAACCATGACGCTGGTTTTGGTTTTCCCTTCGTAGCAGACCGAGTCAGATTTGTCATGTAAATAGGCAAGAAAGAGACGAATGTTTTCGTATATCTTTCGTTCTCTGAGCCTAGAGAGAGCATATCGACTTTCTGTGGTGCCATTGGTTTGCTGTGTTAGTTTAACAGTGGGGGGAAAAAGGGGATCAAGAATAGGAGCATTGGAGGAGGGAGATAGAGATAAATGATTGGATATGGAGTTGGACGAGGGATGAGATGTGGGGTTTAAGGTATTGGAGTTAATGAAGTTAGGGTACTTAGCTCCAGTTTTAAGGTCGAAGTTGGGAATTGGGTTGCTAGCTGGGTTTGGTGGCGTAGAAGGTTGAGAAGGAATAATATGGGTGGTTGGGGTTAAGTTGAAAGAGACGCGTTGGCGCGGGGACTTCGGTGGAACGGGGGGAATTGGGGGATTAGAAGATTGGTGTGTAAGGGCTTTGTGTCGGATAAGTGAGGAGGGAGGACTAAAATTGGGGAATAAGTTTGTTTTGAAGCTCCAGTTGGGGTCGAGATTAGAGCTTCGTTTTTTGGAAGCATATTTTTTATTTGGAAGGGAGTTGGACAGGGGTCTTTTTTTAATTTTATTGTTAACACTACGATTATTTTTAACACTTTCATTACTCTCGAGATGTGCGTTTTCTCGTTCTTCAGAGCATTTTGTAATTCTTATCTTCCCAGGTTTAGTTGTCTTACCAGGAGGAGTAGGGAACAACCACGAATATTTGGTTGGGATGTTGACTTTGAAGCTGCAGGAACTGTTGGCGTCAGCGGGGGAAATCATCTGGCACTCGCTAATGGTGATAGCGTAACTTCGGTGAAAGAAATTCCGCACCCAAGAAACATCAGCGTGTTGAGGGGCCCCTTCAACGAAGAATGCCGTGTGGTTTCCCTGTTTCAGCTTTTCGAGTCTATTTTTCCATTCGGAGGGGGTCCATGAAGTTCCAAATTGATTGAGCAGTTTGCGTGGAGCGGCGACGGGCGGGATTTTAGTTGGTAAAGGCAAGACGGTTTCGGTTTCTGTTGTTAGGGTGGCGGGTGGAGTATTATAGAATGATGGCAAATGAGACTCCGTGTCTACTAATTCATTATGAATTGAGACATTGTACGGGGAACTAGCCTGGAACTGAATTTGATCGGGTATTCCATCGATTTTGTTGGAAGCCAATCTCACTTCTTTACCGATTTCGGCAACGGTCAACCGAGTTGCTATGAGTTCCTCACTGACATCAATCATTTTTAGGGTCAGGTCATCGAGCGTAGAATCTGATGGATGCGGGATGTGATGTGTTGTTTTGGAGGAGGATTGAAAAAGCAAGTTGAGATCAGTACGGAGAAGGTTGATAGAGTCGTTTATGTGTGTGAGTTCGTTGGACTTAAGGAGGTTGGCAAAATTTGTTTTGAGGAAAGCTTTAATTCCGTCGAAGTGATATTTGATCACTTCGCTCTCGTTGTCGTGGTTAGATTTGCTTTTCGATAGGTTTTGGATCGCTGCCAGTTGCTTTTCGATCATTCTTCCTGTGGACTTGTAAGCATCCACATTACTATCAGTGCAGTTTATTGAGTCTTCAATCTTTTCTATTCTGTCCAAAATAGTTCTGCTAATATGACCATTCTCGGTTAGCATCGCATTGATAGA
The DNA here is from genome assembly GCA_949129095.1 of Volucella bombylans. Lineage (NCBI taxonomy): Eukaryota > Metazoa > Arthropoda > Insecta > Diptera > Syrphidae > Volucella > Volucella bombylans. Next base: position 130,373,736 of record OX422142.1, on the reverse strand, counting down.
CTCGTTGTTGCATTTAATTGCCAACATAACGTGAGCCAAGGTGATCTCTTTGCACTCGTCGCAGTAAAAATTGAAAAGACTGCAATACTCCTTGAGGTAGGTTATGGATCTCCGGGTTAGTCCGATGCATATGGCATGGAATGATTTTCCACAGAGACCATTGCATGCTACCCATTCGGCGTTGGGGTCAACAATTGAGCACAAAACACTAGCACAGCACTTTTCCATTATTAGTTTATTGAGGTTAATTATTGTTTGGATTTGTTTTTTTTTTGTTTTTTTTTGTTGTTGTTTTGTTTTCGTTTTGGTTTTGTTTTGTTTTGGGGTCAAAACTGGCACAGTTGAGTTTGAGGAATCGGCAGACAAAACTAGGTCGACGAACAACGGTAGATATACTGAGTCGGCAGTTTACGGGACTTTGAAAAAAAAGTGGAAAATAATAACTGAACTCGGTATACGGGAGAAAAAGAAAAACACGTCCGCACAGGCTGACAATTGAAAATAAGACACCATTAGACGTCTTTCCTTAGGGCTATGTTAAAAGCAAGGTCTACATGAAGCATCCGCAAACAATTCCAACCCTGAAAGCTAACATTGAAGCCGCCATTGCCGAGATAGAGCCTCAATTAAGTGAAAGAGAGATTGAAAATTTCAAGAAAAATATGAGGGGCTACAAGCAGAGCGGAGACGTTCATTTAAAATATATTGTGTTCCGTAAATAATCACCATGTATGTACTGTATAAAACAATAAATGTTTCCGAGGTATGTATCCCAAGAATTGTTCATTTTATTCAAAAATAAATCCTACACCTCTTGCTGAAACACCCTGTATGGGCAAGCAACCTCGAGTTGAAGGTATTATCCACTCACTTTTCAAATGTTATGTTCTTTACCAGAATTTTGTAACTGATAGCTCATTCGAAATCCGTAAACGCTTCGCAAACTCACCCAACTGCAATCCTCGTTTTTGAATTATCAATCGACTTTAAACTGATACCTGACATCGAAAGAAGTAGAAATCTGATTATTGTAAATTGTCAGGCTTTCTAAAACCGTTAACAGGAGTAAGGAAGTCACCCAAGTTACATATTTATTTCTAGGAATCATTTCACATTCGAACGAATTTCAATTTTGAGACAATCAGCTCCACTTCAGCGTTTTGAGTTCTTGTTTTCCGCATTTATGTTCAACTAGCGTCACATTACTGTCACGCACATATCTGCATAAGAAGCCTGTGATTTATATGCTTGCCGTCACAGAGCATGGGTAAAAGATTAACCATTTAGTCTTCAGATATGTCATGTTTACCTCTGAATTATCGGAATTTTGTTTTTTTATGAGAGAGGTTATGGTCCCAAAGACCAACTGGTGGATCCACTTTGGGTTTCATGTATCACAGAGAAAAAAGTTTCTGCAAATGTTCACTTAAAAATCACCTAGACATTTATTGTACTTGCCTATAAGTACCTACATACATGCGATTACACATGCAACGAAATTGATTCAATTTAACATTCGGGCCTATACATATATGCTTTTAATTGGAACATCCCCTGTCCACTCCAATTTTCAGGTATATTCTCCAATCATATTCACCAATAATCATGTAAGTGCTGCCCACACTGGTGGCTGGGAACGATATAAAATTAAATTCAATCGTATCGTACGCATCAAATTTTAATTTAACTGCCGTTCACCACACAATCCATTGCGATGTATCCGTAATCGTATCTACTCGTACCACATGAACATAACTATCAATGTTTCCTCTGAATCAGATTATTATTTTTTCTCTCTCTCTCTCTTAAAATCCAGATGGAAACAAGAGCTGTTGGAAACCTTCCACTCTTAACCCCACCCTTTATATAGGAATTTCAACAATATTTTGAAAAACAGATTTCCATCTGAAAAGTGGCCACAATAACGAAGAATTAATTAATTCCAATAAAATGTGTTGGCATTCACCTGCACCCTGTGTATCCCATCCAAAGTATGGGATCTGTGGTCAGAGACTATGAGTGCTGGTAGGGCCAAAGGATTCCATGATATTTACAGAAATAACATACACAGCTTCTGAAAGTGATTTTTAAATCAACTAATTATAATTAATTGTTGTTTAAATTATGTTTGTTTATTTTTTCGACTCCAAAAACTTGGGGGTGTTGTGTCAACAAGAACTAATAACCAGCGGAGCGATTGGATTCAAAAATAAACAACAAAAACTGAGCAAAAAGGATAATTTCATTTCTTAAACGTAATGAAATTATTTTGATTGACGAACTCTGTTTCTTATTTTTTATGAAAAGCAGTGGCGTAGCTTCACCTTGCAAGAGATTTGCATATACATACGAGTATGCTGCATAATTATATCAATATGCGTCGCATGTCAGGGATAAGTGATAAGAAGTTAGAAAATTCTGTAAAAATAAAATATAAAAATATACAGTCCGGTGTGGGCCAGGGCTTAACTTCTCGCACTCATTTGTGTTGTTCACGTTTCAATTTTTACACTTCTGAGCGGGGCCTACTGCTTTTTGCCGAATAGGTATAGTAACAGTAACTCGCGCATATCCCCAGCAAACAAACAATATCCAGTTTGGCACAAGCCACACATCAGAGCAACCCAATGGCCTGTTGCAGGGAAAATATCGGTCGTAGCGACTTGAACAAAGAAAAACCACTTCACACGGCACAAAGAAAGAATGCACAAAGAGAAGGAGCCGATATTATTCGATTATCCTTCCGTGGTCCATAATGCACATCGGACAGTTTATATGACAGCTTAAAGCGCATTAACTCAATGCGCATTGCTTCAATACGCTCATATAAACACCACTTCAAACCGGATTGAATATTTCAATCATATAAACTAGGTATATAATAACGGGACGTGAGACCGAGATCCTTGAAACGAAGTGCCACGTTGTTCGCAAACATGCTGTGACAAGAATCAACCCTTCACTTGAATTTTGAATTAATTTTAAAAGAGGATTGATTTATTGTCGATTTGGGAATTAAACCACTTTCGAGTTTGGGGCCCCCTGAATTTCGGGGCCCCGGTGATTGCCACTTGTAACACCCCCGGTAGCTACGCAACTGATGAAAAGCCTCCTGGCAAACAGTGCAATTTTTTTATTTGCTCAAGTATCGACCTATTGTGTCAATTTGTAAATTGAGATAGAATTGGTATTTACCCATTAATTGAGGATGAACAGACGAAGCGAATGACTGTCGACGTGTGTAATATTTTCTTTTGTTTTCAACTTTGAGTTATTAACTAGTTTTTCGAAACGGAACCGATGCAATGAGTTTTACACATCCACTTACAGTTGACCAATATACGTTTTTACTACCATCGAAGTCAAAGGACTTTTTACTCACTTAGTTTCTGTGACCTGTCCTATGCGTTATCTTATAGGGTTTTAATAATGACTTTTGCCGGGGTGGCCTTCAATCCATTAACTTAGTGGGTAGAATATCCTTATGGAACTTCAAGCTGGTCTTAGGCTTTTAATGCTGCACAATTGCATAAGAAGAAACGCCAGAAACTATGATATACGCATTCTTCGTTGATTTTCATATACTGAAATCAACCAGACAACGTGGTATGCGTTTGGGGTGGCAGCAACTTGTCAGAGGAGCTTAACACATCTACTGCATCCGAAGCACATCAATACTTATTTTGTAAACTCATATACTCTCAAATGTCTTAACGGAGCATATCGAGGATATAATAGAGCTAGGCCGTACCAAAACTCTAGGACTAATTTTAGTGGTTAGCAGATTAGACAATTACTGCAAAACTTAGCATCCAACTGTAAACCTATGGTATAGTATTAAATAATGACGGTGGCGGGCTCACTCGAAAAGTGCACATCTACTCGTAAATTGTACGAGATTACAAGATTCTTGAAATTTTTTGAACGATAACTATAACATGAACAAGCATCTGGAAGAGAAACAAGGACAAGGACAATGAGCGACATTCGCAGTTTGGGTAGTTGTATCAGCAAGTACAATGTGTCTCGTATCGCAAAGAAGACTGCATTCCATCCCACAGCTACGTCTATCCTTTTTGCATAGCTAATGTATGGGACGACAGTCCCTTTCAAAATATTGAATAGGACTTGGGCTACTTCATAAAGGCAGTTTCAAGGCTTCCGCTCCGCTCTTTTATTCCTGGATATTCTCAAGCTTCATCTAGACTATGTGGTAGCATGACAATGACATGACAATGACATGACAATGACATGACAATGACATGACAATGAGCAACAAACTTAAAACCCAAACTAATGCTTTCACAAATGGCACTGAAGGGGAATAAATATGTATAAGAATGGAATAACGATTTAAGTTTAAACAAGTTACAATCAGCAACCCACTTTCCTAAGACAAAAGTTTAACACATTGGTGATAAAAACAGATCAAGAATGCATGAACATTCTTTTCCAACCGAGTCTTCCTTAACCGCACTTGAGGAGTCCGATATCGCTATCATCGCATGTAGAAGACCACTGGTATCACTACCTAAGTGCAATCAGAGAGGCCGCTTCTAGTTCAATTTTCGCCTCTCGATCTAAATTCATTTAATATCTCAGTCGCATTTAAAAGATTCGTCTCAACGTTAAGATCATATTCATGCGACGAAAATATCGCAATATCGTCAGCATATACCGCAAATTCGCATTCCCGTAACTGTGGAAAATCTTGTGTCTACAAATTGTACAATATTGAGCCAAGAACTAAGCCCTGTGGAACACCTGCACTTATATTCAACAGATTCGAATGGCTGTTATTAACATATTATACACTTTAAAACAACGACCTGTGGGGGCCGTGACTCAAGTGGTAGTTTTCTGGCAACTAAAGTCTCATGATATGAATGGTTGCCTAAAATACAACAGCAAGTCAATTTACACTAATGGAGCGAAATAACCACTGAGCCCAAACATCTTTCTCTCACACTCTCTACCCAATTTTCCGAAAAACTTAGCACGTGCTCCGGCATTTTAAGAGTAGTCACACCCTATTAATTGTGACAAAAAGCTATGGACTTTGGACAGCAAATAAATGCTGGAAAATAAACGACAAGCACTTGTCGTTTGACAATCTCACGGTTGGCCTTTATGCTACTATTTATTCTACAAATTTGATGGCAGATATGATCGCAATATCACAAACACTATTTCATTTGAAATGAGATCCTTTATCCTTTATCGTATAAAGAGTATCAAATCAAAAAAGAAAGCGTCGAGTTCTAAAGAGGCTGTCAGGTTTGGAGAAATGCTTTTTTTTTCAGTTACACAAGATTAACTGGATAGAGGAAAACTAAGAAGTTGTATCTAGCCAGGAATTACTTCAAAGCCTTCTTAACTCTATGCACTTCATATACCACCGAAAACTGAGGTGAAAGAAACTGCAAAACTTTCATTATTTCGACAAAAACATCAGAAAAAACACTCATGTTATTCATGAAAAATCAGTGCATCATAAAAAAGTTGTTATGTGGTGTAGTGTGCAGGATGGCGTCATCATTGGGCCATTTGTTTTTTTTCGATGTTAGCGATCCCTTACATCGAATGTTGCGTGTGATTTACAGATGCTGCCCAAAGTTTTCGTCACGAAATAGCCCCGTGTAAACCAGATCTTATTAAACGGTCAAGTTATTGCAAAAGAAATTCGAAAACCGCATTATTGCGCCTATATGTATCGAAAGAAATATATCTTCTGCCGCTTACCGTTGGAACTGGGATAATCAGAATTTTATAGCGTTTGTTAGCAACACTTCATTACTCTATTGCCAAGAAAACAAGGATAAGTATGTATAACGCTTCATTTAACTGATGATGAGAAGCTTCAAAGCTGAAACTGTCTATTATGACGGACAGAAGATCGTCGATGTTGTGGGTCTCATATTACTAACACCTATTTGGTTGCACTCTCTTTCACAGCCAAACTTATTTTTGTCGTTTCTGTTTCAATATTTGCAAGAGCAACCGCGAACATTGCACAATTTTCTCCAGTGTGATGTTTAGCAAGTCACGTAACGATGTATCACTTTGTTTTAATCCATTTTTGACAACCGAGAATATCAGTAAGAATGCTTCTGAATTTAGGGAGCCGGCGAGAGGTCCCACTCATTATTCTGTACAACCTGATGAGTTTGGCCCCGATCACATCTCGACGTGGCTCCATATAGCTAGTCTCTACAGGTGTTGTCTGAACTTTTGGTTTTCTTCACGATCTGACTTGGTGTAAATATTTCGCCAAATCACATTATATGACATAGGAGATCTTGTACACAACTCTATAGAGGGCTCCCTTCTTTGCAGACGAATTTCTTGAATTGAGGCGAAGTTGATATTTAGTTCATTAGGAATACTATTATATTATCCGGCCAAATTCTAGATATAAGTTGGGGTATGCCCTACATCAAGTCATCTTTTGCTGCCTATCATCCGGTCCGGCGGTTTTGATATTGCTTTTACACCTTGATATTGGTAAGGAAGACGGGAATTTCGACGGCTTTCATAGTCCATGTTGAATAGTTGGCTCTGCCGGACCATATTCTATGCGTCTTTATGACTAAATTTCCTTGTCATCTCAACATGTTTCTGATCAGGTCGTTTGGATTAACACTTTTTGGTTTTTGTATCTTCGCAAAACTTCCAAACGTTGCTCATGGAGTACTTCTTCGTTTCTTATTAGAGCACATGAGACTCTTTGTTCTTCGATGCAACACTGCTTAATAGCTGAGCTGTTCCGCTATATGTGGTTGTCTGCACAGTTCGCATCACACCAGGGGTTAAGTGAAACCCAGTACATTATATGCGCCAATTCTGACGGCTTCTTTGTGCCGATGCCACTGATTGTCAGCACTTTATGCCGGTTAAGGGATAAGTAATTAGCAATACGTAGATATTCGTAAATACGTTCGTAAAGATGGTCCAAGTCTTCATTTTCCGCTTCGAAGTATCCGACATTATTGGAGTAGATTGCAACAAAACCAATTTACTTAACAGTTTGCTGATCAAACTGACCGCTTTTCTTTGTTCCGTTCCTGAATGTACTCGTACATTGGGGTGTAGAAATCGTATGCTGTTATATTCCGCACCGTAGAAAGCCTAAGACTGTTTCATGATTTCGTGTCATTTAGGATAAGTATTTTGACTTAGTTCTCTATGATGGCATTTGTGACGAAATTAGTCTCAAACTTTGGAAACTCATATACATATTTTATCGTCGAGGAGTTCGTACAAATAATCTTTGGTAGCATAATATTGTAGTTTTCCTCTATAATGGTGTGAATACATTTTGAACAGATCCTTGTGATCTTTAGCTTGATCCAAATTGTTAAAAGTCGTATGCTTACGTGCAATACTTCTTACATTAGTCTGCCGCTTATAAAAAATCCGCTCTCACATAGACCCTGCATCTTTATCTGTAGAAGGTCCTCTTTTTGTCAGACTCACCCCACTGCAATTTGGAGATGATATATGCTTTATATCTGCTGCAATTGGCTTGTTTAAAGTCCGTGCATTCCATATGCAGATTCTATGTCGTCGTTGTTCTGTCAACAGTAAATTTCTCCCTATCCTGGGCTCTTGGTTGCTCTACAATTAAAAGAATTAAGTATTATAAATGTCGTGTCACCAGCAATATCGAAAGTCAAGCCTATAAAGACTGAAGCCGCTGCAAGGTGACATTTCGCATTCTGCTGTGTCAGGCACAGAATATTTGTTGTTGTATAAGCCGATGATACTCGTATCTACATAAGTGGTCCAACTCAGTAAGACGTTATCGGCAGAGTGTTAGTGCTGGAATAAAGAAAGGATACCCAGTGTTGCCAAATCGGACAGAACAAAAACAAACAAAAAACTATACTGAATCGGATATCAAACTGTTTCGCTGGTCGGAAACAGCAACTGCTTCATACAGGTTTCGAGCAAGAAAGGAATCACCTCAGTACTTGTTGCTGAAGCTTATAATTCGGTTGCTACAAATATAAGTAGTTGAATTCAACGTCTAGAGTAAAATGGGGTTGTGTCAACGAGAAGTTGACCGATGCATATCAATGCTTTCCCGGTAAGCCACTTTCCCCATATAGGAGCCTAGAACCCATAAGATAGGTAAACAATCCCGAGAACTAACTATGGCATTTCGAAAGAACATTCGTTGTCTAGGCCTCATTTACTATGCTCTTTGATGTCCAAAAACACATTGTCGAAAAGGTTTCCGGGGTTTATAAAGAGCCACGCTGTGATATTCAATAAAGTTGAATTTCAACTGATTCATCCAACTTCGTCTATGTCACATATTTAATTTAGGTGATTTAGAACTACTTGGTGTAGTTCTGTAATGCCTGTTTCAAAATATGGAAAGGTCATCAAATTCTTAAGTTTTATCTCAGCATTCAAAAAGCTTAATATTGTGCGGTTCAGAGATCTACTTGAAATAGGAGGCAACAATTCTAAAAATGTCAATGTATCCATAAATATTGTAATACAAATGGACATCAAAAGTATGCCAAAGCTATTCGCTCTTGCTATTCTAAAAAAAAAAAAAACTAAAGTCTGCCTTAAGCACTGTTCGTCTTTCCGTTTCTTTTTTTTTGTTTTTATTCAAAATTTTCCAGAACAAGTCTATCACCAACCACTACGAAGTGCCAAACCAACAAGTGATGCCTTTAGAACTAGAGCCATTTCGAAGGTAACTCCACCCCAAAATCCAGCCGGACCTACATTTTGTTGACATAATTCTAGATTCCATGAACGATGTGTCAATAACGTCATTGAGTTACGTGCCTTCATTTAAATTCGTTACTGTTCGTAATCACCTCACAAAGTGTGCGCCGTCAAAATGGGATTAAATAGCGTCATTCGACAAGGTAAAGCTTTCAGCTAACATTTAGTCTCAGGGAAAAAACGCCTCAAACAATTCGACATTCCCGAAATCTACCATCACATGCCCACCTACTCGTATAGTAGAGTTGCAGAATTCAATCCTGAACAAATATTTCAACCGGAAATGACAGCACAACTGCATTTAAAGCCTAGCACCCACTCAGGAGCACATTTGGTAGTGGCCTTTGGCACGTCAACTCTTCCTGCTACTGTCACTTCCACCCTTATTTCTAAACCCTACAGCAAGGTACCAGCCTCCTAGCTATAAATTGAAATTTTATTTATCCAGTTATGCGGAATTAATTGCCTGGGAAAATAATGTTTAGTCAGGAACAATTGAAACTTTTAGAGCAGCCATCGGTACATTCGAAACAAAACCGAATATAGTATTATGCCATAGGTACTCCACAGAAATATGGCTCCACAGACTCAGCTCAACAGACAAGGTAAGGCAACAAAAATGAAAGATACATTATGGGCTCGACTGCAGGGGCTAATGATGTGAAATGAATTGCATTTGGGATGGAGGATAAGCTCCTACCATGCCTGACCTGGGGTAGCCGGTAGCAACCGGAGGAACATAGAAACAATTTACTATTTCATGATTGCATGTCACGTACTCTGTTGTTACAATGTGATACACATTACAAGCAAGCAAGCCCCGCACTGTAATGGCATTTTGATGTCACCCCAGCGCTGTTAAATGTTTTTCGAGAGCACATACCGCCTCTGTGACTGCCAGTCCTGGTTCAAGTGAAGGAAGGACATTTTTGCCAGTTCCGTCCTAATGAAAAGGACACGAGTACGTACAAGAACACGATTCACCACTTTTTGACTTTTACGTTTTTGAAAGTGTCTCCCTGAAGCCCCAAAACCGGAAATCGTACTCTAACCAGAAGAAGAATATGTTTCACCATCATCGTCGTCGTTTTACTAGTTTGACTTCAGAGGAGGAGCGATAGTCCCACTAGGGAAGGGATAACAAAAGAATTGGTAGAATAAAAAAATAAAACCATTAAACTAGGACGCCGTCGTCGATTGCATAACATCGATGTGGGTTTATTGGGTTGGGTAAAGGAGAGGTGGATTTTATTTTTATTTTTTCTGTTTTATGTTCATTTGGACATTGAAATGGAGTAGTTTATCCTGTAACTGTTAATTGGATTTAATCGAGATATTGAGGCCTTTCAAAAGGAGCCGATGTCACAGGATGTACGAGTAGAAACGAGTTTGAAATTGGATATTCGAAAAAGAGGATATTTTTGTGTCTTAAATCAATAGTACACATACTGGTATACCAGGTAACCAGATTGAAGATTGTGAGAAATTTAATTTATGCAAATGGAAGCGAAATATCCCCACTGATAGGTCCACACTTACAATTGCTAGCGCTGAGTGTGTTTACTACACTGGATTTAAACTGAATTTCCAATTGGAAGTGGATATTGATTTTTGGCCATAGACTAAGACTTTTTAGTGCGTTTCGTCATAGCAAGCTTCCCTTTCCGGTCCTAGTACAACTCTTCACAGGTCTTTTCTAGCATCGGATCTCAAAGAATTGTTTTCCGAATGACTATAATGTCCGCTCACTATGAGTCCTTCTGGACACATAGTAAAGCTTCCTACAAATAGAGGCATGGACGATTTTAAGAGTCGGAGATTTATGCAGAGTATGAGTAGAACGTACTCAGTTGGCTATGTGTTACACTATTAGGGTAGCCACACAGTGGCAATTTTCAGTCATAAATTGTGTTTATTCTACCTCCTCGTGATACCCACCAATTACTGGTCTTGTTCAATCGGACTTGACTTGTCAAATTTATAAGAGTGTTGCACATGAGTGCAGCCTATAAAGTCCTATCAGAAATTCCTGATCCCCACGGTGCTATGCAAATTTCCGTTTTCAATTTGTGAAACTTAACATAATTCTACATATATGCAGGGTATTTCAGCAGCACGGTTTGAAAGGCCTATTATTTTACAGCTGATGTAAGGGTTGAAATATAGTGGCATACGTATGTCATCTACAAATTTGAAAAATTTTCCATGGAATGCTACAGAGTGAAAGAAAAAGTCCAAATCGCTGAATTTTATTACGAAAACTCACGTTCAATAGCGGCAATGATGCTAAAAATTCGTGCCAATTTTTCATGCAATCATATGCCATCTGATACGTGTGTGCGCAATATAGGAAAGTGTCGAAAACGACCAAAACACCTCCATCTGTCACCGAAATCGATCTCTCCACAGTCACACTGCACCGATTTTTGACAAAAATTTGGCTCTTCATGCGTTACAAGGTCCAATTAACACAATAACTGCAGCAGGCCGACCACCAGTAGAACAGTGCATTCTCGGATTGGGTCCTGGAAAACTTGTATGTTGCTTTTGATTTGTGCTAGAAAGTCGTGTTTTGGGATTAGGCCCACGAGTGATTCATTAAATGCCAATGCACTCAGAATGAGTAACTGTTTTGTACAGTTTACAGGCCGGTGGTACCAATGGAAAAGACATTATTGTTAAAGGAGCGCGCTACCGAGATATGGTAAATTGTTTTTTGTGCGTCAAGTGTCATTGTGCTTTGTAGACGGATAGAGAGTCAGTTGACAACAGGCAATGGAGCGGTACACACGAGAGGATGCGGAAATATTGCTACTTCTTATTTGACCAATTTACGATCTGCTGTTTTAACGCAGCGTGAATTACGTGAGCGAACAATTAGGCGTTTAACGTCTCGTGCAAACCTTGTCCACTAGAGATGTTTAAAGAAGTGGCCTTGGCAGAGAGTCATCGGAGAGAGTGTATAAACATCGACGAGACAACGATGTACAAAATTTGGCATTAACATACGTTCACTGCGTCGAATTTTTGTGAAAGACCTGAAGATGTTCCCTTATAAAGTGCAAAACGTTCACCAAATGCTGCCTGCTGACCTTTAAGTGAAGTTAATTTACTCTCCTGTTAAACCTGGTGCAGGAAGAGAATGATTTTGTATCCGAAATCATAATGAGCGACGAATTCCATTTTCACTTATGTGATTATGTGAATAAACAAAATTTGCATTTCTGGGGCACGGAGAATCCACAATGAAATGCACAAAGAGCCATAGCATCTCCTCAAAATGGCTGTTTGGTGCGGAATTTGCAGACAAAAAGTGATTCGCCTCAATTTTTTTGAATACAGACAGATGTTAAACGAGTTTCTCTCTCCGCAATTTGCTGGATTGGGTCTCGAGCATTGTAGGTTCTAGCAAAACAGACCAACCGCTCACACAGTTGGGGCAAGAATGGAGATTTTGAATCACCAATTTCCAGGCCCTGTGATCTGACGTTTTGGCAATTTGAACTTTTTGAAATCTCGGGTTTACTTCAAGAAAGCAAAAACTCGGCAAGTCTTGAAAGCCAACATTGAAGAATAAATCACCAATTTGGAGCCAGATGTTTTGCGAGCAACAATTCAAAATGCCGTAAAATGAGCACAAATGTGCATCAACTCAGGAGGCGGTCATTTGACCGATATCATTTTTTCAGCTTACTGTCATCAATTCTACAAAATCACATAAATTTTTCGTGAAAACAGAACTCAATTTATTTTAATTTCCAGGAAATGGCAGCCAATTCACATTATGACATTACTTTTGCCCCACCTTGTACACGGTGATATCGACAGTCTACGAGAATTATTTAAGCAGCTATGACAACTCCAACTTTTATTGTTTATAATTATGTTTTTCAACTTCTTTGATTTTTAGTTTCGCATAATCTACATGCAGAAGAGCATTGCAATCATTGCAGTTTATTTCGCAAGATTCTCTTGCTATTTTGAGTTGACTGATGTTACTATGAAGAAGTCTATACCTTTTGTTGGCTAAAACCTCACCCACAACAAAAGTCGAAATTTAATTCTCTGTCACAAAGTATTCCTGGAAGTGGAAGGAATTTGCTCATCGCAGATTAAGTAGTTTCATGGAGCGGATGGTTGACGTCTGCCGAAATATGTAATTTATCGCTTGGTATTTGTTGACATTAAACTGCAAAAAGTTTTGCTCGCTCCATACAGAAAACTTATTTAAGTCATCTTGCAGAAATGACTTTGGAAATTCTCATGTCATTAGCGGAGGTAGAAAGATTGGAATTCGTTAAAATGAAATTTATATCGTTAATCGTAGGAATAAAGATGATTGGTCCAATATAATTACCCTGAGAGACACCAAATGGCTCTGTACTCTAGGTATTCTAAATAGGATTCAATCCATGCCACAAATTGGCGATAAAAGTATTTATTTTTTGCTTGTTTTGACAAGGGATTGTAATCGGTGATTTTTTAAGCGTGTGATTTTTAATTTTCAAAAAAAACACAGGAAAATTGCAAAAGTGTATAACAATTTTATTTGAGTTGATACAATAAATCAATACTGGCCATTTACTTTTTAGAGATCATTTCATGTAAATGTTGACTACGAATACGTTTTAAGTGGTCCAATGTGTAGAGTCCAATTTTGAAGCACTTTTTCGAGCATATTGTATTGCCTGAGGTTGCTCATCAGACCAAATGCGCCAGGTTTGTTTATTAACATACGCATTCAACTATTATGATACAATTCTTTAATACCCTTAAAGAACTAATTCAACTAAATCTTAACAGATTAACCCTTTGGGCAGATCGCTATGGATTGGGAGTAAGCCCCCATGAACCATATTTTGTCCTGTTTTCCAGAAAATATAAAATTACAATTATTGACCCTCCCCCAATAAACTGTACCAGTTTAGTCTTTTCCGAAAATATTTGAGTCTCATTTTTGACAGGAAACTAAACTGGAAACCTAACATTCAAGAAAGGGTCCATCTGGGGCAGTAGACATTCTGTTTCATTTGACACCCTTCGATATTTTCATCAGGCAAGTAGCTGCGATTGCAAATATAGCGTCTCCCATGCTGAAATTTTGGCAATTAAAGGAACTCTGTCCTGGCTGAAGAAAAACATGATATCTGCAAAGAATATCCGCATCTTTTCGGATAGTCAAGCCGCTTTCAAGTTTCTGGACTCAGTCTCATTAAATGCTAAAACCGCCCCTTGAATGCCGATCATTTCTTGCGGAGATGACCTTTGTTGTGTGCCGGGCCACAGAGAAATTTCAGCGAATTGTACGGCCGATGAAGTCGCCAAAATTGCAACCACTCTACCTATTCTACCGGAAATGGGTATTATTATTATTGGCCCGGGTCTACCCCGGACCACTTTATTAAGCTTATTAACAAGCAAAGCTAGACTTAAAAACTAACAAAGATATACTTAACCTAATGTGGTGTGGTGATGGTGGTGGTGGACGGGGGATATGTTAAGGGAGTGGCATATTGAGCAGCGCTTTTTTTATTTCTTGTTTGCTGCTTTTAGGTCAAAGACTTCGGCGTAGTTGTTCGTTATACGCAACATTCTGGATATGGGTTCAAAGTGACCGTGGTTGGTGCGGTGAGTTCGGATCAGGAAGAGTGGGATAGATCTTAAATGTTTCCAGTTAGTAATTGGTGGATAAAAAGTACAACAGTAGTTTTAGACTATGTTCATAGGAGGACAATCCATATATATCGGCCCAAAGTAAACCACGAAGTGCGAAACGGATAAACCCGCGTTGGACTGCTTCAATTCTTTGAATGTGGATTAGTTTATAGGGTGACCAAATTTGGCTGCAATATTCGATAAGAGACCTTACAAAAGTAATGTACAGGGACTTTGTAACGTAAGGGTTGGGAAATTCTTTTGACCAGCGTTTGATAAAGCTAAGTGCAGAATTAGCTTTATTTATAATTCTGTCAATATGTGAGTCGAAATTCATTTCTCTGTCAGAAATTATTCCTAGATCCCGTACTTGAGTAGTGGAGGGAATAGGCTGATCGCAAATGAAGAAGTTTCTTGGAGGGGGATGTAGACGTTTGCGGGAATAGGTTATCGCTTGGCATTTGTTGATATTAAACTCCAACAAGTTTTGCTTGCACCATACCGAAAACTTATTCAAGTCATCTGGCAGCCAATGGAAGACAGAGGGAAACGAGATGACTTTGGAAATTCTCATGTCATCAGCGAAAATAGACAGATTAGAATTCATTAAAATGAGATATACTCGTATATCGTTAATTGTTAGGATAAAGATGATTGGTTCAAGGTGACTACCCTGAGAGGCACCAGATGTTGCTTTAATGGGGTGAGATACTGAAGACTTCAAGATGACCCTGTATTCTCGGTCTTCTAAATAGGATTTGGTCCATGCCACAAAAGGAGGGGAAAAGCCAAGGTTTTTTAGTTTAGAAATGATAAGTTGGTGAGAAATTGCCTGAGAGCCCATTTCTGACTGTTTGCGTTTTAGAGCAGACAGTAGATAGACATGACCCAGCTACTTCATCCAAATATTCTTGTGCATAGAGGTCAGAACTATTAAGGGCGTTAAACAGTGAGTAAGGCAACATAAAACATGGGAGGAGAGATAGAACGCCGCCTTGCAAGCAACACCTGTTTACCCCCGCAATCACATATTGGCTCTTGTCAGCATCCACAATCAGTCTCCAATTCACAGGCTACAAAACTAGTCATTCGTCTACGCTGTGTTATCTAGCTGAGTTACACATGCCCCCATTAAAAGTTGCGTTGTCGAAAATGCCCTTAGTGTTGATGAAAGTGGGCAGCATGCATTCCTTCTATCGAGTCCCCCTTCAATTCTACTTAACAGATTTTGAAGCGCAATCTCGCAGGGTTTCTGCGTTGGTAAGGATTTTGCATCTTAGATAGAGGATGCATCCGGAAAGGAGTGTTGTGCACATTAATGGTCGAGAATGGTCGATATTCTTTCCATGCTCTTCAACATGAAGGAAGTCAGACTTATAGGTCTGAAGCTCATTGGTAAGCGTGTAATCCTCTATTCCGATATTTGGTATAAAGAGTACTCTCACTGTTCGCCAGGTTTTGATTATGTGTACCAGTATCTAGCTAGTAGTGACGATTCTCTTCAGAGTTACCAGCAGCTGGTCTATACTTTTTATAATATAACTCGCTATATAAAATCGATGCCTGGCGAAACCATCAAAGGAAGCAACAGCATGTTTAATGGAGTCATCTGGAGCTGGTTTTAATAAGTTTACCTAGGAAGTGAGTCTCAATCCTAAGTGACAGAGGCTCTCAGTGTTTCCAGCCTGGTTGAGTTTCCCCTTTTGAGGACTTTGACAAGATAGTTACACCTTACATTTCAAAGGCATTTGAAAGAGTTTGACGTCAGACCCTTTTGCCGAAAATGCATGGATTTGCTATCGACGAAGCTCTTCTTCAATGTTGGGGAAGGTTTAAAGCCCGATATCCACGCAATAAATGCTGATATGCCTTAGGTCTTCATTCTGTTGCCGACACTATTTTTAATTTTATCAATGGTCTCTTGTCTAGAACTTCTAATCCAGTATATTTCGTTGCTGCAGACAGAACTCTCTGCTTTTCATTAGAAAATATTCGTTATTGGACTCCCTTCGGCTATAAAACGGGATCAACAGTATTATGTATAGCAAAGGCAGCGTATGTACAGTTCATTAAATAAGAATACTAACTCGGAACCATAGAGAGAATGGAATTTAACCCTTCAAAAATACAGTGCTGTCATTAAAGCGAAATTTAAACGCCCAGTCACTATTTATGAATGATAACTTGCATCGCCGAAAAGGATAAACTTTCCCTTAACTGTTGTACACAAGTGAAAAGAGACCTTTACCATCTTGGAGTGCGTAACTTTAGGCAGGTATCCAAGGATCGCATTAGCCGGAAAATGTTTTTTTTACAGGTATGTTACATGTCCCCGGACTGCATCGTCCGTGATTTTCCAGCTTGAAGTTTTGAAAAGACCGAGTTCAGTGCTTTACTTATCTCAACACGTTCGCTGCAGTCCCAATATGTGATGCCCCCAGGTGCCATGAGGATGCCTGCGGTCTCAGCACACATGATTTTTGTATTATAGTGAAACATGAAAATCTTGCTGGTGGCTTCCCAATAAATTCCCTTGCACTGAAAATCACCGTGTCGTATGGAGAATCCAAAATTATTTTCCACTGTGGCAACGAACGTGTTAAGACTAATAAGCATCGGTTGAACATACTGTAATACATTGCTAGAGTTCCAAATGTGCGATGTATTTCAAGCATTAGATGCTGAAGGATATTGGATGCACAAATTATAAGATACTCACTGGATCATTGAACGTTTGAAATTGTTGGAGTTCAGTAGTTAGTGTCAATTGATCCTACCTCACTTTGAAGTTAATTTGGAACTCTACTCTGTTCATATTTTTTTGCAGTCCAGAAACCAAAACAAGATGCATTGCATGAGACGATGAATTAAATGTCTTGTTTGAAGTCTAAATTGGTACAGAAAACTCAGGGGAATAGTTGGAATGAACAAAAACTACGACTTTCCAGCACCTAACGGCATCCTGGTAATAGATTTTATACTACCAATCACACGATGAAGTTCTCCATCACTAAAGCTCTGCAAAGTAATCTGGCTTCCTCCATCCTGTCGAATCGGCCGACAAGTTGACCACGTTCTAATCCACTTGGAAGACAGACCCAAATTTTTCTAACCAGTAGTGAAATCTATGGCTTATTTCCTCTAACAGGACACCAGCGCCACATTCTGGACCGGTTTCAGAGCCATCTATGAAGAGCCGACAACATTCTTTTCCTGGCGGAGATTGGGATCGGAAACATTCATGAGCACAGGTAAAGTCTATTATGTATAGTTATATTCACAGCAACCTCACTTCTGAGTTAAAGGACAGTCGACATGTAAAATCATCAAAACTCCAAGGACTACTTCCTTTTAGGCAGAAAACATGATATGAATATCAAGTGAAGGGAGACTCATCAGTGCGTTTATCAGTGTTTCGTTATCAGAGCAAGGTGTGCTTGGGAAAGCCCCCATGCAGCCGCGATAGACTGTTCTTTGAAGTCCGGTAAAAGTGAGGAGTTCTGTGAAAGCTTGTTCCACCAGACCCAATATTCTTAATATTTGTTCTTAATAATTGTTCTTAGATTAGATTAAATTAGATTAGATTGTTGTAGGAGGTGGTATAATGATTTCCAGATCACTGCGGACACAGATGGACTGATTGTTGTATCCTCCATTTAGAGCTAATCTATGATGCCGCAATTTGTGAGTAAGGCAGCTAACTCTCTAGGTTAGCTGGCAGCTAGGTCCGCCTCTTCGAGATAGAATTTACCTAGGTAACGTTGGCGTGTTTTGATTAAATCATTGCAGTCACGTAGTTTGTGTGCTGCTGTTTCCACGTCATCGTTGCACAATCTGCATGTATTGTCTTGTGTATGCCCATGGTCAGCAAGTATTTTTTTCACACGGCAGTGATCAGTCGAATCTGACTTCTACTTAATTGTCGTAGCTGTTTCGTTTTTTGGTGGCAACTGTTTGGCATAAAGTTCTTGGCATGTCTGTTTCCTTCGGTTTCTCTCCAGAAATTAATCTTCTTTACCTCTTATCCAGGTTGTAATACTTCCTTTTATGGTGTTTATTTATAGCCCACAGAATGGGCTTTGGCATCATGAATTGGGATGCGGATCCTTTTCTGGTTCGTCTGATTTTTCATTGCCCTCATATCCACTATGTCCTGGCACCCAAATCAGATGGACTTTGTTTGTGGTGGCCAATAGTTGTAGGAGTTGAAGGCAATCCCAAGACCAGTTTTGATTTTATTTCAAAGGCGTTAATTGCAAGTAGGGTTGCTCTGCTGTCGGAGAGAATTTAAATGTTTTTGTTTGTTATGTACGAGTATCTGTTTAGGTTCTACTTAATGCAAATACGAAGCTACTTGTATCCATACTGACATGTAGGGATGTTTTAGTGAGAGGACCGTATACTCCGGCACCAACTCCTTCATTTGTTTTGAATCCGTCTGTGTACCATACATGTAAGTCCTTGGCAAATGTTGGTTTTTTCTGTACCCAGTTAAGACGGTCTGGAAATGTAACCTTAAAGTTATGCTGAAAGTTATATCGTGGTAGACATTTGTCTCTTAAGTGTATTCCAAGTAAATAGTTCGTTTTTCCTGAATTCATGAAGGATTGCAGTATGAATTTGATTCATCTTCTGTGATGAGCATGTAGGCATTTACCATTGCTTCTTTCTAGTTGAAGTGGTGTAATGTTTAGGATAAGTTCAAGCGCATTTGTTGGTGCGATTTTCACAGTGTATAGTGTTCCGACTAGTGTCAATAGTCTTAGAAAGATGAGTGTTACACGTAAGTTTTTCATACAGGTTGATTCCTAGATATTTGACTTCCGTTGAGAATTCTATAATTGTTCTTGCCATAGCCGTGTAAATCCGAAAGACGCTTCTCACGGACAAGCCCCATTTCTTACACTAAGCTCTTTTATACTGGCATAAAGCCGATAGCGCTTTAATAATTTTTGACGAAATGTGTTTAGCCCCGTCATCACATACTGTTCGCAAATAATGTTCTATTCATCAGCATTGTTCTTCTTTACGAGTTAGAATTGCAGTGAAAAGTTGCGACGTCAAAAGCATCCTAAATGTTGAGAAAAATGGCCGTAGTCCTTCTTGTCGACGGCGCCTTCAATTTGCCATAAGCAAAGGTAATATTAGACGAAGATTGGCAGTAGTTTTCTAGAGTGAGTTCGAAAAAGATTAAGCCTTACAAGCTCTTGCCACTTCCGTTTGGCGAAACTGGTGGAGTAAAACCCCCCTCAACGAAGGATGAATGCGATTCTCCACAACAGCTTGACTCAGCTAGTTCCGTTGTATTCATATAAAATCCAGTTCAGGGCGTTAAACAAACCAACTGAGGTAATGCTGAACTCTTTTAAAAAAAAATTCTAGCCGAATATTTTGTTTAATGTCTGTTTTCGAATCCCAGCAACGGATGCCGTAAGTAAAACATCGGAAGCGGAGTGCCCGAAATCGTCGAGTATGAAAGACTCCTGTATTTCGTATGGGCAACCTTACACCATGGACAATATAGCATTTCAATGAATCTGCCCAACAGCATTGTATATGTAATTTTTTTGTTATCACAACAAATTAGTAAATTATACAACCAAACCTAGAATTTGAAAATAGAACGTTAAAAATAAAATACCCACAATCATACGAGTATCAAAGAATCTTAAATTTTCGAATGTGAAACATGATGGTTTTAGGAATACACCTCCCACATGGCATTGCACACGTGCCTGTCAGAAAAAAGAATACCGTATGACCTCTCCGATTTATTCAGGAGATTTATTTACATTTCTAAATGGCAGGGTTCATCCATACGGAATTATAGCAAAACTAACTTCATTGAATTTATTTGTTGTATTCTGGTGAAATACTAATTCAATTTGAAATCAATGAATTGCAGTTAATCTCTGAAATTGTATCCAATACGCCGCATAACGTTGTTTGACTTTCAATTGTGTATATACATATACTCGTATTTGTCTGAATGTGCTAAAAATCCGATTCCATTGTTAGAATTTAAATCCTAATGAACTCCATAAAAGCGCTGATATGCCCAATCTCCCTCTGGAAAAAACGGTCTCCTCTGACGTGACTCATTTAAAAATAATCGCTAAATGAGTCTTGATGTCTTTTTCGCTCTTAATGGTGGAACACAAATAGATGTTGAGCCAAATTTCAAATTGGAGCAATGGCTTGAAAGATACCCCTTAACTTATTAATATAGATAAAAGAATGCTTCACCAACCAATAAAGTTGTCCGGAAGTATAAATGCTTATAGTGGCGACAGCACTTTAAGGACACTATGAAACCAAGAGGAATAATGTAGGCATTCGTTACGTGAACAAATAAACATCGACAAAGATGACAGAATCGATTTTTTTTTCAAAATGGTTCGCTTTGGAGAAAGTATCATTCATTAAAATGATGTCACATAGATAGAGTCGAGTCGTTTTGGCAGGCATTCCAATGACTCCCACGTGCAATAGGTTCCTCAACTTGAAAAGTCTTTCGATTTGTCAAAATAAATAAAAAAATCTTTCTGAAACAACAGTTCAATGCCACATAAATATGACAGGGAAATTGGATTTTCCATATATGTATGTTCAAACAAAACCCCCACACGTCTATCTGTAGTATTGATCTGTCAAAGCAATGACCATTCAACAGATACAAAGGTATCTAAAGTCAAAAGAGCTGGTTATGTATAATAGCTGATGCCAATCAGGTAAACATCTGGACGTATTCGTAATTGCGATAAAAATTGCTTCCGAGCACGGTATTCGTATAAAGTGTTTACACTTGAAGCGGCAACAATGAATACCCGCTGAGCCGCCTTGTGGAGGCGTAAGATAATTTCATGAATCACTTCGGTTTCGGGGAGTAGTTTTCTTTTCCTATACATTACGCCTATGGCTGTGGAAATATTCATTGAATTGCTGTCGAGTCAATAAGTTTCCGGATCGACGACGATGAACGTGTCACCCATACCAAAGCAATAGGAACATCGCCAGCTGATGGTTGTTAGATGCGGCTGCTGCCAAATTGGCTTTGGCAAATATTGTAGTTTGCACTGGGAACATTCGGCACGGTCTGGTAGTTTTCATGATAATCGGTGGTCTTTTGGAGGGATGAGACGATATACGAGTAGTACTTTCACAAATGCTTTGTTTGATGTGTTGATGGCAAGCTAATTTGTTAATTAGTCATGATTAAATTTGAAGATGATGGAATGAGAGTGATGCTTGCAGATTAGCTAACCATCAAGAAGTGAATTGAATTTAACTAATCGCTGAAACTTAAATAATGGAACTTAGGTCAGTAGACAGAGATGAGTTTAAGTTGTTGTCACATTGACCTAATATGGTGTAATATGAAGTGAGTGCTAGTAATTATTTAGCACAGAATATGGAAGCGGATATCCCTCGCTCCATCAAACTAATATCCGAGAATTTTAACGTCGAAAGGATGTAGCGATCTTTAGCAACTTAATGTGCTTTCATGTCCCTCCTGTCTACTCAACAGCACAACAGCTAAAGGACCATGACCATAAATTCTTCTCCTTCAATCCACCAACATCAAGACGACAAGAACGAAACTGCAAACTGACTAGTCTAGTAGACTTCTGTAAGTAGGAGCATTTATTGGATTTTTGTTAGCCTAGAGAGACTGAATAGTAAGAATAGAACCAATTCCCCAATTGGTTTAGAAGACATCCGTACAGATATTGAAAAGGTCTTGAAGGACTAGCCTTTCAACCGTCAAGGTGGTTGGTAATTATTCTTTTATTCATGTCTGCTGTTCTACAAATAAAAGTGATTCCGCGTCTTGTAAGAATTATCGAGGCATATGCTTTCCGCAAGTCACGTGCATGATCCTATTCAACTTATATTCGGAATGTTACAAATGGTTTTGACACTGACTAATCAAAATACAGAAGTGTAGATCCCTGTGTGACAAATTAACTACAGACCAAGCCTTTACGCTTGTGGAAATCCCGCGACAGACGAATGAACCCTAAGACAAAATTTGCCATCTTTATTTGAAAGCCGCATTAGGTTGCAGGCGAGTTTGAGATACTGAGAAAAGGTATTTTGATGTAAAGGCTGTTTCTAATATCACATTCCATCGGTTTTTGTGCCTAACGCAAATTCTTGTGCCGGTTCAGACACAAAACTGAACGTAACTCTGTTGGGTAAGTGGAAAGGTAACATCTCAATTTCAAAGCTCGCCAAACAAGAAAAAATATTAGCTATCCCAAAATTGAAGGAACCGACTAT
The DNA here is from genome assembly GCA_949129095.1 of Volucella bombylans. Classification (NCBI taxonomy): domain Eukaryota; kingdom Metazoa; phylum Arthropoda; class Insecta; order Diptera; family Syrphidae; genus Volucella; species Volucella bombylans. Next base: position 130,351,050 of record OX422142.1, on the reverse strand, counting down.
CGAGTTTCTTCTACTTCACCACCACAAAAATGTTGAGGCTGCAGAGCCACCTCCCTCATTTCATAACTCCCTAATACCCAACTGAACCTGAGACGCTCTGCACTGTCGCGCGTGTAATTTCTGTTGGACTTGAGTAGCCTGTTTCAATGACGTGGGATATGGGAACCCAGCGCACATTATTCGTCAAGTCCATAGCAGTGCACCTTCGAGTCAGTAATGACAAAATTGTCCACAGGACTTCATCAGGATAGAATTTTATGTACCCCGACTTTCCGATTCTGATGTTCTGCGCAACCAAAGGCGAGCCTTCTCAAGTACTCGATTCCTTTCCAATAAACTTTCTCCCACGTGGCATCCAAGTTCAAGCAGATTACCTTCACCCTCGCATCAGGTTGCAAAAGCACGCTTAGCTCTGTCCAAAGCAACATTCATATGTTCTCTTTTCAATGCAGATATTGATCTAGCCGGATCCTAAGGCATCTTTCAACCTCTCGGTCAGCAAGTGGTTGGCCGTGTTGTCACATGATCGAAGACTTTCGCCAACCCATTCTAAGAGGATTGGTTTCCGACTTCTAAAAGATGATCTCCAATATCACTACGTCTTATGGAGATTACGCTACAAACGCATATTAATGACCCCCATCTTCTGGACTGATCTGGTCGCGATCAAATCGTCTGCATACGCTATGACATGGTGAAGTGAGCTGACAAGATCACTTGTGTAGATCTTAAATAAGATTGGCGATCACTTGTGTAGGTCTTGAATAAGATTAGCGATTAAACCAATATCAAATGTTCCAGCCGAAGTCTCATCGACATTCTTCTCCAAGTCTTTTCCATGTCAACGAATAAGGCACCCGTGCACTGTTTCCAACTCCATTGGATGTAGAGGTTGTGTCACTATTTCTCTTGAGTTTTCTGAGTCCCAGATACGACAGTTTTGTTTGTTTACATACCCAGACAGATGGGTAGGCTGTGTGGGAAGGCGTTTGATGATGACCAAAAGCAGTACGAACTCTACGAAACATTTCCGCGATATTTTCACAGTTTTTGTAGTAAATTCTCACTATTTCAATACGTTATGTGTGTATGTATTGACTCCTATTTAATAACCTCCTAGTTTTTAAGTATCAAAAGTCGTCGCAATGATAGTTTAATGTTAACAGCTCGATAATGGCGAGAAACTTAAAATGACACCACTTGTTGCTCATTCGTTGTATAAACTCGTCCATTTGTTTAAGGTACCTGCCTGCATGTCAATGCTCTAGGCGCTGGGGCCTTAGAGCTACGTTTGCTCCAAACTTGTAGAGTTTTATAACCAAGATTTAGTTGCTGCAAGCATAAGCTACGGAATGAATTTAGAACCCCAACCGAAGGCGGTAGTCGAACTCATTGAATACTGTGATTCCAGAACGATGGGACTTTTCATATGTTGCGATGCTAATACTTAGAATAATCTTCTTCTCTATTTCATACTTGGCTCTTAGTCACCTTTTGCTACGAGAGCACGACCGCAAGTAATCGACTTAACGTTTCCAAAACGTATGGTTGGGAAATTACCGGCTGAAAAGTACGTGTCAGGTACATAGAATTCAGAGTCGGATGCAAGGTCTCGACCTTATGGAAGAGATGGAATTCACAGAAAACTAACCGGACACGATTTAAGGAGGAGCTCGGCTATTCCAACAACGCTCCCCCGAAGCTCAGGGCAAAATAAAAGCTAGAAGTGGCTGTTCAGAAACCGAATGTTACCCTAACCAAATGTTTTGAAGAAGCATGCTTACCAACGCGGAAGATTTTGCGAGAGTGTGCTTCAAAATATGGTTGGTAGAATTCAAGGCACAATCGGCATTAAGGGTGCTTTCGACAACGCAACTTTTTACGGCGGCTTGTGTAAGTAACTCGGCCAGATAAGACGGCATAGATGAATCACTAGTTTTATAAATATAAGAAATGCTGGTGAATAGGACATTGATTGCGAATGCTGGCTGTGGCCAATATATGGTGGCGGGTGTAAGCAGAGGTTGCCCGCAAGTCGGTGTTCTATCTTCACGGCTATGGTGTATGTTCGTCGACCCTGCTCAACGCGCTCAATAGTTCCGACGTCTATGCACAAGCATACGAGTATGATGTAGCTGTACTCTACGAGTACAGTTGGATCCTGTCTAGTGACAGACTGATCTAAAGCGTAGACTTAATCGACGATTGGTGCACTAGAAATGGAGTTTCAGTCAATCTCAAAAGTGAGAGTGAGTTCTCCTTACGAGAAGGAGGAAGCTCATCTAGTGCTTGAAGGCATCACCAATCAATTCTCCAAAGAAGCTAAGTATTTGGGTGTCTTCCTGGATAAGAAAATTCTATGGACAAATCATACTCGTACTACGTCGAAAGTCCCCACGGAGTACCGTGTCGACCATCGCCGAGTGTACTTGCCAACTAGTGCACTCGTGAACTCTTCTGTTTTGCACAAAACCAAAAAAAAATAAATAAAGAAAAACAAAAAAAAAAAAAATTACAAAAAAAAAGTAGGGCAGTGCAGTGAAGGAAAAAAATTATTAGTCATCTACCTACAGAGTTCACAGCGCAGTCGTGATTGCGGATTCGTTGACGTTGTTAACGGCACCCCCTACGATGTATATATCCAGGAAAGCAATCATTGTGTACATACTCTCTATATATTTTACGGATCATTCGATGTGGCTAGTCAGTGAATGCAGAACTTTTTCCACCGACTTTCCTTTACAGTAGGCATGTTGAGCTGTTGACAGAAGTCTTGGATGAATTCAATTTTACCTCGTATATGGATAACATTCAGTCGTTTTCGAGCTTTCAGAAGGAAAGATGATCGATTTATAGGTTTGAGGTCTTTTGGTACAAAATGAGAATATTTTCCGGCTTTGGGAATGAAAACTAAATGGACTTCTCTCCATGACAGTGGAATGTGGATCAGTTCTATACAGCTCCTCATGATATTCTCTAGCGTAGCCAGGATAATATCTGAGGACCTTTGTAGCTCGGCAGGTATTATACCGTCCAGACCAGTAGACTTGTATGGCTTGAAGCTATGCAGCGCCCAGAGCAGTTTGTCTCTTGTAATCAGACCATGAATTTTGGTCACTGTTGCAGTAGTCCTGTTTGGGTTACTATTGGCCGCGCATTGGGAGCTACCTGGAATTATACAATGGTTTTACTCACGGATTTAATTTCTGATAACCTTTTGATCGATAAGTATATATCAAAACGAACTTTTTTTCCCCCTTGAGCCTCTGCTCATTAAATACCACACATTTTCTATTGGATTCGCATTTCGAACTTGTGATGGGCAGTCTAACGACTCTATAACATTTCCTTCTTTCCAACGTGTGCAGAGGTGACTGCGATGTCTTGGATCGATATCCTGTTGAAAAATGCAGTCGTAATTGTTTGGTCCATACAGAGATTCGGCTGTTGATGTTGTTGGTAGTTGGTAGTAATTTTAATATTAAGCGATTGGGGAACGATCGCCATGCCATCCAATGTAATACAGTGGAGGGCTACGCGAAAGTGAAAGAGCTCCTAAAGGAAACGACGACGGAGCACTTCTCATTCACACCGAAGTGTGAAAAGCGGCAATCGATGCTGCTGAAGGGGTTGGAACCGTCTTCTGATCCTGAGGAGATCCTGGCACTGATCAAAGAGAAGGAGTGCGAAGGACTAAAGTTTGTAGGGGTAAAGCCATTTACCACAGCTAGAGCCAGGCGAGAGAAACGGAGTCTGCCGTTCGTCCTGGTGCAGCTCAGTCCTGAAAGCCATCTGGATAGTCTAAGGAGTATCAATGTTCTAGACTACCAGGTGGTTCACTATGAAAAACTAAAAAGGAGCGAAGGCATTATACAATGCGTTCGCTGCCAGGGGTTCGGGCACGCCGCGTCGAACTGCCAAATGCAGCCTCAGTTTCGAGGAGTGTTCTCTGGGTGTTGACGGAGCATCCGATAGGTCGCAGCTCTCGTGCGTATTATGTGGGAACGTGGGACACACCGCAAACTATCGGGGTTGTCCTAAGTTCGCTGACATTAAGAAATCAAAACTGGCACGGCAGCAGAAGGTGGAGGTCAAACGTTCACCTGTTCGGTTTCAAACACCAGCCGTCACGTCCCAAATTTCCTACGCCCAAATGACGTCAGGTAGGGGGGCTACGGTACAGCAAGCGACTGTTGCTTCTCCGGCTCCGATGCCGAGAACAACGGAAGCTGCACCCAACATGCGAGCCATCTTGCTCGCAATCCAAGGGCAGATGGCTCAGCTGCAAAAGCAGATTCAAGAACAGGCCAAGCGGGTGGACCAGAACTACGCGTTGCTGCCGGGCCTAACGCAACACATGCCGTAATGGGTACGCACATGGTGGAGCAAACTCTGAAGGTCCTTGCGGTGAATGTGAATTCATTGATTAGGATCGAACGAAGAGCCGCGATGTTTAAATTGCTACAAGACCAAACTCCTGATGTGCTTTTCGCTAGCGAAACCAAGCTAACCGATAAGCACAAACTGGAGTACAATAATTATATTGTTAGAAGAAGAAACCGGCCCAGATCCAAACGTGGAGGCGGTGTCGCGATCTTCATTAAAGAGGGTATAAAATTTCACAGAGTGTACAAGGGCGTGTTGCGCAGGTTCCGGGTGTTGTAGGCAGTCGTCGTTTACATCCCGCTCCGTAGTGGAAAGCGGCTGTACTTGGCCTCTGTTTATGCACCTGAGGCTTCACAATCCACTCTATTCATTACAGAACTCGACACGCTCTTTCGACTTCTTAGGCTGGAATCGGGGGAGAATTATTTTATAATCGGCGGGGATTTCAACGCTAGACATAGAGATTGGGGAAATAATTTGCTAAATACTAGAGGGAACCTACTACTCGATTGGTGGGGTCAGCACGATGTCATGTACCCGCCTCGGTAAAGCGACGGATAACCCGTCGTTTCCCAGAGGCGGGTTTTTTTTGGATCTACTGCTGTACGACGAACGTATACGACTGACAGGTACGGATTTACAAACGCTAAACTGTCTGCGCACATTCGTGTATGACAGCGACCATTGCGGTTTTAGCACCGAAATTACAGTTCCCAACGAAATTGGGGAATTGGAGGAGTTTGTCCAAAGATATTCTTACAACTACAGTAAAACTCGATGGACACGGTTCTCCGCAACCTTGACAAGAGCGCTCTCCTCGAACACGCTCCATCCATTGTCCAATAGGAATTTATCAAACGAGGAGATCGACAATTACCTAAAACAAATGGACGAGACAACTAAACAAAGTATGGACACTACAATACCGCGGTATCGACGTACAACTAACGAAGACCTGATCCGCAATCCTACTATTGACGCACTGCACCGACAGAAAGGTAGACTTCTGACCAGACTTAAAAACTTGTACAGACAGTTAACTGACAGACAAGATCCGGAGATTAGGACGCTGAAGTTTTTTTTTATTTAACTAATTAATTTACTCTTACATGCTAGACAAAAAAATGCTTAAAAATTAGCCTAAATAACTTACAAATAATATTATTTTAACTTACTGGCCCCATGCGGGCGCTCTAAGCTAAACCTAACACTTAAACTATGTCTTACGACGAATCTTACATTCTAATTTTATATTCAATTTAACATTACTTAATACTAGAACTAAGAAAATAAATTTTAACTAAAAACTTAGTAAATGGACTGTTTTTTTATATTACAAAAACTTAAAATTAAAAACCTATAGACTACCTAACCTACTTAACCTAATTACATCTAATACAAACACACACATGTGTGTGTTTCCGACTTCTGAAAGTTGATTTTCAACTTCCAGTCATCGCAATATCGCTTAATTTTGTCGAAGTCACGCTGCATAAGTATATTAGTGACCTCAATCTTCGGACCTGATCTGTACGCGATTATGTCGTCTGCGTGCGCTATGGCATGGTGAAGTGAACCTATCAGATCACTCGTGTAAATGTTGAATAGGATCGGCGAATTTACCGCACTCTGTTGCAGACCGTTTTTAATGTTAAATGTTCCAGCAGATGTCACATCGCCATTCTTCACAATGAACTGTCTGCTGGAGAGCATATCAAAAACAATATACAGCAGTGGTTTACTAATGCTCAACCTGTCCAGCTTGAAAAAGAGTCCCTCTAACCATACTGTATCGGAGGCCTTCTTCAAGTCAATCAGGCAGGCACCAGTGCACTGTTTCTTGCCTTTATTCCATTGGATATCAGAAACCAGTCTAGAAGTAGCATGAATAATATCATGCCCCGCCTTGAAACCGAACTGATTATCCGGAACTATATGTTTGTCCTCAACCCACTTAGTCAGGACTCTATTGATCACCTTCTCGAAAACCTTACTGATGTTTGGAAGAAGACTAATCGAGCGGAGATTCGCCGGATTGGAAGTATCTTTATCCCTTTTGGGGATCGGATGTACCAACGCAGTTTTCCAATGCGCTGGATAATGTACATTATTCATTGCATTATTAAACAGGATGGTATAAATGTTGACCGCTTCTAGAGGGAGATGTCGAAGCACAATGTTCGGTATTTCATCGGTTCCCACTGATTTCTTACTTCTAAGTGAATCGAAGATCATTTGGAGCTCCTCCTTCGAAATGAACGGGGGTAGTACCCTATCGTTGGTAGGACGCTGAAGTCGTCGATTAAAAATGTGCAAAAGTTAATAAAAGAAAATTACAGAATTTCTGTAGGTTTGTATTGGAACAACAAGGTTCGGGCTATAAACACCACCAACCCGAATATGTTTCCGCAAATAAATAAACTATTTCGGAGAAAAAATCAAAACGACCTTCAGTGTGTTAAAATAGCCCGGACAACTGACAACGAACGGTTACTGACAATAGCAGGAGTTGATCCAAATGAGGCCGCTGATGATGATGACTTCTTTGTGATCGAGGATCCACAGGAGAAGGTCGAGGTCATAGGGGCGACTTTCCAGGAAGTATACAAGGCCAGTGATACCATTGGCCCGAATTATGATCTGGACAATCGCGTCTTGGTGCATAACTGCTACATTCGAAATGAAATAGGGAACTGGCGATCCGACGGCTCTGGTTTCACCCGGTTTAGCGACGAAAATATTGCAAATAACGTCATTGCCAGAGAGGAAGGACTCCATGAGATCTTCGACACAATCAGAGTTATGAAATCAGTGGGGGCCGATGGTATTCCGAATATCGTGCTTCGACATCTTCCTCTAGAAGCGGTGGACATCTACACCACCCTGTTTAATAATACAGGCTAGGCTGGGGATCAGTAAACCACTCTTGTATATTCTTTATAATATGCTAACCAACAGACAGTTCATCGTGAAAAATGGTGATGTGACTTCTGTTGGAATATTTCAAATTAAAAATGGTCTTCAGCAAGGCGCGGTCAATTCGCCGATCCTGTTCAACATTTATACAAGCGACTTGATAGGTTCACTTCCCCATACTATTGCGTATGCAGACGATTTGATAGCGTATATAACAGGTCCTAAAATCGAGGTCATTAATACTCTCTTGCAGCGTGACTTCGATAAGATAAGACGATTTTGCGATGACTGGAAGTTGAAAATCAACTTTCAGAAATCGGAAACCATTCTCTTTAGGACGCCGTTGTCTAGAGCCTCTAGGGATACCAGGAAAAATTAGAGAAAGTTCTCGATCATTGGACAACGCGGACAGACTCTTGCCTGTCGAAATGTAGTCAGATACCTTGGAATCTGGCTAAATCAGTTTCTGTATTTTGGCAAAAATGTAAATGCTGCTCTGGCCAGGGCCAAAGGTGCTTTTGCCCTTACAAAGAGACTGTTTTATAGCAGATAACTCGATGCGAGGGTAAAGGTAATCTGCTACATGGCCCTTATCAGGCCCATGCTGGTATTTGGTTGTCCCGTGTGGTTCAATGTACGAGCAAGCTTAATAGAAAAGATTCGGGTGTTTGAGAGGGCTTGCCTTCGCCTGTACAGAACACCAGAGTCGGAGTACAAAAAATTGTATCCTAATGAGGTCCTTTACAACAGGGCGAACCTAATACGAGTGGACAACTTCGTAATTAAGCTGATTCGAAGGCACATTGCAAGAGCAATGACCTCGACGAATAACCTGATATCTGGGGCTTACTACCCCAATTACCTTTACCACGAGAGTGTGCGATCTGACGGCTTCGTTCCACCGGAAACATTCCTCTACCTAGATCAGTTAGGGTTGATCCAGGATAGATCAGCGGTGCCGTTAATCTTCCATGTCGCTCTGACAGCTGGGGACAGGCGACTCAACTACAACAGAGACGTCGCACACGGCAGTGTGGATCGCCTCAGGTTCAGTAGGGCGGTGGGGAATCGCGATAAGAGGGATGTCGTTCGGCAGCACCAGCATTTCTGGTGGTTGAATGATGGGGAAGATGTTTCGTCGTCGTTTCCGTCAATTACGGACCAGCCTCACTAATGAGGCAGAGCTGACCAATCTATTTGCTCAGTAAATAGCGATGGCCAGCTTACATAGGTTTAGGTTAGCATTTAAGAAACATATGCATATATCAGTGTATACAAAGGTGTATACTGATATATGTATATGATCGTGTATAATGTCTATGTGTGTTTATGTGTGTATTGTGCATTTAGGTTAGGTAGGCTAAGGTTTATTTTAAGTTAGATATTAAGTTTTTATAAAAAATAGAAAATTATGTCCATATGCTAAGATTTTGTTAGCATTTTTTTTCTTAGCTTTAAGTATAGTAAATAAATATTAGTAAAGAAAATGTACGTAAAGTCGAAAGACATAGTTATAAGAATTTAGAGTAGCTTAGAGTAGAGTGCCTGTGTTGGGCCAGTAAGTTAGTATAAGATTGTTAAGTAATTGTAAGTTAGCATTTAAGCATTTTTTGTTAGTATGTAAGAATTAGTGATTAAGAAAATAAAATGCATTGAAAACTGAAACAAAACAGAGATTCGGCAGACTTTTTCAAACCCTTCTGGAATAATTACACCATGAATTGTGCATCGAGGTTTTGTGAGAATACTATTAACTTTCTGAATCCTTTGGCCAGGAAGCATCCATAAACATGAACTTATTTTGGATGTTTTACAATGCGTTCTTTTCTTATCATTTCTTTTGTCCATGGTATCTTACAGTAATGAGAAACAAAAAAAGATGACTCATTTATAAATAAATTGCTTCAATCCCAGTCTAAATTCTGTGTTGCCCAACGTAGCCTCTTTCCAATATGTTTCTGGGTCGGTAGCGGTTTAGATTTGGTACTACTGTTTTTGATGGGTCATAATGTGTTGAAGGCCACTTTAATTCCTTTACTGGAAAATTTTTCCTTTGCGTTCTACAGACTAATTTTGGGGCTTTTCCGAAACAATTCACAAATTACTTTACTTTCCTTAGTGGGTTTGCTTGTCTTAGTTCCTCTAACTAATCCACCGTCGACATTACCGAATTCCTTGTCCACTTTACCATAAATGCCACTGATATTTTTTGAATATTTTGCTACCGACTTGATACTCATTTGCGGTCCTTTTGGGTGAGCTATTAAGAAACACTTTCGAAACGCTTTTTAAAAGCCATACTCATTTCATAATGATATTATACCCCCGAACTATGGAAATTAACTGTGGAAGCGAAAACAATGCCCGATCGGCAATTAAATGCAGAAAATAATTTGGATACAAAGCATGTGTGTGTGAGTAAAGTAAACGAAGTAATTTAACGCCCGTTTCTCTGGAACACATTGTACAAAGTAAATGAATTAAAATTCGTGAACATATTGAGTCCGTTTGAAAGGTTTTTGTTGTTTAATAAGTGGAATAATGTATATTTCTGTATACGATCAATTGGAATTCAGTACAAGATATTAATCTGGTTTGAATACTCAACAGACATTGTTGATAAATTTCGATACAGGAAGTCCTTGTTATGTGGCTCCTTTCATGGCTTTTCGGCTGTTGCATATGCTTGTCAAAAGACTTAATTTACATGTGTGAGTTAGGTGCGCCTAATAAGGACGAAGAAGAGAATTCCTTTATCGAGGGATATTTTATTTAAATAAAAAAATGCCGTCACTCTAGTATGGAAATTCGATAAAAGATTTAAGAATACATTTCCTTCGCTTTGGCATGATTCATAAAATCGCTTTAGTCCTATTCCTATATTTCATGTAAGAAAGAATATAATTCCAAAAATATGTAAGTATTTCTGTTACATATATGTATGTGAGTACGATGTGAGTACGAGTTTGAGTGCTTTTAGGAGGTAAATCCATCACGCGAAAAATACATTTCCAAAACGTCCTGTTCGTAATTTTTTTTCCTTTATATCCGAAAATATCAAAATGGATGAAAACGAAATACAATTCTCCATTGAATACTTTATACACACTATCATACGCGATGTACGATGTACTATAGACACAATGCAAACATGTTCAATTCGATTTAAGGATTTCTTGTCGGTAATCGCTTACTCATTTAACCGTGAATTTATTTGAAAGGAATAAATTCTTTGGAAGCCACCTAGTCGATTAAAAAAGGTCTCAGTTTTATTCCTTTATCCATAAATCTATACAGATGTTCCTGTACAAACGACATTGGGATGTGCTCCAATTTTTCATCAAAAGCATGCGGAATGGTTTGATTTGTCATGTGAAGAATATAACAAGGGCACTATGTAGGTACATACCATACCCTCTATGTAGATTGTGGTTTCATCCTGTACAATCATCTTTACTCCTCATTCAATAGAAACCCATTGAACAGAAGACATACAAAGACACAAGAACACAAGATATTCGCATAAGCGACGACTTTAAATAAGTTCGTCGACACACGTGTGCTACGAGCTCCTTAAGTGATCCTCAATTACTTCCGCTCCAATCCAGCGATGGAGGGTACCGCGAAGCGATTTATCATTTAAATTCATTCCACGAGGATATATGAATGTGGTTCCACCTCAGAAATTGTTAGAGTCATTTTCCCTGGGTAAACTGTAGATATTTTTGTATCTATTCGCATATAAGTTATAAGAACGAAGATTGCTCGTACACTTGTACCCTTCCAACTAAAATCTTAGCTCCAGGTCTATACAGGATGATAATGATGACGATAATGCTGATGTTGTTGGTTAGGTTGTACTGTACTGCGTTGGATATACTCGTATTGGAAGATGTGTCAATGACATTTGTGGTAGCATTCCTCACGGGTTCATTTGAAAAGCATACATTAGTGCTGTGGCGAAAAAGCCTTAACCTTTTACATAATGAGTAAGGCTGACTGTGTTGTGCCATGCTGGGAAGGTGATGGATATTTTGTCAGCAATAACACAATACAAAGTTGGGAACCTTCCAAAACGACTGAAATTTTTAAATCGCACTATGTCTGCCTGTTTAGAGCACAATCTATTGTATTGATTTGATGGGATGTCAGGTGATAGAATCGAATGTTTTCATTTTCGTTTGAAGTGGAGAGGGATTGACGAAAAATCGAGGAAACGTTCAGGGGTGGCTTACGAAAATTTCTTCATATGATAGCAACGATTTTCAACTTGTGAACAACAATAGATCCACCATACTTCTCAAAAGGGCGACTTGAACATATTTTGAGTTGAAAAGTTTTCAAATGCAAGTCAAAATTTTCATATTGATGAAAATGCTTTAACATTTGAGAGCTATAAGTAATTCATGGCTTTAAAGGGGTCTCCTTAACAGGTTGACTCCTTCCAAATGTAGATGTGCGTGGCAATTAAACGGAAGAGCTCCTTAAATTGGCTTACAATTAGGTTATGAAGTTGGTTCGTACATTGAAAAGGTTATCCAAACATTAGCTGAAAATGGTTTTGGAGAATTATATACCCATTATCGTGGGCGCATACTGAGAGAGAAGATTGAGGAGCTTCTCACAGCACCAAAAGTAGGTTCAACAAAAAGGTGGCTAATAGAACATTGATGAATGATAAAGGTAACAGAGATGATGTACAAGAGAAAAACATCTCTTAAGTAGTCTTGAGTCAAATTCATTCAATGTGGCCTGTGGCTCGGAAAGATTCGAAAATTTCAAAAAAATTCCTGCAATTCTTTTTGCACGGCGCAATGTTTGTTGAATAATAAGCAGGATACCAGACCAGTTAATTCGATAGGTATTTACTCAAATTTTCGTCAAGACGTTTAAATAAGAAATTTGGCTCGCATTTTTTATGAATTGAAAGGCGTTCGCGTAGACATAAAGATGCATGAACTGCACCAACTAAGAGAAGACAGATGAGACTTTCATGCTCGATACAAGGCAGTGCGAAATCACTGACTTCAAATTTATTATCATCTGCTTATGTATCACCATTCAGCTACATTCTACAACACCATCTTATAATGTGGCCATGACTCTATAAAGGAGGATCAATGTGCTATTGCTCTTTTGAAGAGTTTTATATTCTCGTATCCGAAGTTTGTCTGAAGTCATTTGTCGACATCTTACTCGGAGACTTCACTGCCAAAATTGGTATTTTTAATAGGTCCATGGAATTTTTCCGCTTGCTGCGCGTGAGCACTCCGAAAGAGGAAAAGATAGGGGACTTTGTCGATGAATAACTTCACCTGATCCATCTTATACAGCGTAATTTCGTGCTCTTGAAATTAAAGAAACAACACAACACAAGCAATACCATGCTGGGACTCTCCGTCGATAGACATCCAAATGTTACTAAGGGCGAACATTCACTCGGACTACTATTTTGTTGAACATATGTTTTTTGGAGATATGCCAGAGTCTCTTCCAAACGAGCATTCCTTATACTCTAGATTGTAGAGTTTCACTCAGTGATGGGATAAGAATACATTGTATATTCTGTACAACGGTGACGATGATCGAAAGTCCACTGTAAATGAAATGAACTACTTAGTCTGGGTAATGATACTCAAAAGTAACATTTCTGTGTACATGCCTTGCACGAAATATATTCGAGTATTGTACAATAGCTTCATTTTTTGCTTAAGTCCAACACAGCTGCTTGATATGACCGTCTGCCCGACAAGTTGTATAAAGCAGAGAGAGATGATTTGGTAAGGAACACGTCATCTGAAAAACATGGTTGGACGATTAGTATTAAGTATATTTTGCCTGAACTAGAAGAAATCATTTAAACTGCGTCCAATAAAGGGACATTAATCTGCTCAACATCGCACACAAATAATCGGCTGTATTGTACTTAATTTCAACAAACCTTATCAGTACATATCAACCAGACTTTCACACTTGGGTAGGTCTCGAAGATAGTCCTTAATTCAGCAACTTTTTTCTCAATTTAAAGAATGCTATTTACACAAGACAAGGCTTAATTTTAATATCATTGCAGAGCTAACATTTATTGTGCAATCAAAAAATAATTTACACAAATCGATTTCTTAGCCATCGTTCTGGAAAACTTCTACAAAACTCGCAAGACTATAATTTCGGAAGTCCTTTCAATAACTTACATACGTCATTTCACTTTCATTTCATTTCATTTATTTAATTATTTACAGAATCTTTTACATTGGACTTAATTAAAGCCTATAAAAGTAAAAGTTAATTTTAAGTTTTAAGTTTTACCTATTCATAAATAAGCTTTGCTTATTCTAAATTAAAATAAACTATGGAGAAGTTGGGGAAGCGCGCTCAAGGGGTTTGTATACCCCTAAGGTGATTGTTCACAGCGCGGGCAAAGGAAATTTAGGGAGGAAGAAAAGAAAGGTACCGACCAGGAAATACAGATATCGGCAGGGTATTCCATAAGCGAGTTGTACGGCTTAGGAACGAATCACGATATTTTACAGTACGTCCGAAAATGGGCTTGAGGGTATACTGATGAGCATTCATAGCGAGACGGGTGTTACGGTTAAAAGTTTGAATGGGCGGAATTCTACTGGCGATTTCAGTGGAGCACTGGTGGTGGAAATAGCGATAAAACAAAGTGAGACAGGAGACATTACGTCGGTGTTGGAGGGTATCAATTGACTGACTGATATTAGTATCATCAATGAGCTTTATCGCACGATTTTGAATCCTATCTAGCAGGTGCGGAGATGTTTTAGGAGCACCTGACCAGATGTGGGAGTCGTACTCCAATTTTGGGCGGATGAATGCCTTATATATTGAGGCCAGATCAGAGGGGGTAAAATATTTCTTACATCGCTTGAGGAAACCTAGACATTTCGCAGCATTTTTGGCGATATCCAATATATCCAACGTAAGTTGTAATTGACACACATACCGAGAATGGAAAGTTTTTCGGTTTCGACGATGCAAGTGCCATTCATAGACAGCATTGTGTTTTGGAAGCATTAAATTCCACTCTGTTGATAGTTCCCCAATTGGTTATGCTGTTGATATTCGAATTTAATGAGCTTAGCATACGCTGCCGTTCTCGTTCTACAGCTGAAGAGCAGGACCGTGAGTCCGGAAACGAATATGAAAAGCAGAGAGTACTGTCATCAGCAAAGGAATATATTGGATTAGAAGTAGCGTCAAGAAATCATTAATGAAAATTAAAAAGAATGTCGGAGACAGAACAGAGCCCTGGGGCACACCAGCATTTATTTTGTGAATATCAGACTTGAAACCGTCCAAGACAACTTGAATTGACCGTTCCGAAAGGTAATTTCTAATCCATTGAAGAAGAGAGTCGTCGATCCCAAATGCACGCATTTTCGACAAAATAGCTTGATGCCAAACTCTGTCAAATGCCTTAGAAATATCAAGTGCAACTATCTTGCTTTCGCCAGATTGATGTACGCTTTGGTTCCACTTTTCGATAAGACATGCCGTCAAATCACCAGTGGACCTGTTGCTACGAAAACCATATTGCCGGTCATTAAGAAGTTTTCGTGTTTCGAGATATTTCATGAGCTGACGATTTATCAGCGTTTCCATGACCTTGGAAAGAAGAGACGTAAGTGCAATGGGTCTGTAAGAGCAGAAAGAAGATGATACGACTTTTTTTAGGGACGGGCTGGACAAATGCTGTTTTCCATCTGCTCGGGAAGAGTCCTAAAGTGTAGGATTGATGAAAAAGCTTACGCAGTGGTTTTGCCAGCGAGGAAGAACACCTATTCAGAAGAAGGGGAGATATACCATCTGGACCAGCGGATTTATGTATGTTGAGATCTTTAAGTACTCTTGCTACTACACGAGTGCGAAAGTAGATTCGTCCCATTGAAGATTCGACGCACTCAAGTGTAGGCGGAGACAAAGCACAATCTGGGAGTGTTGAGCTGGCCGCAAAGTGTGCAGCAAGCAGATTGGCCTTATCCAAAGAGCTGACATCTGGAATGTCATTGTAAATGAGCGTTGGGATGGAGGATGAGGCGGAATTTCTAATGTTTTTGACGAACGACCAAAAATGTTTATTTTTTGCCTCAGTTTTTGGTCGTATTGGAATTTCACACGCTTAAGAAGGTCGTTGCAGTCATTTCTGGCTCGTTTGAACTTTTTTCGGTTTTCCTCTGTCGGGTTGGTGTTGTAGGACCGAAAAAACATTTCTCTAACCCTGACGGCCTCTTTACAGCTCAAGTCGTACCATGCCTTTTCTTTTGGTTTGATACTCTTCATCCGATGAGGAATAGAGGATCTCATTCCAAAGAGAATGGTGTCTGTAATCATATCAGCAGCGGCATCCACGTCGTTATCGAGGAAACATAACGACCAGGAAGCTGTTAAGTCCGCTCCAGTTATCTTTCTCGTATTGCCATACGGTTCTTATAGGAATTTATTCTCTAACTGTTTGGTCGGTGTACGAGAAATTAGCTGATATGACACAATGGTCCGACGAGCCTAGAGGGGAGAGCACATCAATGGTGTACTTATCAGGGTGAGAAGTTAAAAACAAGTCCAGGGTGTTGGCGGTATGACTATCAACGTCTGGTATTCGCGTGGGCTCATTTACAAGCTGCGTTAGGTTGTTTTCCGCAGCGAAGATCTCAACACACCGTCCTTCGGGTGTTGTCTGTCCAGAATGTCGAAGCCACCCAGAATTGTGTATATTGAAATCGCCCGTAATAACGATTTCAGTATGAGGATATAGGGATACAATTCTTCGAATGGAGTCAGACAGCGCATCAAACTCGTTAAAAGTTGAATTGCTGTCCAGTTGGGGCTTCTATAAATAAAGCAGTAGTGGATAATTTACTTACGGAGATGGAATTTTAACCACATGAAGTTGAATTCCGGATTGGAACATGGATCACATTGTGGTGGCGTTTGGTAAGCTACATCACTACGCACATAAATGGCGAGACCGCGGTGAGAGAAGAATAATGGCACTAGTTCGTAGCCAGGTAGCTTCAGATCAGAATGATCTGATTTATATATGCAAATGTATATATAAAAAGAAAAATAAGATAATGGATAATAAGATAAGCGCCCTCGGTCAAATATTTAAATAGGACTTTATCAAATGTCTTGGTTCCGCAATTTTTCTATTGTCCAAAGGTTGAGCGTTCCATTCTCTGACAACATAAACAAAAAATTGGTTCTCGGAGTTTCTACAAGTAAACCTTGATTGTATAAAAACAAAAGAACGAGATGAAGTTGGAAACTGGAGCTTTTCGTCTTGGCAAATCAAGATGTTGTTTAATGTTGTTAGGGCGAAAAATTTGAAATAGGTGTGCAGACTACAACCCAGAATCCTGTAAGTGTATCATGATCATATCGATTAAGGTTATAAACATAACGCGTAATGTTGCTAAAGGCCACTGTAAGATTCCTTCGGCTTTCTGAGTTGCGAAAATAAAAAATTGGACATCCATAGGTGGCGATGTGTAAAATTAAACTTTTAGCTAAGGTAAGCCTTGTATGCTGAGGTATAAAGTGCTTTGTCAAGAAAAGGGTACGTAAACATCCGTATATTTTACCAATAATTATTTGAATATGTTGGTCCCATGTAAGTATCGAATTTAACCAAATACCTAAATTTTTCACTTTATCGACATATTTCATAGCAGTGCTACCTAAATATAGAGCTGGAAAATAGCTGCTATCAAGCTTGTAGATTACCAAACACTTTGACTTTTATTGGATTCAGTTGTAGGTGATTTCTTGGCGATCAGTGAGAGATTTCCTTAAGATCGCTGTTAAGTTTGATGGAGTACTTGTAATATTCTCAGCTCGCAGCTCGTAATGCTCATCAGCATATAAATGTATTGATGAGTGTCGGACTGCTTGTGGGAGATCATTAATAAACATAGCGAACAGCAATGGCCCAAGAATTAATCCTTGTGTTATTCCAGACTTTCAATTTAAGTGGCGGGAGGTGTTTTGCCCAACCGATACGACTTGATTCCTTTTAATTAGGTATGAAAGAATCATATTAGCTGCAGAGGTACTGAATTTGAAATTAGTCTTCAATTTTGAAAAAAGTATTCCATGGTTGACAGTGTCAAATGCTTTTGAGAAGTCTAGGATATAAAGAAAGGACATCGGGTCGTGTTCCGTTGCAATTCTCAGATCATCTGTCCCTGAAACCAGACTCTTGGCCATTCAGAAGCTTATTTGCTCATTTGTTTACAAAGAAATTTCTCAAAGACTTTGGATAAAAAAGCAAGAATAGAAATAGGTCTAAACTCAGGTGCGAATTACAGGCTTTTTTATTATCGGTATAACTTTAGCAACCTTCAAGAAAGCAGGAAAAGAGGATGTCAAGAAAAATGTGTTTTTGAGGGTAGGAAGAATGTGGGGTAAAATTATTTTTATTAAATGTGCATGGATTTCCTCAAGGCTTTAGACTTTATTTGAAGAATGGCGCACAGATCGCAAAGCGCACAGAGAATGAGCCGGTGCGGCAATGTCAGGAAATGTACTTTGAACTTTAGCGAATTCCGTATTTAAGAAGTCGGGACTTATATTTTCAAGGATTATCACCTTTTGTAGACTCACACAAACTCTCAGATATTTTTCCACAAGGTTTTCGCTGGCAAGATTTCATTAAATCGCTTTGAATACACTCTCTTCTTAGATTCCCTTATTTTCACAGAAACACTGTTTCTTAAAGCCCGGAACACTGTATGAAACTCAAGTACTCGGAATCTTTTCCATCGTTCGTAGGACAGGTAGAGTTGTTTTATAGCTTCTTGTACTTCAGGTGTAAACCATATGATAGTGTTTGTTGGCATGTGTTTTGTTTTTATTGAAATATGTGAGTTATAGAGACTACGTATGGTATTTTGTAAGAAATTTATTTGATTATCCGCAGAATTCATAAAATAAACATCTTGCCAATTAACCTGCAGAACACCCTCTTCCAACATACGAGTAATTAAGTTTATTGCCCTAAAATCCCTATATTTATACAAAGAGACTACTGTTTGCGCCGGAGGATGTCTGAAGGTCGCAAAAATCAAGTCATGTTTTTAGAAAGCAGACGCTGACAACTGAGTGTTTTCGGGATTTCTTGTAAGAAAAAGGTCTAAAAGGGTTGATAAGGTGCTTGTGAAATGCGTTGGATTAGCATTATTGATAGACCCTAGACCAAGAGTACTGATTTTGTTTGTAAATGACAGCGAATTGTTTTGTCACTTTAGACAGATTAGGAAAAAGTCCGCTATTAATTCTGAGTCTTGCCAATCAGTGTTCCCTTGGGCTGAGTAAGGAATCAAGAAGGATAGCTTCATCATAACCATCCTCGTTTCTCGATCCGCAATCAGAACTCTATATGATTTGTGCTTGTTGCTTCTTGTCTTAAAAATACACTTGACAGCCTTCCATTGGATATGTTTGTAGACCCATTCGCAAAGCACTCCGTTCTTACAATCGTCGGCGCAATATTAGTTAGTCATTTGCAAAGCCGCTATTTAATATTATAAATTATAAGAAGGATGTGCTGCTCTGTGATCTTACTAATGCCTAGGAAATTCTTAGCTTCAAAATGAACTCGGGGTTTGTGGACTACTCATAATTTCACTGAGAATAAGACAACGCTCTCTTGTCTACATTATCTAAGGAATCTGAGAATGTTGGACTTTGGTTAGGGAAAAATGAAAAACTTGGTTCAAAGGAATACGATTTATTTCAAATAACTTTGACTTTATATAGCGACAAGTATGTACATAAGTTTGTTATGCTAGTGTCAGTAGTTTAGTAGTAGTACTCGTATATACACATGTATGTTTTGTATGGTAAGTATTGGGTGCTACGGTGTCAGCACCTATTACATATGTACCAGGTGAATGCATAAGTTTTTTCCGGTTTTTTTGGTGAAAAAAAATTCGTAATTTTCTGGGGAAATTATATATATATATATATATATATATTTTTTTTTTTTTTTTTTTTTCAAAATATTGGACATACACATTTCGCCTATCTTTCAGGTAATTTATGAATAGCATGCCATAAACCTGCTTGTCTTTTGCGGCAAAACATTCGTCGAGCCATTTTCCAACTTCCTTGAAATCGGTCTGCGGGCGCGTGCCTCATTAATGTGAAGAGGTAATAGTCAGATGGCGCCAAGTCTGGGATTTCCTTTCATGCCGTTGAAGCAGCATTTCACAAGTGACTGCGATTTTCCATTTGACCTTCATTCAAATCGTGTGGTACCCATTTACCGGAGTTATTGATCCTCCCCATTTCTCATAAACGTCTGCTGATCGATACATGTAATGCTTCTGCTAATTGCCATTGAGTTTGAGTTGGATCATCATCCAACAACTCCTGCAATTTCACGTCTTCCCACTTTTGTGGTCTACCAGAACAAACCATGACCTCCAACAGCTTTTTTATTTTGATTAAATAAGAAATTTCAGGCACAAAACTGGACATGATCACTGAACGATAAAACAAAGGCGCTACTTTTTAGCGGACTCAACTTATGTGTGTTTGTAGTTAAATGTCAGACGAACACAATGACGTATGTATCAAATTAATACGCTACGTACTTTTCACTGGAAAGACCGGAAAAAACTTATGCATACACCTCGTAAGTGGCTGCTGCAAACATATGCCGAATACTCACAGTGATAGTGCTCCACGGTATCATCACTTTCACAGCAAGCGTCGAATGATGTTATATCACTTATGCGCAGCACACTAAATTCAGTGCCGCATCTTATATCGATCTTAAAGCCATACGTGAGGATTTCTACATTCCTTGTCCGGATCAAATTCTAGCTCATACCATTCCTGGAAGTAGAAAATTCTATTGTATATTTTTTTTCAGCAACAGGTACTGGGCAGAGCAGTGCCGCGCATGAAACAAAAAGCCGAGAGAGACCATTCTTTGGAGTCACGCATAAGCAGCAGTAACGCATTTTCGTGAGAGTTTGTTTCACTAAACAAGTACCATATGAGTTATATAGTAATAGTTAAATCACAACCATGTCGACACAGAGGACAAGCACCATGTCATATCGAAAACGCCTTAACACTACAAGATAGTCGACAGCGCCTTAGATGTTTTTGAAGTGGCATCTTTAATCCAGAAAAAACTTATCGTGGCGTGTTTATATCGAACATGTGTAGAACCATAAAATCATAAAACAAAACAGAAAAAGAACATTAGTTAAGGGTAGTTTTTTGTATAGATAGCTGAAGAATTTTTGAAAATAAATCAATTGAAATGTACGCCTCAACTCCACCAGTTGTAGTAATTTATACACTTTGGTCAATCGAGCTGAATTTTATTTTCTCGTTTCCCCCAGCCGTGGTAAGAAACGCAGAGAAAAGAATCTGACAAACAGAAAAATCGATATAGATGGAATTGAAAAAAAAGCAAGCGTTTTTCGTGGCTTAGCCAGCGAAATATATAATTGTAAGGAGGTGTTTTCGTTTACAAGCGGACATATCTTCAGGCACAGCTATGCCATCGGTTTTCTTGTGCAAACATCAAGATAGGAATCAACAGATCAAAAGTAATCAACGCCTGTAAAGAGCTCGTCGAAATTTACTAATTTATTGGCAAAACCCTCCCAGATATCCAAATGTGCGGAAATCATCAAACCAGTGCACAAGTATCGAAAGGAACGTGAAGCCAGCCACACAAAACTAATCGCAGATGGAATTGGCCAAGAAGGGTATTTTCAAAACGAGGTACTTGAACGTACCTGAGAAAAGTGTTAGCGCCCTCACAGAGGATTATGTACTGCCAAAGCCAAACGAATCTGTAGTTGAACAGCCTGAAAATACACCTAATCTTGACGAGTTCAAAGCACCACATCAGCCGACAACAAATTAAGTAATCAAGAATCAGATTTTCAAATAAATAGGTTCAAACGAAAAAGGTGCAAAGTATGTTCCTTTATGTGGAAGGACTGTATGCTGAAAAAATTGCGAAGAAACACAAAAACAAGCAAATTCCATAATCGATTAACTGAGAATTGAATATGATTCAAAAATATATAATCTGAATAACGATAAAGCAAATATTCAAAGAACCAATAACGCCACAGAAAAAGGACCAGATGTCTCATGTTTTTAACGTAAGTACCTGCCATGTGGGCTTAAACTTACGGGATGCCCATACATCCATGGGAGCAAGGATACGCCTTGCTATCGCTCACAATGATATTCATTTTTGATACCAATTCGGAACTGTGTTGCCGGCACAAGTTCCACCCTTGGTATGAGTCGAGGCCGACCTAAAACCTCTTACTGCTCTTAGGGTCGCAGCACCCAGCACTTATTGCAACTCCACATTGAGTCAACCAAGGAAAACCAAAGGAAAACCAAAGGAAAACCAAAGGAAAACCATAGGAAGACTCTTACCCGCGATTTTGGATCTAAACCACAGCCACCATGACGCTCCCACAAGGGGGCCTACCTCTAACAAGTCAGGCCCGGACCGAGATCCGGGGAGCTCCTGACTCCCATGGTACCGTGATTTAAGTCCTGGTAGGGACTACCGCCTACAAGACCTATGACCGGCAGCTTGTGACTGATCAAATCGTAGCAACCTTCGGTAGCGTCATCTGAAGATGTTTACGATAAGACCAGTACTTTGCTCTGCCCCCGTTCATTATTAGACAACGTCATTAAAGGGTGAAGCCTTGATAATTGGGCGGGGGCCCAGAAAAAGGACCAGTTAAATTAAGTCACACTTCAGCCGCCACGGGGACATGTGAAAGAAGTAGACGCTATAATTTTACCTTCGCTTACTTGTGCGCAGCCGGATAAATCTTTTGAATATAAGCTAAAAGTTGTGTTGGTTCCTAACACAACATAAAACATTTAAATGTTTACGATTTTACATATAATTTGACAAAACTAAAACACCACCGAACACCACGGATAAAAACACGAAATGTTAACAAATGTCAACATCCTCGTAGCAGATGGTCTCCCTCTAGTACACGTATGTACGTAAAACGAGGTCAGCAGTCATCTCACCGTCACCAAATTGATCATGGCTGACTTCAAGACAAGGAGAAAGGATGCACTTTTGAGGCGATTACTTCCTACATACATGTTTAATAGGGGGGATTAATAATTGTAAATGTATAACACTTATGAAACACAATACATGTAAACATACACATACATAAATGTAAAATCTTAACATATTAATGTATTGAAAGAAATTCAAAGTCAAGTTTATATGGTCATTGCCCTTCTTATGTAATATCATAATTCTATGTTAATTTTACAGTAGCACCCAAAAGCGAGGTTTCATGGGAACTAGATGAAAATTATATAGTCACTTGTCAGTTAGCATTCAATAGACAAATATAGTAAAGTTTATAACGTGGATACAGAAGTATTTTATTTTATATTTTTTTTGAAGTCAATTAATTTTTGAGCCAAGACAACATTGCTTGGCAATTATTTCTAATTCCAACTTGAGTTAGAACAAGTTGAGATAACTACATTTTACCCTTTCCATATTCAGTAAATCTGAGAGAAATGACAAGGTGATAGGAGAAAATCTATTCGTAAAAATCCTGGAAAACGGCGTATATGAATATTGTGGGACAAGCATTTAAATTTGGCAGAAATAAGTAGAAATGTCCAGTCCAAAACATGAAACGATGTTGTCATTGTAAAAGACGAAAGCACCCACTGAAGCGAAATGCCCTATGGCAAGAGTAAAGGAAGTACACCGGGGAAAAGACGGGCCAGTTCATGTAGTATCGCTCAAACTGCAAAACAGGAACGACCATTCCATAAAATATGCCCACAGATTAAGGGAGCGGACAAAAAAATGTCGCTGCTACTAAGCTTCAAAGTGCTATGACAGCAACAAAGAAAAATAAACAACATCAAAATACTTTGCTCTCAGTTCTGCTAATCATACGCCCCTCAAAGGGGAGTCATATAGCAACTCCTGTGGGTGCTGGTTAACAATGACATTCCTAAAAAGCTTAGTACAATGGGTATACGCAGATGACGTGATCATAATAGTGCAGGAAATTGTACACCTTTCTGCAGCTAATACCACTTAACATACAGATAAAAAAAACTTGCTGGAAACAGTACGATACGACGCACTCACAAGCACAAGCAGTAGGTAATTTCTGACACCGCGCTTCCCTAGAGGAGCTACTGCCAGACATCCCAATTCTAACTGATGAAATTCCTTCTTTGGTCGACTTCGACATTTCGTATGATATAATATATCCGGATAAGGAGAACTGGCAAAAAACTGCAATAATCAGAACAAATGAAGTTGCAATTTTCATAGTCGGCTCGAAAACAAATGAAGGAACAGGATCTGGTATCTTCTTCTCAGAAGACCCAGAACTAAGAGTGTCTAAAAGACTACCGGACGCAAACAGTGTCCTCCAATTAGCGGTTGTAGCTGTCCTCAGGGCGGTTGCAGCTAACGCAGATCAGTCGGTATTCGAAAGAGATATCGCTATCTACATCGATAGCCAGGCCGCACTCAAGGCAATATAATCAACTAACATCAATTCTGATATAGTCAGGGGCTGTCGCACAGTGCTCAGAATGCAGTCAGAATCGGGTGAGGCTGGGTGCCAAGACATTGCGGTATAAAGCGAAATAAGCAAGCGGACGAGCTTGCAAGAAGAAGAGGGCTACTCGATAATAGTGAGGTTGCTAACATCAAACCACCCCTTTGCATAGTAAGGGGCACTATCGAGGAAAAAATCATAAAAAACTGCCAACCTAAGGTGGTCACGTATTGAAGTATCCAAGGCTCTCTGGCCACCTTTTGACGGCAAAAGATCTAGGAAATTAATAAAACTAAGCAGGGCTAATCTTAGGATAATAATAGGAATCCTGACAGGACAACAGGAGACTCAAATTGTTAGAAACGGATATTTGCAGATTCTGCGGTGATCTGCAAGTTGTTGATGACATAATACACGGACTGTGTGGATGGTAGGCACAAATTCAACTGGTTCGACAGGGATCGTTATGGCCCCGTTTTGGTGTTTGGTGTCTGTGTGATGACATATCCATCACACCCCTGTTTTAACCAAACCTTAGGGGATATAAATAGGACATTAGAATGATAGCCAAGTTGCCCGAGAAAACAAAGTCCTCATTGGACACAGTTGGAAAAACGAAGGTGATGGCATCATTCATAATTAATTAAAATCGGGAAGGAGCGGTGGGAGAAGAATTGACATTTTACTCACGTGCTGATATATCGTATTTTCTTTAGCGATAGCTTCAAAAATGACCTCAAGAGCTAAAAGATATTGTATTATCTCAATCCCAAACTACTATGTACCAGCTATGAGAGCGATGGCTTCGTGATCAAATCAGTAAATTCCGAACCACACCTCATTAAGTCCAATGAATTAAACGCCCTAGTTAGTAAAGTAAAGCACAAATTCTAGCTTCTCAAACACAGATTCGATCGTGTCAAAGAATGTTTCGAAGAGCGGTTTGCCATTTTGATTATGTGCAGGGCATGTTTGAAGAAATTGCAATTCTGACAGGCGGCTTCTTTTAGAGAGTGCCACAAAATGTTTAAAATCTGTCCTTCTCCAGAATGGAAATACATTTTCATCTATACCTTTGGCTCAATCCGTGATGCATAAAGAAAATTGCGAAAGTGTGAAAATGTTGCTTTAGAGTTTAAAGTATCATATGTACGAGTACATATATGCAGTTTACCTGGCCAGCGATAGCGGATTTTACTATAATTGGCTTTTTGGTGGGAACGCAAAGCTGGCATACGAAACATCCTTGCTACCTTTGGGGACATCAGAGAAGATAAATCGTATTACCACCATCACTCAGCGAACCGAATTCGAGATAGGAAAACATAATGTTAAACGTGACCTAATTGTCGATCCTAAACACATATTGATATATCCATTCCATACGAATTTAGGCCTTATGAAGCAATTCGTAAAAGCTCATCGTCAAGATTCTGAAACTTTTCAATATGTAAGAAAATTGTTTCCTAAGTCAACCGAAGCCAAAGTAAAAAGTACTGTTTTCGTCGGACCACAAATAAAGAAAATAATAGCGAATTTACAGAAACGAATTTTTACAGCTCATGAAAGGCGAGCATGGAACAGCCTTGAAGTAGTGGTTCATGGTTTTCTCGTAAACATAAGAGCTAGTTTCGAATATGCTTGAAGGCTTTAAACTCATGAGTTGCAGAATGTCCCGTAGTGTGATATATAAAATTGTTACTGGCTTTATTTTGAAGCATTGTGTGCGGAATACCACATCACTTAAATGGCCGCCTCAGTTTTGCTGGCAATGCTTCAAGTGATCGGTCAAATGCTTTATGACTCGGTTCAACATGTGCGGCGTTATTCCTGCAATAGCGTGTCGAATGTTGGCCTCGAGCTCGCCCAAAGTAGTTGGCCTGTTAACGTAGACTAAGGACTTGATGTAGCCCCAGAAAAAACGATCGAGTGGTGTCAAGTCGTCACGTCTCTTGTATAACATGGAGCGAAATAACCACTGAGCCCAAACATCTTTCTTTCTCTCTCTATCCCATTTTCCAAAAAAACTCATCACGTCCTCAGGCACTTTAAATGTATTCATATCCACTTGAGGGTTAAGTTTAAAAATAAAAAATAAAAAAAATGTAGTGTCATGGAACCACAGTTCGGATATACCGATATTGTTGAGCTCTGACCACAGGAAGTTGATTAACATCGCTCTATAGCTGAGGCCATTGACAGTAACGGTGTCTCCTTCCTCACTTCGAAAAAATAAGGTCCGACGGTGCCGGCGTGCCATAAACCGCACGAAACTGTCATTCTTTGTGGGTGCGTTGATGCTTAGCCGAACACTTGTGGATTATGTTCGCTCCAATAACGGCAATTTTTTTTTGGTTGACATAGCCACTGAGCTAAAAATGGGCCTCGTCCGACAAGATGATTTTTTGGCCAAAATCCGGATCTCCGGCCAACATTTCCAGCGCCCATTAACGAACTCACGGCATTATCTATGGTCATATGGCTTCAATTCTTGCGTCAGCACAATCTTATATGGATGTAGGCCCAAATCCAACTGCAAAATAATTAGGTGCCCAATTCGACTGATCGGCGCTGAATCGACATTTCTGGGTCTTCTTCGATACTGGCCGCTGTAGCGGCTAAGTTTTCTTCATTTCGCACCAATCTCTGTCCGATTGCCAATTAAGCCGCCTTAAGATCCAAAACGGTGTACCCACGCTCAAACTTTTCCACGATACGACGATTTGCCTGCACACTGAAGCCATGATGACGACCGATAATATTTTTAAATAATTTCCGCACGTTCGGCAAGCGTAAAATGATGCATGATGAAATGGCAAACCTTACTAAATATTTTGACAATTGGATGGCATTGGTAACATTGACAGCTGCTGAAACATAGCAATTGGAAAAACTATCATTGCTATCTCGTGAACTGTTATTTGGTTGCTATAGTTATTTGTTTTATGTTGTTTTTTAGTCAAAGAAAAAAATTCAAATTCGATGCAAAAGTTTATTTTTATTTTTAAGTACAAGGTGAGTCGTATTGTATTTATAACCTTACTTTAGAATATCGGTTGTGGCTCGTGCATTATGCGCCGTTGCTTCATCCTGCTGGAACCACATGTCCTACAGTCCCAACTCATCTAATTGATGGAAGAAAAATTGATTGATTATGGCTCTGTAGCGTTCACCATTCACAGTGACCGTTTGGCGCCCGCGACATTCTAAAAAAAAAAAAACATGGTCCTATGACTCCTACAGCGTAAACAACACAACATTTGAGTGACTTTGAGTGAGTATAACGGCTCCTCGCGCGTTATTCATAGATTTTCAATGCAAAGAACCGCAAATTTTATTTGTTCACGTGTCCACATAGCCTTATCACTCTTGATTATTTTGGACGCAAAATCGTTCACTTCGTTGTTGAGATTCAGGAATGCGTGAGCGTAGGTTAGCTGCTCGACGCGACCACCATCAACATCCATGAGCTAATGGACTGTCTGCACTCATAGGTGCATGGCCAATTACGTGCCACGTCGTCTGGCCGATGTCGATAGAGCGTCTACGGCATTTTCAGCCACGGCAGCAATATTCTTGGTCGAACGAGTGTTACGAGGCCTTGCAGGGTTTGCCCAGTCTCGTATTGTTCTAGTCTCTAAGAGTCGTGCGACTAAGCTAAACTCCGCATCGAACAACCAATGGGAGCCGGGCATAAAATGAACGTTGCGCCAAATTCACAGACGCATTTATAAAATCTACAGCACTTTCCAATAGGGTTGTACATTATAGCCCATCCGATTTTGTTTCTGAATTACATTTTTTACTAAATAAAAAAAATGATTTTGAGTGGGCCTTTACAATTGTTTCTGTTGAGTGGAAAAGATGATATCCGCCAAGGGGTTACCGCCAGTGTTAATACACATTTGTGCCCGTTTTATCGCATTTTCCATGGCTTTCCGCAAGATTTCCGGTGATAACTGTTCGCATTCCTTAAGGCCTGCGATTGTCTGAGGCTTGTTAGCATAAACCCACGACTTCAAGTAGAACCAAGGGAAGAAGTCTGGGATGGTTAAATCGGGCGATCTGGCTGGCCATGCCAAATCGCCAAAACGAGAGGTTACACGACCAGGAAACACTTCCTTCACAATATCCATTATGGTTCGTGCTGTTGAAACCATATGTTCACCAAGCTCCGCTCATCCAATTCCGGCAGTAAGATGTCGTCTGCCCTGTATCGTTCGCCAGTAACAGTGACCGTATTGCCGATGGCGTCCTCAAAAAAATTCCGACCCAATCACTCTTCCCGCGTGAATGCTGCACCACACAGTGGCTTTGAGTAGATGTAATGGCTCTTTATGCATCACGCGCGGATTTTCAGTGCCCCAGAAACGAAGATTTTGCTTATTGACGTAACCGCTTAAGTGGAAATGCGCCTCGTCGAAAATCGTCCTTATTGATTGTTGAGATTTAGGATGGCTTTACAGTAATTCACATGCGACTGACGGTCAAGAGGCATTAACTGATGCACTGTTTGCACTTTGTACGGGAACATGTGTAAGTCTTTCACTAAAATTCGCTGTAGAGTCCGTCTGGTGATGACAATTGCGTGGCCCGTCGTCTGATTGATGTTTCGTCATTCTCAGCGATATCGGCAGCAACAGCGGCGATATTCTCGGACGAATGACCAGTCCGGTGGCGGCCACGCCCTGCATGGTCTCCTGTGGTTTCACTCTGTTCGAGTCGAGTAGCTTAGCGTCGGAATGTTTTCCCAGTTGGCGCGACACGACGTCGAAATTCACACTACGCTAACATCACCGACCGATTATTGGACAAAAACATCGACACAATTATTCCACGCTCTTGAGGTGTATAGCGTTTCATTTCTTATCTCTTTGTATACTGCAGCTGTCTAGTACAAAAATGTCAAACATGATTGACGTACGATGCCATTTGCAAAAATTATACCATCTTCCGATAGGGTGATTAATTTTGCGCTACCTTGTATAATAATTCGTATTTTCATTCTGACAGCCACATATGTATGTAAATTAAGTAGTTAATTAGTAGGTTGGGAGAAACAAGAATCAGATATACCCACCAGATAATCCCACGTTCAAAATTTGTGCTGACCGGTGATTACACCGGTTTGCAGTCATATCTAGAGCAAATCAATGTAGCACCAACCAAGCTTAACCGAATTAAAAAGCAATGTTATATACTCGTATTAACGCAATTGGAGGACGCGTGTCATATAATTGCATTATTATTGGAAAAGCGCCTGTAAAGGATCGAAAAAACCATCGAATGTTTATACACAATAGACGAAGTCGAGCCCCATTTGAATCAATCAACAGAGCACTATTTGGATTAATGGATGCGGAGTTGCTGACTGACCTTAAACGTGGCAGAATTGACCAAATGCTTATCACTCCTGCACAACTGTATAAAGAACTACTGAATATTAAAGTAAGAACACCAGGCAAACTTCAATTACCGGGAAGTCAAAATAATATTGATCTTACTAGAAAACAAGCTTGTAATTAAAACTGATATACCATTACTACAAAGTCAATCATCAGAGGGAATACAAGGGAAAGGTAACCAAACCAAGCTTAATGCAGGATTCCTAGTATTCGTATGCAACTTTGCACTAAATTCGTATTCTCTTACTTCCCAAGCAAAACTAAACAGATTTAGACTAGTCTAGAAGACTACTTACTACTAAATCCACCATGGCTGTTTAATAAGTTATGTATGCTTCGTACTTGATATACGAGTAAGAACTGGCGACTTTACTTAATATTTTAGCTCTGTTAATACTTAAAACTACTCAAGTTAACAATCAGCAAAATATGAAGATAACTATAAAAAAAAGGTAGCAAACTGCTGAATTACGCTAGTAAACAGAAAATGACCTCAGATTTTCTCTATCTCCCATAGATTTTTTGTTATAAAGTATTGTGTTTTGTACTGAATCTAAATCTATATCAATATGTTTGTACACTTAGGTTTTGTGTATGTTTTACGGCCGTATTTTGTTCCTATGGCGTCTCGGAGTAAGGTCCAGCGGTAATCAGCAAGCATAGTAGAATTCCTTGGTATCACTTTTCCATTGCTGCGACGTCCTGTTGGAACCCTTCTCCATCTTCGAAACGAGCATCCAGAAAGTGAAGTTTTAGTGACATGTTACCCATCCCATTTCATTGTAATTAAAATTCAGTTACAAGATCTCTGGAAGAAATTCTGTTAGAATAGTTTTGAAAGCTCCCCAAGCTCTTATTTCAACATCAGTTAGGATGTTGTCAGATTCACTATTTTTCAAAAGTTTCCCTCTTTGATTTTTGCCTCACTAACTTTTGGAAATTTCTCTTTCAGATAGAAGAATCTTCTACCGGACCGAAATTTTTCATTAATCCAAATTTGATATGGAGCGGTGGTAGAAATACGTGTTTAGGATCAACCAAGGGTTCATTAGTGATATTATTTACACCCGGAGTTAGTGCTCGACGTAGTGGCCATTCTTGCTGTATATAATGACGACTTCGTGCACGGCTGTCGCATTTACACAGAAAACGGCAGTGTTTCGTATACCCCAGCTGCAGTCCAACAAGAAGTGCTATAACTTTTAAATCTCCACAAAGTGACCACTTATAGTCTTTATACTGAATGTGTTGTAGGAGATATCGCCGTATGATTCCTTCATATGAACAGCGTGATGGGTATTTATTGCCATTGTGAAGTAAAATAGCTTTTCAGCTAAGTTTACTGGAATCAGTAAATAGGCGCCAATTGCTTGGTTCATGAAATAAGTTGTCAACATTCATGTTCATGCAGTATACAAAGTCCCTTCTTGAACGAAACAATGTGCCAGTGATTTTTCACGTTTTCGAAAGTCACTTATATGTACTTCACCTTCGAGGAGATTCCATTATTTTAATCTTGACGCTAGGACTTCTGACTGTGATTTCGATAGTTTTAACTCTCTAAACAAGGCATTCAGTTCAGCGTTTGAAATTAAATGCGGCCTTGTTGACCATTCTGGTGTTGAAAGTCTGGATCATTGTTGATTTCCTTTTCGAAGTGAATCACTGGCACATTCAGGTTCTTCGTCCAAACTTCACGATTATGTTAGTTTTGGAATAGGATATTCTTCACTATGTTCGACAGGCCGTAAAGCTGGCAAATTGGGATACTGCGCAATATGCTTGGAATTCGGCCCGAAGCGCTGTACGTTAGTGAGACAAAAGTATTTACAATCTATGGCATGGTATTTCGGTTCTCTCCACACCATGGGTACTGCAAAGCGCATATGACATTTTGTACCTTTCAACCAACTTGTTAACAATGTTATACAAGTTTTACAACATATGTATGTGAGGAGTCCATGATTTATCTTGATCTCCTACTTTAACTCCAAGTTCGTAAACTCTTCGGACAAGTTGGGTGAAAGTACGTTTTTGGTATTTTAAAGTTAATTCCCCACACACATGACAAAAATTGTTGACATTCTGCAACCTGGAAACCTCACTAGATTAACTTTTGCAACGAGTGGTGTCTGTGTGGCGTTGCATACGATAGTAACTTCGTTAGCGCTGGCTCATATTGAGGTGCATATGTTCAAAACTTCTTTCCTTCAGACATTTACAATAGTTGTGTTTTCTTAACATTGTCGTAGATTCCGTGGCCTAGATCGATGGCTAGAGTTGTTGGATCGAAGGAAGTTTTGTGGTCATTACTGAGCAAAATTTGTTGCATGAAGTCTCCATAATCCAGAAACGATAGCAATAGTTGGAACACTGATGATGGCCTTTTTAGAGAAATTTCTCGTTTGGACCAGAGGAATGTTGAACGTCACGATAACCATATTACTGTGGATTGGCCCTCGTTATTCGTTAGAATAACTTCGTTCAAAGTAAATAGTGCGGCTGCATTTGATATAGTTGGAAGCCTGCAAAAGTTCAAATCTCCGTTTGACTTATTGCCATAGGTCTGTAAAGCTTCAACCGGCCTAATGGTGAAGATGTTCTGATAATTTGCCTGGATAGCGCTGATAAGGATTTAAATACTAGCTGAGTAATCGTTCATTTGCTCTTGAAGCCGTAGTTGCTGCTGCTGTTCAAGCAAGGCATGGAGTTGCAAGTCAACAGCTTTAGTTTCTAGGTCATTGATGTCTGCCACGAGGCGGGATGCTTCTAATACCTTTTTTATTTTATTATCTAACTTACCGATTTAATGCTCTAGTTGGTAATTTTCTACTGCTTGATATGCGACGCCGGCAGTCGTATGTGTTTGGGGATCATATTTGGCAATTTCTTTTAGAACTATAGGCCGTTCACTGAGGTAGCTTGCAGTGATTGCTTCCGTAACTGTCATGGCCTCGCATCTAACAGTTTATTCTAGGGAACGGCAGTATTGATATAACTTTGAGCAGCTGCTGTTCTGATATTGTTGGCAGTAATCGTAGAATTCCATCACATGATTGTCGATGGTAATCAGATCGGCCGCAAAATTCAAAGAGGATTCGACCGAAAACTCCAAGTCGGAGTATTTGATAAAAGCGTCTCCCAATCGGTGAATATGGATACCTTTAGTTATTATCCATAGAGAGGGCCAGCCAACATAAAAGTATTAGAGTTAGTAGTGAGGTAGTGGGAGCATGCTGCCGACTGCTTCGGCGTAAGGCAGGCTGGTCCTGGGCATCTTCTGGGAAAAGAGGGACCAAACAATTTGTTGCGCGATGCACCACCTCTCGTTTGGTTGTCTTTACATCGGCCCTTCGAACGTCTCCCTTACTGTCAGGATAGTATTCTATACTTCGACGACCAATTTTCCAATCGGCATTAGTAATACCTGATCCTCAATGCCTAGTGTTCGAGCTGGGAATCTCCATTTATTTCCCTTCTGACGTTGGTGGAGGTACTCTTTGTGGAAACGTTCCCAGAACTGCTGTTGAATTTATTGCACTTGTAACCAGCGTTCTGTGATTGGAACTGCAGTTGATGGACTTGCATCGATTACAGAGTTCCTGAAGCTCCGTTGCGTGATGAAATGGAATGGTGTAAGGGCGGTTGCGTCTTCTGCTTCAGATGATTCTGGATGTAATGATCGTCTATTCAAGATACCTTCGATGCAATATAATAAGGAGTTGAATTCTTCATAGGTCATATTAGTTATATTAGAAATTTTCTTCATTAGATGTTTCATAGACTTAACGGCAGCCTCTCATAGCTCGTCGAAGTTAGGGCTGTAGGGCGGAATGCACTTTAAAACTTCCTTGCTCTATTCTTGGCTGATCTTATTTTTTGCTTGGTACCATTATCACAGAGGACCTGGGATGGCCAGCACCGTCTATTCGCGAAGCGCTTGAAGCCTGTCAGAAACATTTCCGTACTTAGATCCGAGCAAATTTCAAAGTGAACAGCTTCGTAAGCTAAACATTTTAGGATTTTGGTACTGAGCCCTCGTTCTTGCATGCCGAGCTAAACTCTTCATTATAATTCCTCTGTCCATTTTCCTCTTATGAGACATACGCATCGACCATGCTAATATCCACAATCTGGTAAAAAAGTCAGGTCATCTGTGCTCTTATAGTGGTTTAGCTGATGCACGTATTACAGCTTTTCCTTGTTTGAGCATATGAGATGTGAGGGTAGTTTAGCTGGTAAATCCATACAATATGGTACCCACTTCTCTTTCCTTAGGTGACTTGAAGCTTGCTGGTAGGTCCTGTCTGTTCGTTTTCAAGTTCTAACGTGTTCAGTTCAACCGCGCAAAAGTTGAGATAAGTGTATTACAGATTGAGAAGGTACTAAGAGTTTCTTTTCAACATCTGTCAATTTTAATTTTAATTTTGGTGGGGGCTAACGCCCCCATTTATTTGGCTTAATGCAAGCTGAAAAACTAGGACTTCAAAACTAAAAGAAAACTAGGACTTATCACTAGGGCTTAAAGCTAGGGTTGGTGAAAGAGATTAGATTTGAGGGAGAGAGTGCTGCGATTAAAATCGAAAACGGAAAGGTTGGAGTTTACATTATGCAGCATACGGGAGATTGGTTCGTTAGAGACATACGTTGTGCGATGGATTGGTAGGTAAAAGAGACGATAGCTACGTAGATTACGATGGTTAGTTTAAAAGAACATGGAGTTGTAAAGAGACGTGCAATCGACGGAGCCTGAGAGCAGTCGGTGAATGAAAAGAATCTCAGCTGCGTCCCTTCGTTCCTCGAGGGTATTCAGGTTAATGAGCTTGAGACGATCTCGATAGGGAGGTAAGATTAGAAGATCATTCCAAGGTAGACCTCGAAGAGCAAATCGAAGAAAACTACACTGGATGCTCTCAATACGGGATATATGAACTCGTTGAAAGGGACACCACGCTTGGCTAGCCTTCAAGCCTTCTCCATCAGAAAACTTTCCACTACATGCGTATCCATTGTATAGTAAAAGTATCTGGATTTTGCGCCACACAAGCACATAATTTTCAGTCCTTACTTAGCGGTCTTCTTTGGCGTATAAATAATAAGATAAGAATGCCCTCCAAATGGCATCAACAATTCACCAATAGTGGCAAATTCACTGATGTTGTACGCGGACTGGAAGTTGCGTCTCTATCAGCAGAATTATCAAATCGAATACAATGAAGTAAATCCAAAAGTCTGTTTTTGGACAGAATACTCGTACATCTAAAAATTTAACGGCCTGTACCATCTGCTGCAAATATGTAATCAACATTTCATGATTTGATTTAAAAACGGCTGTGCATGCTAAAACCACAATAAAAGCTTGCAGTTCTGTCGAATCTAAATCCTGTAATTCAGGGCTGTTTTCTTTAGCATATTGAGATATGACTTCCACGTCCACATAATAATTTCCTGAAGAAATTCGACATCTACACTTTCTGGGACTTCTAACTCAAGAACTCAGATCTGACTCAGATTCCTCAGCCTTACTGCGTTCCACTATGGAACGGGCAAACTGCAAGACTTAGTGAGGGCACTGTTCGGGTTCTGAACAGTTTCGTTTAACTTTTGTTTTGTTCTGATTTAAGGAAGAACAATAACCGACTTGCTGATCTGTCCCTGAAAGAGTGTCCGTTTGCTTTTCCAAGGTCGAGATTTTACATCCGATTCTAATTTTGATGTTGATAGGTTCATGAACTACTAGATTTAAAGCGCGATTGAAAAGAATTGTGCCAGTTGTTCTTGTTTGGTTGAAAATTATTTCAAAATTCAACGTCCTTACACTGTCATGCCCACAGACTACGTAGCATATCGCAATCAATACGAGATTCTCTTCTCTTCCAATTTATTTTCATTCTGTTTATTAGATCGATCAGTAGGTTTTTAATCTTAAGGAAAATGGGAGTTATTGTAAACTAGGCGGCACCTCCAAGCCGCTTTTTAACATAGAGCATTTGAGTGCGTCGAATTTTCAATGAGACGAATCCACTTTCGCACTCGTGGAGTAGCAAGTGTACTTAAACATCTCAACATACATAAATCCGCTGGTCCGGATTGTATATCTACCCTTTTTCTGAAGAGGTGTTCTTTCTCGCTGGTATATCCACAGCGTAAGCCTTTTCATCAATCACACTCTTTAGGACTCTTTCCGAGCAACCCGTCCCTAAAAAAGGCGAATCTTCTTCTCTCTCTCCTCCAAGGTCATGGCTCATAAATCGTCAGCTCATGAAATATCTCGAAACACCAAAACCTCTCTCATGACCGGCAATCCAGTGATTTAATGGCATGTCTCGAAAGCAAAATAGTTGCACATGATATTTCTAAGGCATTTGAAAGTGTTTGGCATCAGGCTCTTTTGTCGAAAATGCGCACGTTTGGGTTCGATGACTCTCTTCTTCAATGGATTAGAAACTACCTTTCGGCACGTTCAATTCATGTTGTCTTGGGTGGTTTCAAGTCTGATATCCACAAAATAATTGCTGGAGTGCCCCAGGGCTCCATTCTGTCCCCGAAACTCTTTCTAATTTTTATCAACGATCTCTTGTCTGCTATTTCTAATCCAATATATTCCTTTGCTGACGACAGTACTCTCTGCTTTTCATATTCGTTATCGGACTCACGCCCCTGCTCTTCGGTATTAGAATAGAAACGGCAGCGTATTCTAAGCTCATTAAATTCCAATATAAACAGCATCACCAATTGAAGAGCAATCAACACAGTGGAATTTAATGCTTCCAAAATACAAAGCTGTCTGCTGTCGTTAAAGCGAAATTTCAATACCCAGCCATTATCCATGAATGGCACTTGGATCGTCGAAACCGAAAAACTTTCCATTCTCGGTATGCATGTCAATGACAACTCACGTTGGAATGATGTCTCCAAAAATTATGTAAGAAATACTTTTCCCCTTTTGATCTGGCTCTAATATATAAGGTATTCACCCGTTAAAAATTGGAGTACAATGTACACATCTGGTCAGGTGCGCCTAAAATATCTTTGCACCTGCTAGATAGAATTCAAAACCTTGCGATAAAACTCATAAGTGATGCTAATGTCACTTAAACAATAGACACCCTCGAACACCGACGAAATGTCTCGTGTCTCACTTTGTTTTATTGCTATTACCACCAGCACTGACTCCATTGAAATCGCCTGTAGCATTCCTCCCCTTCAAATCTCTAACCGTAACACCTGTCTCGCTATGAATGCTCATCAGTAACTCCCTAGGCTACTTTCTGACGTACTCTGAAGTATCGTAGTTCGTTCCTAAGCCGAACAACTCGCTTGTGGAATGCCCTGCCGAGCTCTCTATTTCCTAGTCATTATAATATTCAGACGTTTAAGACCAAAGTACATCGGTACCAATCTTTCTTTCCTCCTTAATTTTTCTTCGTCTGCGCTGTGTGCAACCTCTTTAAGGGTGCCTCAAGGGGTTAGAGTGCGCGCTACTTTAAAAAAAAAAGAGGCAGACTAATCCTTAGTTCGTTTTCATTTCTTGGTCCCACTGTGGCTTCGTACATCAATCCTGTATTGACTGAGCTACTTTCGTTGGACTTGAGGCTAAACAGAGCAAAAAAAATCTTCCTTATACGTGAATTGACTAGCGTTCAACTCCCTTACTTCGCTAACTCCCATTACATAAAACCTGTGAACATGAGTTCTCTCTTATCTCGTTTTCTCGAACAGGAGTCTAGGTCTTCTAGTTTCTTTGCAAGGAATATCAAATTGGACGTACAAGCATGGGTATAACCACCCTCTTCAACCTCCTAGAGGAAGAAATCTTTTTTCTGACAACTTTTTCAGGACCCGATCCACTGTTTCTCTGCAAGGGCCACCAGCCAAAATAGGTCATTCAAATCTGATGATTCGTTCAGCCCTTACTCCTTTGACTGCCTTTCTAGAACTTGGTAGTTTCGTTTACCCTTTAGTTGAAAGATATCTCCTTTATCTGGCTCATGTTTCGGAGACTCCTTAGAAAACTAGAAAACAATGCTCCTATTCAGTCAATTTAAGTCCCTAAGCCCCAACTTTCACCTGGTGTGAATGCACACTAAACACAAAATATTCAAATTTAAAGCAGTACTTAAACTTCTCGCATAATCGACCTGTAACTTTAAGCACCTTTGAGTGCTTTTTCAAAGCATAACCTCACATATTATCCTCCTGCTCCAACCACTATAATTTAGTAATCGCCTTTCCATGAAGAGACTTCACAATGTTTTCCATCAAAATACAAATCCCCGTCCGTATCTTCATCTCAACAGATACTTCTCCATCCATTAAATCCGATTGCCATTAGCTACACTAATAGCCCCCCTGATGGCCATTAAAGGCAAACAACTTCCTCCTCGTCTTCATCTTCGTTCGAAAACTTATTTTACCACTGGTCTACTTTTTTTTTTTGCTCTTCTGTTTAATTCATTTCGCCTTGTCGTTCTTTCAAACAGCACTGGTTAGTCATAAGAAAATGGATGTCCATCCTGTTTCCACTTAAAACAGCTTAAATGACTTTAATTCGCCTCTGCCACACTAAGAGATACACGGGTGTATCCATTTATACGGTATCAATTAACCTACCCTTGTAAAGTTTTCTATGTCAATGCTCTTCTGTTGGGGGGGCTAGAGGATACGAAGTCACTCTGTCTGTACAGAGAATGGAAAAAGAAAAAAAGTGATAACCTAGTGAACCAAGAATCAGCAATCATTTCCCATTTATTCGTAAAGTAAAGCAAATTCTTCCTTTCCCTGCGAAATATTGTAAGTTATGTCACACAGACCTAGGTTCAAATGTTAACGACCCACAAATTGACGTTGTTTTTCCTTTCTCTCCCCACTGTCCAGAAAGTACTCTGTGGTCTGGTCATCATCACAACCCATTTGAGTAACCATAATCCACTACCACACTTTTGATGGGAGGATGTGCTTCCAAGCGAAAAAAATAGAGATTTTCCATCGTTGTCCTTTCTGTTTGTTTTCATCTCAAAAATATAAATCTCCATGAAGTTTATAACAACCTTCCAGCACCCGCCCTCAGATTTGAATCTGTATTTAGCTAGAGTTGTAAAAAAACATGCATTCTTGTTGTTGTCTCTGTTTTTTGATTTGATTCGTGGACGTCGTCGTCATCGTATCATATTCCTGTCAGTTATGCATATCCGTACTCATATACGGTGACTGCGATAAGACCTCTTTAAGGTTATCATCTGCATTCTTGACGTTTCCAGTTGGGAATGATGGAGGTGTAGCCAATGGCCTTTAAGGCTATACCATCTTCTGAATGATGATTGAAGAGCAATCGTAGACACTCGTCAGGTAATTACGGGGGCAGATGTATGATACAAAGGCGCTATGAAGACTTTGGCGAGATGTTGCCAACTTTTTTCTGTCGACCAGAATCCTTAAAATTTCAAGAATAAATCTACATACGTATAGAGGGCAAATTGTGTAGCGGTTGTAGCCTAACCCTCTGTTGATATTGTTTTGCTATTTTTAGACAAGAGTTTTATACAGGAAGTAAGTAGGGATATTGACTTTTCACCTATATTTTCCGGCAGCATACAAGTATTCAAACCATAAGTGGGTTACGGATGGATGAGACTTTTGTTTGATACAAATGGGGGTGAATTTGCTCTGCAAAACCGCCAATGCAGGTTTTAGTAAGAGGTGCTGAACGAATTTCTTCAATCGACATGCAGGATATTTATGGCATGCCTTTGTGTGAGGTTTCACGATACGGGAGATTTTGTAAGGATTTCCGCATAAAACTTTCACACAGAAAAAGTGGATCCACTTCAAGACTGAAGTTCCTGCGATGGGGTTAGGTTCCTGAAGGGTAAATGCAAAAGGATGGGAGCGTGATTGAATTTCTAATGAAAAAATGTAAGTAGTATTACATAGAAAATTGTAGATTTAAATAAAGTCAGATCGAAGTGCGTTATTTGCATTGTTCTTCAAGGTAGGCCGAATTAAATTTGCATGTAAAATAGTACTACGGCATGGGAGCTTCGTTTCTTCGTCCGTGTGATGGGTAATTGAAAGGCTATTAAATATGTACGTTCCTTTTGCTGAGTCGTTGAAAGATGAGTAAACGCTTCAGTGATAAGGTGAAAAGCATCCATCACATTAGCGCTGAGTTCTTTCCAAACTGATGCGGGCATAGGCCAGACACTTATAAAGATGGTGCTCCACGGTGTTATCGTCACTCTCACAACAGGCGTGGCAGGATGTTTTATCACTTATGCCTGACACACTTGGCTGCTTAGCAAAAGCGTTCTAACCCGTAACGACACCAATAAGCAGTCTACAGTCTTTCCTGCTGAGAGGAAAGAAGAATATCACTGTTCTCATTAAGAGGTTTGGATCACCAGCATCCTGGAGATGGACACTTATAAAGATGGTGCTACGCGGTGTTATCGTCACTCTCACAACAGGCGTGGCAGGATGTTTTATCACTTATGCCTGACACACTTGGCTGCTTAGCAAAAGCGTTCTAACCCGTAACGACACCAATAAGCAGTCTACAGTATTTCCTGCTGAGAGGAAAGAAGAATATCACAGTTCTCATTAAGAGGTTTGGATCACCAGCATCCTGGAGAATCACGCCAATTGCGTATATCTCTGCTTCTAATCAGGAATAAATTATTGTATAATGTTGTTGTTTTCCAAGAGGAGTAGGTAGCCGTACACGCTATCGCTCTCTCTCATTATTGTTACAACAAACTTATGTCAATAATCTGTTCAGTAAAATATCTACGCTACGATAGCTCTTCGGATGTTCCAAAAATGGTTACGGTACACCTTAGGTAACAACCTTTATATTGAATTCAATATCACATATAACTTTACTTAACTTTCCAAAACGGTTGTTTCCACATGAGAGTGCCGCTTCAACGAGGTCTTCCTTTACCACGTTATTCATCTGTGATTGATTAAAAGTGTGGGACTGAAGCGTAAATATTCATTCGCCTTATAGGTCCTTACCATCACTTTAGTACGATCCAGATTCGGCTCCTTGGTTACCACGACATCTCCAGATATCAGATTCAATTGTCGTTGCTGCCACTTGGGTGACTCCTGGAGTGTTGTCAGATACTCGGTGTGTCATCTCTTAAAGAAACCTTGGACCATATTTTGAAGGTTATTCCAGTGTGAAACACGGTTGATTAGAGTACCTTTATAGCTTGGTTCGGGAACGGTTGTCAGTGGTTCACTTGTAAGAAAATTGGACGGGGTTAGAGAATTCAAATTGGTGTCAGGCAAGTAACAAAGGGGTTGTGAATTAAGCACTGCTTCAATTTGACTTGTTACAGTGGCCAGCTCTTCAAATTGGCTCCAATGACTCGACTGAGATGGAGCTTGACCGATCTAACGCCCACTGGCCACCGAAATGGGGAGCCGATGGTGGGATAAAGTGCCAAGCAATGTTACCCTTTGCCAGAGATGCAGTGATAACATCGTTATGAGTTTGCGATAGAATTAATCAACGAATTTCGCTTAGACATTATCGCCCGCCATGGAAATGTGTACAGTTCTCGCTGTGAATATACCCACACTTCCTGCGGTGTGATACAAATCGTCGCAGTGCAGCTTGAAACGCATCGGTGATGAGATCACTTTCCACTTCCAGATGCATAGCCTTCGCGGACATGCAAATGAAGAGAGCAATGTAAACTTCTCAATACCTCGGGTTACGGCCACGAGAAGGCTGAATTGTCAACCGTCCAATGTAGTCACATCCCGTATTAAAGAAAGGTCGGCTAAGTTGGGTACGTTGAGGTGGTAGGTCTCCCTACCATCAAGGTTTGCATTTCTGAGTGACTTTTCGAATTGGAATACCACTGCTCATAATCCAGAATTGGTGACGAACAAAGGCAAATATTTTAGGTGAACCCGCATGTACGTATCCTTCATGAATGTCCTTTACTGTAGTAAAAAAATATTGTTATGTTTCGTAAGTAAAATTGGATGTTTTAAATTATATGAGCTGTGGGCATGCTTTATGCGCCTTACAACGCGCAAAGTTGTTTTGTACATCGTAGGTCCTTGATATCTACGGAATGGACTACGAATTTAATGTGTGGGTCATACGATCAACGTAATTTGAATGACAATTCTGAGTGAAACGAAACCAATACGCGACTTTTCACACAAGCTAGAACCACGGCGAAATTTTATGGATAAGGTTAGAAATACATGTTTCGATGGTGGCCTTGTTTCGGCTACGACAGGTTCTCTTTCCACGACTGTGCGTGAGATCAGGAGGGATAAGGCTGACATTCTTTCGCATCAGCTAATAGGGTGGTTTCCGAGATCTGAAGGTGATATACTACGCGAAGCGCAGTCACCGGGATTTGATTCCGACGCGACGTAATGCCATGAATGTCTTGGAATTTTTTCTAAGATGACAGATGAGCGATTGGCAACAAAGGTTGCAAATGACAAGACAGGGACGATAGCCAGTGTAAAACTATATTTGAATCACACCACACCAATACCTTTATTGAATGTGCACTAAGCAAAGTCTTCACAAGTTTTAATAGTCTCGATAGCAGTAAAACAAACGCGGAATAGAAACATGTTTTCTAATAGGCGACTATAGTTTTTGCCTCGACCATGGTGACTGTAACCCCACATGTAATTCATGTGGTATACATGATTCAGCATATGTATACCACGGCGACGTAAGCTAATGACGATGCATCCGAAAACCCGTGAAGTTCTATACCCTGTTCAGATAAAAACTCATTTCGCGGAACACGAATTTTTTCAAAATAAGGAAAGGTTCCCCGATAGTTCATCCATCAGTTGTTTCAGTTATTTCAGGTGGTAACGGATCATCGTAGTTAAGTTTTAACTCTGATGACCAGAGCTCTTGGAAATTGTTTATTTTTTTTTTAATTAGCGCTTTTTTTAAATTATAATTAGCGCTCGTTCAAGGGGTTTGTGTACCCTTAAAATGTTTGCACATAGAAAAGGGAGGTACCGGTATATAATACATTGTTCTTAAATGCTTTTGCAAGTTATAACGACTAGGAAAAGAGAGCTCGTCAGGGCATTCTATAAGCGAGTAGTACGGCATCTTAATGAATCACGATATTTTAGATACGTCCGAAAGTGGGCTTGAGGGTATACTGATGAAAATTCATAGCGAGACGGGTGTTACGGTTGAAGGTTTGAAGGGGCGGAATGCTACTGGCGATTTCAATGGAGCAAATGTGGTGGAAATAGTGGTAAAATAAAATTAGACAGCAGATATTACGTCGGTGTTCGAGGGTGTCAACTGATTGACTGATATTAGTATCACCTATGAGTTCTATCGCAAGTATCCTATCTAGCAGGTGCAGAGATATTTTTGGGAGCACCAAACCAGATGGAGGCCAGAGAAGAGGGGGTGAAATATTTCTTACATCGCTTGAGGAAACATACCCATTTCGCAGCATTTTCCCTTTAATGACAGCAGACAGCATTGAGTTTTGGAAGCATTAAATTCCATTCTGTTGATAGTTCCCCAATTGGTTATGCTGTTAACATCAGAATTTAATGAGATTAACATAATGCCGCCGTTCCCGTTCTACAGCCGAAGAGCAGGACGTGTGTCCGGGAATGAATATGAAAAGCAGAGAGTACTGTCTTCAGCAAAGAAATATATTGGATTAGAAGAAGCAGACAAGAGATCATTAATGACAATTAAAAATGGGAAACAGAAAAGAAACCCTGTGGCACAACAGAGAACTACGGAGGGAGCCAAGAGACCTAATGGGTCGAAGATTCGCACGATTTCCAGGAGTAGGTTCCGTCTTGTTGATTCATTTGAATGGTTTGGTCATGTGAATCGAAACGAGAAGACATTGCTAGATGGATTCCAATATATGCCTAATATTTTGATAAGAGAATCTGAGTGTTGATTGGTGTCAACAAAGAAAAACTTGCAGTCCGTTGCGGGAAAATTAGCAAGGAGGGTCCAGCAGTTGGAACTCCATTTCTTGAGTTGAATATTAGCTACCGATAGAAGTGTTACAAGTTCAGCTTACAGTTCTAACAACGTTTCCGTTGAATTTGCCCCCATAGATGCGCTTCGGTGTATGTAGTTTTTAAGTTATTTTAAGACACGCACAGTTAAAAAAAGCTGTCAATTCGCTGCAAATCCATTTCTTGATCGCATGCCAAAATCTGGTGAAAACGTAAACAGATACTTATCATGTCTCATTGAATAGGAGGGTCATTGAGCAGTTGGTTATTAAACGGCTGTCCCAGAAAA
This sequence comes from Volucella bombylans, assembly GCA_949129095.1. NCBI lineage: Eukaryota > Metazoa > Arthropoda > Insecta > Diptera > Syrphidae > Volucella > Volucella bombylans. The sequence continues at coordinate 130,307,458 of OX422142.1, read as the reverse complement.
TCGTGGGCAGGTCCGTAATGTTGGAGATAGAAATGTTTCCCATGTACTATGTGAATATAAGTTCGATATGCTCAAGGTCTAGATACCCTGCATAAACTGAGAATATAATGAGTATAGGTTTGAATTAGTGAGAAACCGACATTCCATTGAGTGCATCCTAGAAAAGGCAGCAGCCAGAGTGTTTCCGAAAATTGGCGAAGGAGTTTTGAAGAGAAGCGAAACGAGCGAGAGACTATTTTAGAGTTTCAGCTGAATCATCAGCGATCCGGAGGGGGAACACAAGACTTCTTTCCAACATCGATGTCAACAGTCAGATAAAATGACGCCAACGCTATATTAGGTGCATTGGTATCGACTAACTCTCTGTTATGATCCAATTAAACGTCGGAGGAGTAGGCCAAAAGTTTTCTTTCTGGGCCATGAATGCATTAGGTTTTCAAGAACGTCCACACTCGGTCTGCACCTAGAAGCACGTCAACCGACTGAGAAACATTGAAATCTGGATCTGCTAGATCCAAACCTTGTATGTACTTCCGTAACGATGTAACGAACAGTTGACTGGGCAAACTTGATGTCAATTTCCTTAAGGCAAATTCGTTGAGTGTGTGAGTGAGACGAGAGTGCGTGAGTGAAAGTCTCAGCCGTTGTGCCAATGATTCTGTAATGAACGACTACTGCGACAGCTACCGATGGCTAAGTTCAAAGCGGATCACGGTGACACGTACCTGGTGAATTTCCCGATGAAACAGGGCCTGACGACGAAGAAGGAAGGTACTTAGAATCCTGCAAATGGATGAGGGAAGAGAGATTTTCTCATGCGACAAGGAAAAGAACTGCGACAGTTAGTTTTTAGTTTTAGTTTTATATGCATTTTATTTTCTTAACACTAACTCTTACATTCTAACAAAAAATGCTTAAATGCTAGCTTACAATTACTTAATAATCTTACACTAACTTACTGGCCCCACACAGGCACTCTAAGCTACTCTAAATTCTTATAACTATGTCTTTTGACTTCATTTACATTTTCTTAAAACTATTTGTTTTGTATACTTAAAGCTAAGAAAAAAATTTGTTAACAAAACTTAGCATATGGACATAATTTTTTATTTTTAATAAAAACTTAGTATTAGTAAACTAACTTAAAATAAACCTTAGCCTACCTAAACTAACTGTACAATACACACATAAACACACATAGACGTTATACACAATCATATACATATATCAGTATACACCTTTGTATACACTGATATATGTATATGTTTCTTAAATGCTAACCTAAACCTATGTAAGCCGGCCATCGCTGTCTACAGAGAAAACAGATTGGTCAGCTCTGCCTCATTAGTGAGGCTGGTCCGTAATTGACGGAAACGACGACGCAACATCTTCTCCATCATTCAACCACCAGAAATGCTGGTGCTGCCGAACGACATCCCTCTTATCGCGATTCCCCACCGCCCTACTGAACCTGAGGCGATCCACACTGCCGTGTGCGACGTCTCTGTCGTAGTTGAGTCGCCTGTCCCCAGCTGTCCGAGCGACATGGAAGATTAACGGCACCGCTGATCTATCCTGGATCAACCCTTTCTGATCTAGGTAGAGGAATGCTTCCGGTGGAACGAAGCCGTCAAAGCGCACACTCTCGTGGTAAAGGTAATTGGGGTAGTAAGCCCCAGATATCAGGTTATTCGTCGACGTCATTGCTCTTGCAATGTGCCTTCGAGTCAGCTTAATTACGAAGTTGTCCACTCGTATTAAGTTCGCCCTGTTGTAAAGGACCTCATTAGGATAAAAAATTTTGTACTCCGACTCTGGTGTTCTGTACAGGCGAAGGCAAGCCCTCTCAAACACCCGAATCTTTTCCATTAAGCTTGCTCGTACATTGAACCACACGGGACACTCAAATACCAGCATGGGCCTGATAAGGGCCATGTAGCAGATTACCTTTACCCTCGCATCGAGTTGGCTGCTATAAAACAGTCTCTTTGTGAGGGCAAAAGCGCCTTTAGCTCTGGCCAGAGCAGCATCTACATTTTTGCCAAAATACAGAAACTGATCCAGCCAGATGCCAAGGTATCGACTACATTTCGACAGGCAAGAGGCTGTCCGTGCTGTCCAATAATCGAGAACTTTCGCCAATTTTTTCTGGTATCCCTAGAGGCTCCAGACAACGGCATCCTAAAGTGAATGGTTTCCGACTTCTGAAAGTTGATTTTCAACTTCCAGTCATCGCAAAATCGTCTTATCTTGTCGAAGTCACGCTGCAAGAGGGTGTTAATGACCTCGATTTTTTTACCTGTTCTGTACGCTATCAAATCGTCTGCGTACGCAATAGTATGGGGAAGTGAACTTATCAAGTCGCTTGTAAAAATGTTAAATAGAATCGGCGAATTGACCGCGCCTTGCTGAAGACCATTTTTAATTAGAAATATCCCAACAGAAGTCACATCGCCATTCTTCACGATGAACTGTCTGTTAGTTAGGATATTATAAAGAATGTACAAGAGTGGTTTACTGATCCCCAGCCTAGTCAGCTTATAGAAAAGACCCTCTAACCATACGGTGTCGAAGGCCTTCTCCAAATCAACAAGGCAGGCACCAGTACATTGTTTTTTGCGTTTTTTCCATTGAATATCTGACACCAGTTTAGACACGGCATGTGAGATATCATGTCCCGCCTTAAAACCGAATTGATTATCCGGAACTATATGTTTGTCCTCAACCCACCTAGACAGAGCTCTATTGATTACCTTTTCAAAAACCTTACTGATATTCGGAAGGAGACTTATCGACCGGAGATTCGCCGGATTGGATATATCCTTTCCCTTTTGGGGATAGGTTGAACCACCGCCGTTTTCCAATGCGCTGGATAATGTGCATTATTCATTGCATTATTAAACAGGGTGGTGTAAATGTCCACCGCTTCTAGAGGAAGATGTCGAAGCACGATGTTTGGAATACCATCGGTCCCCACTGATTTCTTAGCCCTGATTGTGTCGAAGATCTCATGGAGTTCTTCCTTCGAAATGAATGGGGGTAGGTAACCCTCTCTGGCAATGACATTATTGGCCATATTTTCGTCGTTGAACTGGGTGAAACCAGAGCCTTCGGATCGCCAGTTCCCCATTTCATTTCGAATGTAGAAGTCGTGCACCAAGACGCGATTGTCCAGGTCATAATTAGGGCCAATGATATCAATGGCCTTGTATACTTCCTGGAAAGTCGCCCCTATGGTCTCAACTTTCTCCTGTGGATCCTCGATCACAAAGAAGTCGTCATCATCAGCGGCCTCATTTGGATCAATGCCTGCTATTGTCAGTAACCGTTCGTTGTCTGTTGTCCGGGCTATTTTAAGACACTGAAGGTAGTTTTGATTTTTTCTCCGAAATAGTTTATTTATTTGCGGAAACATATTCGGGTTGCTGGTGTTTAAAGCCCGAACCTTGTTGTTCCAATACAAACTTACAGAAATTCTGTAATTCTCTTTTATTAGCGTTTTAATATTTTTAATCGACGACTTCAGTGTCCTAATCTCCGGGTCTTCTCGGTCAGTTAACTGTCTATACAAGTTTTTGAGTCCTGTCAGAAGTCTAATTTTCTGTCGGTGCAGTGCGTCAATAGTAGGATTGCGGAACAGGTCTTCGTTAGTCGTACGTCGATACCGCAGTATTGTAGTGTCCATAGTTTGTTTAATTGTCTCGTCCATTTGTTTTAAGTAATTGTCGATCTCCTCGTTTGACAAATTCCTATTGGACGGTGGGTGGAGCGTGTTCGAGGAGAGCGCTCTTGTCAAAGTTGCGGAGAAGCGTGTCCATCGAGTCTTACTGTAGTTGTAAGAATATCTTTGGACAAACTCCTCCAATTCCGCAATTTCGTTGGGAACTGTAATTTCGGTCCTAAAACCGCAATGGTCGCTGTCATACACGAATGTGCGCAGACAGTTTAGCGTTTGTAAATTCGTACCTGTCAGTCGTATACGTTCGTCGTACAGCAGTAGATCCAAATAAGACCCGCCTCTGGGAAACGACGGGTTATCCGTCGCTTTAAGACCGAGTCTGTACATGACATCGTGCTGACCCCACCAATCGAGTAGTAGGTTCCCTCTAGTATTTGGCAAATTATTTCCCCAATCTCTGTGTCTAGCGTTGAAATCCCCGCCGATTATAAAATAATTCTCCCCCGATTCCAGCCTCAGAAGTCGAAAAAGCGTGTCGAGCTCTGTAATGAATAGGGTGGATTGTGAAGCCTCAGGTGCATAAACAGAGGCCAAGTACAGCCGCTTTCCACTGCGGAGCGGGATGTAAACGACGACTGCCTCCAACACCCGGAACCTGCGCAACACCCCCTTGTACACTCTGTGAAATTTTATACCCTCTTTAATGAAGATCGCGACACCGCCTCCACGTTTGGATCTGGGCCGGTTTCTTCTTCTAACAATATAATTATTGTACTCCAGTTTGTGCTTATCGGTTAGCTTGGTTTCGCTAGCGAAAAGCACATCAGGAGTTTGGTCTTGTAGCAATTTAAACATCGCGGCTCTTCGTTCGATCCTAATCAATGAATTCACATTCACCGCAAGGACCTTCAGAGTTTGCTCCACCATGTGCGTACCCATTACGGCATGTGTTGCGTTAGGCCCGGCAGCAACGCGTAGATCTGGTCCACCCGCTTGGCCTGTTCTTGAACCTGCTTTTGCAGCTGAGCCATCTGCCCTTGGATTGCGAGCAAGATGGCTAGCATGTTAGGTGCAGCTTCCGTTGTTCTCGGCATCGGAGCCGGAGAAGCAACAGTCGCTTGCTGTACCGTAGCCCCCCTACCTGACGTCATTTGGGCGTAGGAAATTTGGGGCGTGACGGCTGGTGTTTGAAACCTCACAGGTGAACGTTTGACCTCCACCTTCTGCTGCCGAGCCAATTTTGCTTTTTTAATTTCGGTGAACTTAGGACAACCCCGATAGTTTGCGGTGTGTCCCACGTTCCCACATAATACGCACGAGAGCTGCGACCTATCGGATGCTCCTTCAACACCCAGAGCACACTCCTCGGAACTGTGGTTCTTTGCGCACTTCACGCATCGAGGCTGCATTTGGCAGTTCGACGCGGCGTGCCCGAACCTCTGGTAGCGAACGCATTGTATAACGCCGTCGCTCCTTTTTAATTTTTCCCAGTGAACCACCTGGTAGTCTAGGACATTGATACTCCTTAGACTATCCAGACGGCTTTCGGGACTGAGCTGCACCAAGAAGAACGGCAGACTCCGTTTCTCCCGCCTAGCTCTGGCTGTGGTAAACGGCTTTACCCCCACAAACTTGAGTCCTTCGCACTCCTTCTCTTTGAGCAGTGCTAGGATCTCCTCAGGATCAGAAGACGGTTCCAACCCCTTCAGCAGCATCGATTGCCGCTTTTCACACTTCGGTGTGTATGAGTAGTGCTCCGTCGTCGTTTCCTTTAGGAGCTCTTTAACTTTCGCGTAGCCCTCCACTGTATTACAGTGGATGGCATGGCGATCGTTCCCCAATCTCTTAATATTGAAATTATTACCAATGACCAACTTACACAGGTCCTTGGTTGCAATTACCTCCAATTTATAGGTGTTGATAGGAGGCACCTTCTCCTTCTTCTTCGTCTGCTGCTGCTGTTGTTGTTGTTTTTGTTGTTGTTGTTGTTGTTGTTTCTGCTGCTGCTGCTGTTTTTCCAGCTGCTGTTTTTTCAACTGTTGCTGTTTCTGCTGCTGCTGTTGCTTCTGCTGCTGCTGGTTTTGTTGTTGCTGCAGTTTTTGTTTCTGCTCTTGTTGTTGGGAGCTATCTGCTTGTACTTGCTCCCTCTGCCTTCGTGCAATTTGCCTCTGCTTAATAGCAAGCATTTCTTTTTCCAGCTTTAATATGCTGCTGGTAATATTACTTATTTTTTCATCTTCGTCTTCCGGCTCAGATGCAGCTAAGGAGGCAAAGTTGTTACTGCCCCCCTCATACTGGAATTCATCTTTCTCTTCATCAGCTCTTAAAATGGCACTTGTTTTTTTTCTGGTTAAATTATGAGGAGTTTTCAAACTCTTCCAACGTTTAATTCCTTTTGCCACGGCACCAGCAACCGTATTGTTGCCTTTCGTAACTCCCGTTATGGGAAGAGCGGAACGCTCTTCGCCATCCATCGTTTGATTTCTCTTACTTGTTGGTTCTGTTTTGATTTCACGTAGGAGAAAACCAAACAAAACAAAACAAAAAAAGCAAAAAAAAAAAAGTCTTAATTTGGCCCGGGATTCGAACCCGTGTTTACTGTTCGATGCCAGACGCCGCTAACCAGCGAGCTACCGGGTCAATTAGTGAAACTGTAACTAATTTACTTTTAGTACGACACTGAATCACTAAATTTGTTTTATTTAGGAAAAGCCGACACACGTGTATTCTCTCCGGAGATCTGCGAACGACTCAAAGAACTGCGACATTTTTTAAATGAATGTTCACCTTGAATACAGCTACAACATAGAGAATTTTCTTTATCGAATGCTCGCTGTGATTCAACACAATGTTCAAGGAATACGGAACACTGCGACAGCAAATGGTCTCTTCTGCGTCTAGGACAACACGAATTGTTTTCCTCTGATTCAAGCAAATGTGCCTCGAATTGAAACTGATTGTTTTCCACGAGAATTAGCGGAACGATTTTAGTGTCGATATGATTCGAATAAGTCACAGCGTAGTTCGAGAAATTCAATCAAATCATAAATTGTGCAGTCATGTCATGTACCTGATTCTTTAGCCCATGCATGACGTCTATCCTGGTCAAGTTTATTGAGAAATAGATAAATTAGAAACGGATCCCGATCATTTTTTCTGCTAACTGGTATCCGCGAAAAACTGCATCATCACGGTCTGTAATTTTTCGAAGCACGTGATCGTTTGGTGTTGTCATAGAAGAAGGCTACATGAAGGTTTGAATAAGTAAATGAACCGAATTGTAGTTCCTATTAAGCCTTTCCCAAGCCTCAACATAATTTGACTCTGAGACTGGGATATGTTTAATGACATCTGTCTCAAAAATTACTTTAGATTATATTAATCTTGTGTCACGCTTAGATAGTTTTCGTTACCGACAGAGTGCGTGAAAATATCCCGAAAAGACGGCCAGTCCTTGTAGTCACCAGAGAACGGAGCCACAGTAATTTTAGGAAGATTAACTTCCGAATATGTGTTCTTAGATAAATTTAGATAAATTTAAACTCTCCAACAAACTCTGCTGTTTTTCCTGTAAACTTTGGCTGAGCTGAAAAATATTTATGTTCGTATTCCTCAAAGTCTTTTTTCGAATTCCGCGATCTGCTTTTCTGCCAGACCATTCAAACATGCAATATGATGGGTTGAAAATTCCCAAAGGTTCCTCCAATTTGTTTGATCGAATTTCAAGCATCTCTAATTCAGCCTGGCTGTCAATCGATTGATTTTAATTAATTTATAATTAACGATGCTCCGATCCCAAACACCACCCAATCTCCGCTTAAGCTCAAAATAACCGAAAATATTAGAGGAAAGAAGACGTTTATACAATATGTTAGGTAGAATTGTACAACATTGAGTTTTCTTTTTTCCGTATGTAAGCTGATGTAAGTGGTGCTTAAGCACACCTACAAGATTCCTTCACTACTTCGAAATGTTCGGACTTGAAACCAGTTGCAAGTTGCGTAGCTCTTCGATATCCAGAGAAATTTTTTCGTCATAAGAAATCATCACCATACCAAGAGCTCTTTTTTGGTGATGATTGGTAGCCTAGGATGATCTTGGCTGTCCCTTTGATAATGTTATTGATTATTGGCGTTTGTGAATCGTAATTGCCGAGAAGAGACTCTATCGCTAAAGGGCGTTATATTTCTTTTTCCGGGTGGTTTGCAGCATTTTATCATTTATGAATAGTCGAGCTCTAAATATGGCTGCAGCATGGAAATGGATAGAGTTAATATTTGCCTTGTGAATCTTTACAAATTCGTAATGTATGTATGGCATCTATCCGCTGTCCGACCATCTAGAGATCTCCAGGTTGCTGCACGGATACCTAGTCTTGAAATCTTGTGCTACCTAACTCGGAAGCTGTTATCTGTTGTGGTGTCATAGAGGCCGTTCTTTCTGAATAATCCACCGAAGATGTTTTCCTCAACGATTTTGACATCATAACATACTTTTTTTTTTTTTTTTTTTTTTTTTCTCTCTCTTTAAGTTATGTACAATTCAATTAAATTACTAAGAAAGAAAGAAAATAATAGTGAGCATTCTGTAACTCAGTAAGTTAGTGACGAATGCCACCTTTAAATATAATACATAATTTGTTTAGATGTGGGGTGACATCTATTATAATTAAAATAAAAAGCTTTATGATGAAGTGAAAAATTGTAATTCAAAAAAAGAAAAAAAGTAGAAAAGAAAAAATTTTAAAAAATATAAAAAAATAAAAAAAATATGTATATAATGATCGCAAAAGAATTGAGAAAATAACATGAGTATTACTAAGGAACAATTAAAAAGGTAAAAGTAATGAGAATACAATGAAACGAACAAATTATGCTGCTGATGAAAATGAATTATTTAAAAGAGATTCAATTCTCTCATGGTCAATCGTGAAAAGCCAGTTCTTAAGGGTTTTTAGAAATAAGTGAATGTTGGAAATGGAACGAATAGTGGAAGGAAGGTTGTTATAAATAGTAGGGGCTGTAACTTTATAAAAATGTGTAAAATGAGTTCTGTGAGCCATTGGAACGTTTACGAAATGCAATGAATTAACACGCAGACTGTAGAATTGTGAGCATCTGCTTGGGATGTTTCCACTCCGTTTATAAAAATCTTTTAGAACCTTAAAAACGTAAAGATGTCTAGCTGGTAGGATACGCAAATCACTGAATAGAGGCCAGCTCCGAGTAAAGCGATCTTTTTTACATAAAATACGAATCAAGTGTTTCCGAGCTGTCAATATTGGTAGGAAAGTGTTGTGATAAACACCACCCCAACATGTGATACCATATTGTAACTTGGAGTGAGCAAGAGCATAGTACACTGTTTTAGCAAGTTTTGTAGAGCAGAATTGCTTAAGCAGATACATATAACGTGCCACCAATAACACATGAGATTTGATTGACTGCGTGTGGTCTTTCCAATTCAGCTTATAATCAAAATATTACTCCGAGGTATTTATATTGTTGCACTGATTCAATATTAAAGCATTTACTGGAACAAGAGTTATTTATAAAAAAGTTATTATTGCCACATTTATGAATAGGAAGTCGAAATTTATTACAATCGTATGAATGAAAACATAGATTGAAATTTGATAAGACATTGTTAGTTGTGCTGAAAGAAATTAGTTTAGTTTTCTCGCTAATAATAAGCTTATGTGGAAAGAACCAGAGCCTCAATGTTTCTAAGTCCATAGAAATTTCAGCGATGCACTCGAAGTGTGTTTGGGATTTGTAAGTTAGGGCTATGTCATCGGCGAAAGCTGTGGGCAATCCATTTAATTTGAGTTTAAACAGAGAGTTAATATAAATTAAGAATAAAACAGGGCCAAGAACTGATCCCTGAGGCACGCCATTTTTTAGAAAACGTGAGTCACTTGAACTGTTATTTAAGGTAACTTTTTGCTCTCTGTTTTTCAGATAGGAATAGAACCATTTATGAATTATACCCCTGAAACCCGCGTTGTATAATTTGTCCAAAAGTAGATCGTGGTTAACCATGTCAAAGGCTTTAGTCATGTCTATAAAAAGAGCCATCGTAGGTTTGCTGCAGTTAAGACTCTCATACAGTTGGTTGCACACTCTTAAGATAGCATCTTCAGTAGACAGTCCCATTCTAAAACCAAACTGTTCGTCACAAAAAAATTGAAATTTATCAAGAAATGATAACATTCGAGACTTCATTAGTTTCTCGAAGATTTTAGAAATGCTTGGTGGCATAGAGATCGGCCGGTAATTGGAAAGACCCTTTCTGCAACCTTTTTTAAAAAGTGGGATTACTTCGGCTTGTTTTAGTTGCTTAGGAAAACAGCCATTTAGAACAGAGAAATTAAATAAATAAGTCAAAACATCCACAATATACAAGGAGGTATTATACAACATCGTACCAGAAATACCATCACTTGTACAAGAATTTTTATTTTTTAAGGACAAAATTATTTTGTAGGTTTCATAAGATGTAAACGAACGAAAAACAAAACTGTTTGTTTGTATGACATCTGAACCAATCTCTGAAAGAACGGAACACATGCAAGTTCTATTTGACTCATCAGGGGGCTTAAGTTTTTCGGAAATATCAGTGAAATACTCATTAAATTTATTAGAAATGACATTGGAGCTGGTAAATTTAACACCATCAATTTCTATAGTTTCTATTCCGACAGTTTCCTTTTTTTTTACCTAAAACGCTATTAACAATTTTCCATTCTTTTCTAACATTTCCTTTGGCCTGTAAAAAGGAGTTAATATAAAATTTATTTTGTGCTTCTACAATTTTGTTTTGAACTTTCTTGCATAGACAACTATAGTATTTTCTTAACCTTGAATTGTTTGGATGGTTTTTATATTTTACGGCGAGCTTATTTTTTATTTTTATAAGTTTTAAAAGGTTTTGAGTCATCCATGGCTTCAAAAATGTTTGATGACTTAGAGGTGGTAGATCGAATGTGCAGTTTTTTATATGCTTATTAAATATTGACATAAAAATATCGAATGCAATTGAAGGATCATTTTCTAAGAAAACCGGTTCCCAGAATTCATGCTTAAGATATTCATTAAGTTGTCTATAATTTATCCTCCTTTTTTTACTTATTTTTGAAAGGCTACAATGTTGAACATTATCGGAATCTGGAAGATTATTTAGACAAATCATGGAATGATCGGTTAGCTTTAGATCGTGTACAAACCCGTAGAAGTTATTTTTTGTGGATCTATGCAGACGAATAAATATGTGGTCGGTTAAAGTACGTGTTGGTTCATTAATTAAACTCTCAAAACCATTCGAAGCCATAAGGAATAAATAATTTTCTACTTCTTTGTCAGACGCATCTAAAATATCTACATTTAAATCACCTATTACAATCAAATTTGTATCTTTGCAATCGCTTAGAAAGTTGCTAAACTCTTCAATAAAAGTAAATTTGCTGAATTCATGTAGTCTATAAATACATAATATAGAGTAGCTCTCATTTCTAAAATCTATGGTGAGTTTCATTACATCAGCACTACGAAAATCAATATTTACACAATCACGAACAAAACCATTCTTGACATACACAGCTACACCTCCAGCACAGTAGGAACTGTTACAGTTAGCAAAGGGTGTGTACCCCGGAATATTATATAAACTTAGTTCATTCTCATAAATCCAAATTTCACTCAAAACTATAATTATAGGCAAATTCACAAGTGACTCAACATGAGCGATCAGATGAGAAAAGTTCTTCCTCATGCTGCGAATGTTTTGATGTAAACAAAAAATATTAACGTTTCTAAAAGAGTTTAAAGAGTTAGTACATACATTTGAGACTGAACATGGAACATTAAGAGAATTCATAGATTATTAAGTTCAGCAGCACAATTTACTCTTACAATATTGTCACCCTCTTTTTTCCGCATATAAACGTTCCCGTTCCTGGTCCAAACATATGTGTAACCCTTCCTCTCTTTGATTGACCGCGCAGCATTAAGTACCAAGACCGCCCAGGAGGTCACATAACTCAGCTTGATCGGTAGCGTGATGCGGATCGCTCTTGCATATCGAATCCTATCTATGGTGTATTCTGCATCGTGGATATTTGCTGTACACATTCAAGCTGTTCAGTATCACCAGGGTGTACATACGTTTCAGGTGCATAGACTCAGTTTATATTCCATGGATATTTCGGGTCATGTTCTCACATGTACAATAGTAAGCAAACTACCCCGATGACACAACCCCCAACATTGGCGACGTGCTCCCATGTAGAAACTGCTGGGATGGGTAGCCAGTTACCCCATTGCAGTAGCCCACTTCGAAGATGTGAGTCCTGCCATTGGAATATTAAGGGCTCATTCATCACCATCTCATTACAAGAACCTAACTCATGCTTGGATAAAGTTTATTTTAAATTTTTGTTTGAATCTGTGACGCCATCATCGACCCAATATGGAATTCGTCCAGTTTAAAGTGCTGCTTCTTCATCAATCAATGGGCATCAACCAGTACTTGATGGCTACTGCTTGGATGTAAGATAAGCACAATTGATGTTGAGTAATAATTACAACGCTGGATGTTGCCAGGTTGACGCCATTCAGAACTAAATAGGATTCCAGTAAGGATTATAAAATCATAAATAAAAATGGTTTCTCGAATAACAAGATTTGAAAATGTCAGAAGAACCACATCTCATAAATCTGCTGCAACAAAGGACCTGATAGACTATTCGAAAAAATGGAGTCAAATTTTCTTACTAAAACACTAAATCATACATTTATACTGTGTGCGTTTGTAATGCCCACTGATGGTAATGAACTACCTGTGTGCGGGCCAACAAGGACATAGCAATCGTTTTTTTAGAATGCATGCAAAAGGGAAAAACAATCAACGGCTAATATTATGCCAACTTATTGGCCCAGTTCAACGACGATTCCATCCAGACAATGCACGATTCCAGGGTTGTTTATGTTCTCCAGACGTTAGACCCAATAGCACTTCCTACGGTAGAACGACTCCACATAGCCCTCTCCCAAGATCATTCAAATACAATCACACGCGACCGTGAGGAAACCCTGAATACCTTGATTCAGGTTCGCTTCCCAGGGTCAACGGAGGTTTTATTTCCACGAAACCTCAACAAAATCAACAGCTTATGCGAGAATTTCTTCAGTCCGAATAAGATTAAAACCATACAAGGCACCAGGCATAGACGGAATTTTTCCAGCTCTGCTACAAAAAGGGCTGGACTTCCTTGTTCCTACACTAATAGTCTTATGTTTAGCTCCAACTTGGGCTACATACCACCCACTTGGAGGGAGGTCAACGTGGTGTTTGTCCCCAAGCCAGGGAACTACCTAAATCATATCGTCCCATAAGCTTTACATCATTTTACCTGAAAACAATGGAAAAGAAGAATTATTGACGTTCATATCAGAGAAAACTTAGAGAATAGCTTGCCTCTGCACCCATGTCAGTACGCATATCAGAAAGGCAAATCGACGGAAGGTGTTCTAATGAAGCTGACAACTGAAATCAAATCCTTCCGCTGTAAAGAAATTACACTTTGCGCATTCCTTGGCATAGATGGTGCTTTCCACATCCATATCAAATGCTTTGCTCCATAGAAACATCGATCAACCTACCTACTACTGGGTCAAAGTGATGCTTGAAAGCCGGATGATTACTACTTTACTATTTCATCAGGGCCTACTTCAGTATCAGTATCAACCGTAAGAGGATGCCCAAAGCGAGGCGTATTTTCGCCCCTCCTATGGTTTTTGGTCATAGATGACCAGTTTCCAGTTTTACACCAGTAGAAACAAAACTTAGAATTATTAAAACTCTGTTGCTCCCTATATTTCAGTACTCTACTCTTGTGTACTGCAAACTTGATTCTCAATCCGAACATAAGTTACTTGTTGCTTTTAATGATGCTATAAGATATGTATTTGGATTACCGCGATACAATCACATCTCGCACTTTCACAATCCTGTTTTGGGCTGTACATTTATGCACCGTCTCGTCAATAAAAAATCTCCAATGTACCTGTTTGAAAAACTTCAATTTCTCCAATCTACGAGGACCTTCAAATTAACTATGCCTTATTTTAACTACCTAAACTCTTCTCGTCTCTTCTTCATTTATGTTACCAGACTTTGAAATAGCCTTCCAACATCAACAAAACAAATCATTGGAACAAATAAATTCAAAACTACCGCTCTTCAATATCTGTAACAACTGCAACAACTATTCACCTCAATCCTCTTCCCTCTTTCCACATTTATAATACCTTTCTTTCTTTCTATTTTTCAAAATTTTTATATTTTTCTTTTTTTCCCCCTTTCGCTATCTCATTTCCCTTCTGTTTCTATCTTTTCAATTATAGTTTCAAGATTTATATTGTAATTTTATATGCACTCCAAAAACAATGTACTGTAAAAGACCAAGTCTTATTTGTACTTTCCTTAATTTATTAATAATAAATTGAAATTGAATTGAAATTGAAAATTGAATGATATGCTAGACAAATTAAGCAACTTGGACTACAACATCATTAGGGGCAGAGAGAATAACGAAGTCACTGCAAGTATGCAAAACGCCCTAAAGACGGTCGTAGACTGGTGCACCAGAGAGACTTAAATATAGTTTCACTTAAAAGCACAATCTTTGAGTACTCCGACGAAAGATCATTCACTAGATCTATACAATGATCGTCAGGCCCATCATAACTTATGTTTCTATAGTATGGTGGACTAAAATCACGCAAAAGGCCGCCATTTTAAAGCTCAAAAGAGTGTAGCGTCTTTTATGTCTGGGCATTTCCGGAGCATTCCGGACCTACCAGCTGCGATAGAAGCAATAAAAGGACTAATCCCCATACACTTATGGTATATATAAGCAAAGTGGCATTACGCAGCATAGAAAGTCTGGTTCAAATTAAAGACTTAAGACTTACATAACACCCTGACCTAAAGATCCTACTCTCCAAAATACCGGAACTTGATATGATCTGCGCGGTAACGAGTTGAAGAGAAACCATAGCACGGTATAGGAAATGGGCTCACCCTCAGAAGAAATACTTACGATGGATGAATTTAAGTGATTGGATAGACGGTAGTGCCAAAATTTAGCATGACAGATGTCTTACATCACCTACTCTAACGTATTTGGAACTATAGTTAATCCAGTAATTTAGGACTAGTCTGGGTGATGAAAAGAAGATGGTGGCGAATTAACACTTAATGAATCAACGGCTGCTCTAATGCCCCTAAAGTATGTCACTCGCTTCTAAATATTTGGTTCCAGAAAGCGCCTGGCCTTCCCGGTTTAAGGTTGTTTGTGGGATAATCTATCCAACTACAAAAAAAAACTCTATTGTTGGGAAACAACTAAGGGCTTCGGATAAGAACGAATTCACTCTTGATGTCTCTGCAAAACATAAAAAGGTCAACGACATTTGGAGATCCACTTAGAATGGTTTGATTTTTAACAGTCTACGTCTTGCAACAGATATCCTAAGGAAAGATATCTTAAGCTTGCAGCGCTTCTGACAATGCGCAAACCTACAATACATCTCTTAAAATGACGTTGAAATTGATTCCTAGATCAATAATTTTAGTAAATGGAATATGACATCATTCGAATGTCTTCCACGGAACCGCTTTCATAAATGGATATGTTGGTCCCAATTTTCTACGACTTCGCATAGCTCAGCCGATATTCCAGCAATTCGTCTTAAGTTTATGGCCAGTTAGGATAGAGCAGATAAAAAAAAGTCTAAAAGGGTGTTAAATCGTATGAGTCGGGCGGCCAATTGACAGGACCATTTTTGGCAATAACATGGTCACCGAACTTCGTCGACAATAAGTTGATTTTGATTTTGGATCTTTCAGTTCCAATTTCTCCCCCCAAAAAAAAAATTGTTGACATGGAGTTATCCGTCTCAATTTTTTGTAATCAACTCGCAGGCATTATCTCGGAAGAGGTTCGGCCCAATGACACCTCTGGGATAAAAAACGGACAATTTTTTGTATACAATGACTGATTTTGGAATACCTTCGGTTGCTTGATTAAATGCGACAATTTTAATTAATAAAATGTACCTCGTCACTGAGCATGTGACGAGGTGAAAATTCGGATCCACCTTCAATAGAGCCCAATCAGCGAAAGTTCGACATGAACGGTGGTCATTAGTCTTTAGTTCTTAGCTCAAAGCGATCTTAACATACCGACTCGCATTCAGCTGAAATATTCTTCGCTGTCGCATTGGCATGCCAACATTATGGAGTAAATACGTCAATTTGAATTTGTTAACCAAACGCTCAGTTGTTTGCTTATCGGGACGATCATAAAGGCTGAGAATTGAAGTTAACGTACATAAAGTACTATACGTTACTGATTTGATTTGTAAAACTTTTCATCAGTAATTAGTAGACATTCTGGAATTGACATTCAGAGAATGCCTATTAAAAAAATGGGCAGCATCTATTATACAATAAGAAAGAAGCCTTTATTTGCTCCATTCCACTTTTTCATCATATCACTTTGTTAAGAGTAGTACTTAGTATACTTATAATATGTATCATTCCAGTTCACATGTACTTAATGGTTTTACTCCATTTACTCCCCACCTCAAATTTATTTCGAAAATGAATAATTCAGTCAAGTGACGAAAAGGATATTAGCATTGCCTTAAGTGCCTTCAAAAAGGCACATTCCTTAAATATAATCGTCGACA
Organism: Volucella bombylans; assembly: GCA_949129095.1. Classification (NCBI taxonomy): domain Eukaryota; kingdom Metazoa; phylum Arthropoda; class Insecta; order Diptera; family Syrphidae; genus Volucella; species Volucella bombylans. Next base: position 130,291,024 of record OX422142.1, on the reverse strand, counting down.
TCACTCTTCGTTCTAACTGTCAAAAATTCCTTCTCAAAAAGTATCCAGCCTTTCCATGTTTTTTCACGTTGTGAATTGTTAATTCTATCGTGGTAGGTATCATGTTACATCTGTCACCAGCTATAGATACTCAAAGTAACCCACCAACACTCACACATCATCTAAGAAGTTGCACTGGGTTTTACCTATCCTCATTTGATTGCTTAACTTAATGATGTGTAAATAAAAACGTGTGACAGCGGTAACATAATAGCACACCTAACCCATGTGATGCCATTTTATAATAAGTCCCATCACCCCCCAACTTCACCAATTTTCCAGGAAAGTTCATTCCCCACCTGGTTCACTGACTTCAAACGTTAAAGCGCCTTCATAAGTATTTGCTTTTCTTACTTCGCTAAGTAGGCCTACTTAAGGCTTTTTTGTTCATTTAATTTTTCCATTAAACCTATCGCATTGAATTGGCTTTTACCAGGAATATGGGTCCACAACCGGAACCAGTACACATGAACGGAGGAAATTAATGTAATTTCCGCTCAACTTTAAAAAAAATTTGAACTTTCACCATTAAGCGTCGTTCAACGTCAAACGTCAAACTTCAATTTCGAAAAAAGTTTTGACAGTTATTTTGATAGAATCAAAATAAAAATGGCTACTGAAATTGAAATGGGAGTGAGAATAGGAATAAGAATAGGATTTCCATCCAAATTACGGATATCCCTGCCATGTATGCATCTGTGTTTGATTCTAAAATCCGGCAACAATCCGCAGTCAATGGCCTCTTCCTCAATTCTAAGAGTGAGAGAGAGAGAGAGAGAGAAGGAGAAACAAATTCACTTTCAAGAACATGAATGTGAATCCTATCATTTGCACCTATTCTTTCCACTTGATTTTGTCCATTTCCCTTGTCGTTTCCATTCCACAGATATCCTCGTTAATCATAAATCAGAGAAATCTCTTGCTGGTCCTTCCTCGATCACAAAAAAAGAAAACAAAACTTTCAAATTTCCATTTTCCAAAGGATTGCCCAAGTGGAATACACGAAAACTGCTGAAAGAGTACTTTTTAGCAAAATATTCGTGAACAAATACACACGGGCACTTCCAATGGTAACTAGAAAAAAAAAATCACCCTCCATTCGACCGACCGTTGAATATGAAATTTAATTTGAACCGTTGAACGTTGGGGAATTTCCAAGGAACAAAAAAAAGGGGCCGCAACCAACAGTGAATACCGTACTAACTGTGCATTTTTGTATAATGGGCCTCTCCACCACTGTGTGCAGACGTCCTTTGTGATGACTTATGCAAAATATCGTGGAATGAAGTGGAAAAAGGAAAATTATTTAAACTCTGCGATTAAATTTCGCTCCCGTTTGTGCCAAGCGGATGTGATTTGGATTGCGTTATGCTTTTTTTATATTGGTGTTACTTTTTTTCCATCTCTTTTATTAAAAATAATCCGTTTTACAGTTAGGTGATTTTTTTTTTTTTTTTTTTGTCTGCCTTGCAACTATTTCGAGGGTCTATTGTGGAGCGAATGCTGGGATTGGGATTAATTTTTCGAATACTAATTAACGGACTAATTGAGGGGATCTAATTTAATCCTATTCACTTGTGTGAAATTGTAGCTGGTAACACGAAGACCCAAATGAGAGAAAACAAATCCAATGAATAGGGTGGCAATCCTAGTAAATTGGTACATTTTATGAATTAACACTTATATACTCAGATGTCGCTACACTCGGAGGAGGACTTTGATTATGAGAGTCTTATGTAGAGACTGCATAGTATTTCCCGTAAATCCTTATTAGGTATTGTACTTAATTGGCTTCTTAGACCAAAGAAATAGGGATTGGCAAGTTATTATAGCTCTTCGGTAAATTGCTGACGAAAAGTTTTATTAGCAGAATTAATAGCTGCGATTGGTAGGCACGCTTCCTTGTTACCTTAAAGCTAGTGGTGTCTATTGCGGCATGATGCCCGATTCGTGGATGCCGTGCATCTTATCTAAACCGTTTTATAGCACTACTCTTTCAATACTCTCAAATACACCAGCCACGTCACTGTCATCAACTTTTTTAATTGTGACTGGAATTTAACTTTCATCAAGAAACTTTACGTTTTGAACGTAGTGGTTTCGTCGGGGTTATTTTTGTTATTTATGATTTATATCAACCCAATTTTAAGCCGCTCTTTCGAGCATTTAGGGCTCCAGTTCACAAGTAACTCTCTGAATACCGTCTTCTCAGGCCTGAATAATTTGCGGCTTATCAGTACACACCAAAGCCTTTAGATAGCCTCATAAGAAATAATCGAGTGATGTCATATCGCGTGATCCCGATAGCCAATTCATTGGTTCGTTTAAACTAGTTTTAAATGCGTACTATATATGGTTTCATGGGAGAATGTGGTACGTAGCGCCATCCTATAGGAAAGTACAAGCTTTTCTGTTCAGTAAGAAAAATTTCTGTCCGAATCTGTTCTACTTTGTGTTCAGTGAGGTTGTTCCAATCTGTTCGGAATAGAAAATCGAAGTATGTAGAACACAATTGTGAAAAGTGTCAAAATCAGATGTGATCTTAAATTGTATTATTTGTTGGAGGTAACTTGCTGAATTAAGTGAAATTTTTCGTGATTTATGAATTATTTTTGTAAAAGGCGATAAAACAGATTGAAATAAAATCTGAAAAGGACAATCTGTTCTTGTACATTGTTCGCCAAATTTAGAAAATAGTAAATATAAATGGAAAAGAGGATTTTATTTCAATACCCCTAACAACTGTCCGTTCACCGGAGGAAAAGCTGAAGGCAATATGGCTGGAAAATGGCTGCCAATTGCTGATAACGCTCTATAAAGAAATCCGTCCAAATTTAGGGAAGCAGGCTGATAAAATAAATTACTCTTTTTATCAAGGCAACAACGGTTCCTAGAGAAAGTTAGAATCTATCTGAAAAATTTCTGTAGGAGCAAGCCTCATATCCGGCAAACCAAAGAGAGCTACGAGTATGTGCATTTCTGCAGAAAACGTTTTGCGAGCCTCCAATTTTTTATAAATATCAGATGCTGACAGATTGTCAAAGCGTTTATATACTGCACAATTTCTGCGAAAATGTTTAATAAATTCTTTTTCCGTGTATGAAGGAACTAGTTGTTTCAAAAAATGGGAAACACAGCTCCTAGGGTCCTTCCCAAGTGAAAAGGGGATAACGCTCATCACAATATAGGCATCACTAGAATCAGTGCTAGATTCACTTGATAAACTGATGTCACTCTCATTTTCTGCAAACTCCTTCAACAAAATGCTCTCAATTATATTCTTTTCCATTTTAAACAATAACTTTTATATCTTTTGAACTTTTTTAAAACACAAACACTTCTCTCAATTGACAAATTACAAATGGATTAACTTTTGACAACTCTCATATGGGCTGTACTTTTCTGGTCTCATTTGATTTGACGTTTTTCACAAATTTGTGCTGTTCTGTTCTAGTCTTTTTCTCACTGAATAAAGCTAATAATACTGAACCTAAATGACAGAGAACTGTCAAAAATGACACCACAGTTTAAAAGCTAAATTGGAAGATTTATAAGTAAAAAAAAAACACTCTCTAGTATACAGTAGGTATTTTAAAAATTGTGTCTTGCATGTTGGAATGTAAGTTGACACAATAATCCTGGAAAAGTCATATAATAACGCAACACTCTTTTCTAAACCCTTTTTGGACATTTGCTTTCAGAGAAAACCATTCTACAGAAGATGCAATTCTGGATTTTTGTCAACATCTACGATACAAGGGGCTTGGTGATAAGAAATGCTGCGCTAGACTTTTTGTAGGCATAACCAAGGCTTTCGATATGGTAGATCATAGCATTCTTTTGAATTAATTGAATCTTATCTTATACACAGAATGCAAAAATTAAAAATTGACGACAGTTTTGGAGAATCTAAAATTGTCAGTCTCGGTGTTCTGCAAGGTTCTGTTCTAGGTCCCTTACTCTTTCTAATCTACGTTAAGTCGATGTATAGTCTTCCATTTGTCGGAGAACTTAATGCTTTTGTAGATAACTTCGAATTTTCGTATTCTTCAAATAATCGTTTCGACCTCGTTGTCAAAATCAACCGAGATATTCACTTGTTAAAAATATGGTTTGCGAAACACAAGTTAATTATCAACAGTAAAACTAAGCTCAAATGGTATACTTCAGTCTTACTGCTAAACAGTGTCCTGAATTCAGCTTCGTGTTGCCGCAGATTTAGTCTACTCCAATGCAATTTATGTAATACTTTCTACGAGTATAATGAAAATATTGACTTTAAAATTAATTGCTTCAAGATTTAATTAGTTAAGTCTTAGGTTTGTTAAGTACTTAGGAGTTGTAATAGACCAACACCTACATTGGGACGAACATATTTCTATTTTGAAGCAATATTTGTTATACACTCTGCGAAATTTTTATCGGCTTCGAAAGTACTGCTCTACTAGAATTTTCAAAAATATTTATTTCGGGATCTTTCATTCCAGATTAGAATATGGTATTAGTTGCTGGGGTGGTACTTACTTTTATAAAGTGAAACAATTAGCTGTCATAGAAAAATATGCAATATTTTATTTTGTTTTAATAAATTGAAAACTCTGCCTAGAAGGTCTTACATTATGCGCTTCCTATCTTTAAATTTAAATAAAACAAAGTGTGTGTGAGATATCATCGAAATTTTTTATTCGTTTGAAAGGCCTATCGATGCCATTACTCATATGTCTGGAATATAATATCGTTCAAATGTCAGCCGCGAGTTGCGCGCATCCGAAATGTCCAATTTGACCGATGGCATGGGATATGTTGGGTTTGAGTGCCGCTGTGGTTTGTGGCTTCTTCACATAGACTTGCGATTTCAAAAAACCCCACAAGAAAAAGTCGAACGTGGTCAAACCGCACGATCTCAGTGGTCAGTTCACATCACCTCCACGTGAGATGACCATGCCCTTGAAACGCTCGTGCAGATTTTTTAATATGGCGTGAACTGTGTGGCACTTAGCGCCAAACCATATGTCGTTGGTGAGCATATCAACAAATTCAGGTCAAAAGAAGTTGGTAATCATCGACCTATAGCACACGCCGTTGACGGTGATGGCCTGGCCAACGTCGCTCTCGAAGAAATATGGACCGATGAAGCCGCCAGCCCAAATCCACACCAAATAGTGACTTTTTCGGGATGCATTCGACGCTTTTGGATCTCATTTGGATTGGTATCATCCCAAATTCGCCAATTTTGTTTGTTGACGTACCCATTCATCCAGAAATGGGTCTCATCGCTGAAGCTGATTTTTCGATCAAAATCAACACACGTCATTGTCTATGGTTGTTTACTTTTAGCTCCTGGGCCAATTGAATTTCGTACGGGTGCAGGCCCAAGTCACGACGGAAAATTCGGCAAGTTGTGGTCTGCGGAAGGCCGAGTTCTTGTGTGCGACGTGAAATCGACTATCTCGGATTCTCCTGCACACTCTCACGGGCAGTGGCGATGTTTTCGGCATATCTTGCGTTTCGTCGACATACGGGTATTAGTTATCGTTTACTGAACCAGTGGACTCAAATTTATCCACCACACTGCGAGTAAAATGGGAAAAGCGCGCGGAACGTTGCCCGGACAGAACACCCATTTTGATAAAACAATTTTATCATTTGCACGTTTTGTTTTGGCAAAACGGACTGAATAAATGACAGCCAATTTGACAAATGTAGCTTCAACAATAGTTCGGAAGTTCCTATTGGAATACTCTTTACTATTACAAAGTTTTAAAAGTTTTCTTCATTAGAGGTGGTTACCATCAGAGTCCCATCCATGACACCCATGGCCTTCGAAGCATCACAAGTAACATTGTTAGCATTCCACCTTTTCGCACTTCGAGCTGGTTTTACTCTGTTTTATCCTGCTAACTATTCAATACTATTCCCGAAGATATACGGACCATCAATACTTTAAAGAATTTTTTATTTAATGTAAAATTGTGGGTTTTGAAATATAAGCATCATGAAATTGCCGCTTCGTCATCTAATGTAGAAAACTGCTATTTAATTTAAAAATTGATTTTCCTTCCTACATCAATTCTATTTCCTCCTTTACCATTCAAATTAAATTTATATGTACGTACAATGTTTTCCACCACACACTGAAACACCTACGAGTACTATAAGGATGTGTCATCCTATTCTGCATTGAGTACTAAATGCATCTAACTATTCTCGTAATTGTAAGACAATAATCGTAATAACATTATCAATAAAATTGTATAGTTGTTGAGAATAAAGAATTAAAAAAAGTCAAAGCTTTGAATGATATTGTTTCCACAGTCTCTATTATCAATTTTCCTCTGTCGGGTTTGGCAGGAATGCCAAAACTAAAATCTGCCGTTGTATACATAGGTCAATTGTGAACTAAGGCAGTCTTAAGCCCCACAAATGTGCCATTCATTGCGTTCAAAAATTATGTAAAATGCTCACACAATATAGCAGAGAAGTTGTTGTACGCGGTCTTAAGTAAACATCCTTTTGTAGGTCATAAAACCGATGATAAGATTCCATTTATCATGCATACTTTCCCCCAAGCATATCTTGGATATGAGTTGCCGTATTGTTGTCTCTACCAAGTCATACCTGCACGGTAGATAAAACGTGTGGTCCGGGTAGTCTTTTTATGCTTAAATGAAGATATGTCTACTTTTCCTTCTTTTTGTTTTGATTGGCGGAAATGATGGTTTTCATCGGCCATGTTGAATGATTCGTTCTGCCTGAATGTGGTGTTTGGGTCTTGCAACGTGTAGTCCTGTCATATCGGCATTCTGGATAGATAACACTTCAATGACGGTGTGTTGAGATCTTCGCCACGGAAAACAACTTGACCTAGCTTGTAAATGAACACACACGAATGTCAAACTTTTCGGTCCTTCAAGACCTACACGACAGAGCAAAACCGAAAAACGTTCAATCGAGCTAGGAATAAATGCAGCGTCTTTCTTGAGCATGTGAAATTTCAAGCAAAAAGTGAGGTAAAAAATACTACAATGCCCCAAACGTAGTAAATATTTCTGCTCGCTCGTCAAAAACTCATGTAGTAGTAAAAGTCCTCAAAGATCTCAATATGTACGAGGTGTGTTCAAAAAGTAACAGAAATTGTCATTTTTTGGAAAACAAATTTATATATTCATCTACAACAATGTTATCACTTTCAAAGTAGTCCCCATTAGAGTTCCGCGACACGCTTCTGGAACTCGATCTTTGCGATATCATTTAGTTCAGTCAGTGATACGCTTTTAATCTCATCTATTCTTGAAAAACAACGGCCCTTTAAGGTTATTTTTATTTTTGGAAAGAGGAAAAAGTCGCACCGGGCCATATCAGGCGAATATGGTGGATGGGGCATTATTACAGTGTTATTTTTCGCCAAAAATTCACGAACAAGCAATGAAGTGTATGCAGGTGAATTATCATGGCATTTTCTTCAGGTTGCTGCCCCCGAATGGTAGTACTCCTTATTGATCATTTGACCTTTTGGCAAGAAATCATGGTGCACTATGCCGCAAAATATAATGCAAATTCTCCGATCTATTTTTCCAAAAAATCAAAAATCGCCACTCGCAGGCAAACACACTAGACTGACAAATCACCCAATATGGCTACCAGTGTACAGATGCGTTTAAGACATGTTTACCAACATAACTACGAAAAATTGCGCGAATTTGACTAATAAAACCCTCGAAATATATATAAATAGTTTCCCGTTAGGTTTTGAATACACTTCGTATACACAGAATCACTGGTTCAGATGGTATATTTTTCCTTCTTCTAAAAAGGTGTTCTTCAACGCTGGCAAAGCCATTGCGTTAGCTTTTTAATCAATCCTACTACCCGACTCAGATGGAAACAGCTTTTATCTAGCCCATCCCTTACTGCACATACGTCGCTTCTTACTAAGGTCATGTGAATGCTGATAAACCGTCGCGTCAGCTCGTGAAATATATCGACACACTAAAATTGTTCAATGACCGGAACGACAGCGTATGCTAGCTCATTAAATTCCGATATCAACAGCTAACCAATCAACACTAACTATCAACAGAGTGGAATTTAATGCTTCCAAAACACAAAACTCTTTGCCGTCATTAAATCGAAATTCAAACCCCCAGCCATTGTCCATGAATGCTATTTGGATCGTCGAAACCGACAAACTTTCCATCTCGGTATGTGTGTCAATGACAACTTACGTTGGAATGACCGCATATTCGATGTCGTCAAAAATGCTGTGAAAGGTCTAGGTTACCTGCAACTTTGTAAGAAATATTTCACCCAAAATTAGGGTACAATGCCCCAATTCTGGTTAGGTGCCCTTAAGACCTCCTTGCATTTGCTAGATAGAATTCGAAATCGTCCGATAAAACTCATAGGTGACCCCAATATTATATATTGCAGTCAATTGACACCCTCGAAGAGCGACGTAATGTCTCCTGGCTCACCTTGTTTGATCGTTATTGTCACCACTAGTGCCCCATTAAAATTGCCAGTATTGAGGGTATTCTAAAACATTGTGATTCCTTCCTAAGCTATACAGCTCACTTATGGAATGTCCTACTGAGCTCTTTATTTCCTACTCATTGTAACATTGAGCCATTCAAAACCAACTTACATTCGCCCGCATTGTGTGCAAACATAGAGTGAGCACTAAGTAAAAAAAAAAAAAAATACTCCGCACTGGATGTGACCTTTCTACTAAACTTCCTTGATTATCTCTACAGTATTTTCTTTGTGCCCTGTTGTGTTAGCACATTCTTTTGCTCCTTTTTTTATAGAGCGCACGAGGTGCTCCTATTCTTCAATGCAGCGCAGGCTTATAGATGAACTATTTTGGCATATCTGCATTTCGTGGAATTAAATCTAGCGCTTGATAAGTGTGCTGGTGATTTGTTGTAATTGCAGCCGTTCGACGTTTAGTCGCCGTTGTTTTGGCGTCTCAGATATCCTAATGCAAACGTACCTTGGATGCAACTATATGGTGGTTTAATTCTGCATTGGCTGCTCAAAATGTCCGTATATCTGTCATACTTATTCGATATCTGATCAATTTGATTTTTTATTTTACAATCTGGAATATCTAGGTGAAGTAAATATGTTCTAGCTATAGTGATATTCTGCCTCAGATAAAAGTCGGTTTAGTTCGTTTCCAGACCAACTTAATAAATTTTAACGTCATGCAAAGGGCATTGCTCGCAGGTTTCCTTTAAGAGCTCGTAGAAATATTCTTTGGCGGCGTCTTACTCTTTGTTATTTAACCTCTAATGTACGAGTACAGAGATTGTATATAGCATATATTGTATAGTCATCTGCACCTAAATTGAACTTGTTTCATTCCTCTTTGTACAAGGTGGCGCAAAAATAGTCACCCGATGTTCTTTTAGCCCTCAGAATTTCGGTTGTGGCTTGTGTGATATGCGCCATTGCTCCATTCTGTTGGAACCACATGTTCTCCAGTCCCAATTCATCCAATTGAGGAACGAAAAATTCATCGATCATGGCTTTGTAGGGTTCACCATCCACAGTGACCGTCTCGCCCACGCCGTTCTCAAAAAAAGCTCCTCCAGCGTAAACAGCACACCATGCAGTGACTTTGAGTGGAAGTAATTACTCTTCGTGCATTACTCGCGCATTTTCAGTGCCCCAGAACATCAAATGGGTTGAAATGGACTTCGTCAATGCTCTATGATCATTAACGAATTGTTCATCAAAAACATCGTAACAATTATTCCGCGTTGTTTAGGAGTATAGCAACTCATGTCTTGTTGACGTGTATATTGTATCTGTTTACTTCACAAATGTCAAAGTAGAATTGACATTTACCACAATTTGTAAAAATTATAGCATCTTCTGATAGGGTGATGACTGTTGCGTCACCTTGTATATAACCAGACTCTTTTTAGGACCCATTGGGAGAAATGCCCAAATATTTCGAAACCATTTACTCACTCTCATATCATGAGTTATTATGGTTTCATCTACCTCTGTCCCTTTTCCATCAATTCCTGAAATCGATGAATCGATAGTGCTGAAAGATCCTTATTGACCGCAGCTCTAAAAACATTGGAGTATCCCTAATAGGAAATCTGCAATGATAATTTTTGAGTACACCGTTGATGCATTGACTCGAATTCATCCGCCATATATACAGCTGATGTTCAGTCATTGCTATACCGCTCGGCATCACAATGTTAACCCTTATCAGTGCCCACTATAATCGTACAATACCCAGCCACTGTCAAAGACTTAGTCCCTGGTAAAAGAACATAATGTACTTGAACAAAATATGGAGGTAGTGGGAAATAGTTGATCCACTTCAACTATACATTAGGCTCCGAAAAAATGCATCATAATGCTCCAGATTCTCTGGAGTCTTCAGAGACTGAAGTCTTTGAATACCGAATATATGTCACAATCAAAAATTGTACGAATCTGGACCCTGTTAAGTGAGCTTGCGACACTCTGCTTAGAAGAGCCTGACATCATTGCATCATGTGTATTTTTTCAATGTATGATTTTTTCCAATTAATTCTGTTAATTACGTTTTTTAATGAAATGTCCTATTTTATGTAGAAAAAAATTTCACAACATGATTCCAAGTGAATGGTATGTCAATTGAACTGGAAAATGTTACATTTATTACGAGTATGTCATTTTTTACTTAATTGAGTTTATGATTGCATAAATCCAATATGGGAGATAAGAGGATTTCGGCCCTATTTATGGACCCCTCCCAATTGCGGAACCGATACCCATTTTAATATACAAAAGGGGTATAATCGTTTTTTAATTGTAGCCGAATTAACGGTTGAATGGATCGCATATTTCTTTCAGTAATTTGCTACAATGAAAGTTATAATTATTATTATTATTATTTTTTTTTTTTTTTTTTTTTGTAAATTGCATTTTAACATAATAAATACATGCATAGTTACCTTATTAATACAAGATCTTGCCTTTATTCATAAGATTGGATACATTCTTGAGATGAATGTGCTAATTTAGACTCTTACCACTGCTGGGAGGAAATCATAAAAATAGCAAAACGAGGGGTTGATGGAAAACTGTAATTTTATTTCTTTTAAATGGGTAGTCTCATGTGAGATCTTCAAAAAATCGATTTTTTCCATATTTTCAAAGTTTAATAAATAAAGTTACAGCAAATAATAGGAGAGAGCGTACTCTGCATATGCGGGGATTATACCAAACTTTAAACGCGTTTTTCTTGAAAATACTTTTTATCCGTCGGCTTGGATGATTAAAAAAAAGCTATTGGATCGATTCGGCTGAAATCTTAACACAATATTCCACACATGAATGATTCTGTCCGGTACCAGAATTAGATTTTTTTATCCACTTTTTTTTATCTCGATTTGAAACCGAAAAAAACAGTCCATATTTGAAAAAAAAAAAATTCAAGGGCGCCATTTTATTATTTTTCACTCAAATCTTTTAAATTTCCTACGAGACAGAATTAAAACCCTACTGAATAATAATGTTTTGGTGTTTTGATTTAAAATGATTACAAAAGGAACAGTCAGGAGGGCCAACCACCTCCTTTTTTTTGAAGATGCCTACTTTACCTCACCAAAATTAAAATATTTTTTTTTTATTTAACAATATTTTTTTTTTGTATTATTCAATAACTAAATAATATCATACAATTATTATAAGAAGATTGAATTTCATTTTCCGCAAAAAAAAGTCCTTAAAAACCTTCAAAATTTAACCTCGGACATGAGACTACCCCTTAATCAGCAAACTGTTAGTTATTAAACATTTATGTTCAGTATTGTTTGATGAATCACCAGATTATACCAGAATAACGCTTCTATATTATTCCAATTTTTTTTGAAAATTTAAAATTTGCGAACTGTATGTATAGAAGATTAAAACGGGCTACATGACGGAAAGTCAACTCATCAATGATATGTACGGAAGAAAAGTGTGCCGAAATATCCATATATCGTCGATTCGGCTTAGAGTTTGGTTTTTGTCTCTCCACTAAGTGAACAATTTACTAACAAATTTCGGTCCATACCCGTACAAGACCGAGCTGATACAAGAAGTAAAGCAGCAGCTTAACTTTTACTCAATTATCAGGCATAAAAGTGTTCTGTTTGATGTGGTCCACATTCACCATGTGGCCGGAGCTTGCTTGACAGTTTATAGTCAATATAATCTTCGAAAATAAGGTTTCCAGCAGGATGCCGCTATATGCCAGCAAAACATTTCAAATGTTGGTGCTAATGACGGGGTTTAAATAATGAATTTAACAGTTGTTGACACTTAAAAATTCCTGCAGTAGTGCTCATATCAAACCCAACTGTCAATGGAAGCCCTAACCGAGGACCTAAACGGAGATCTAACGTCAGTTCGGGTCCTGAAAAACTCTCCTCTGAGCGTTGCCTAGCAAGTTCATCGGCGATTTAATTTCCCGTGATCCCATTGTGACTTGGGACCCAGCCAAGACTCAGTTCATTCTTACATTCCCGAACCTAATTGGAAGTAGTAAGAGGGTTTAGCAAGGGTCTAAGATACCTCTCCACCGACAGATCATTGCCAATATATCTCCGCTTGGAAGTGAAATCCAAAGTTGTCGCACTTTCAAAAGGCACCAGCGCCGTACCATAAATTGCTTTTGGAGCCATCCGTTGAGACCCGAAAACGTCCATTTCCATGTTCAGATTCTGGTCGAAACTAGTCCTAGGCACACAGAAAATCAGTTTCATATTTTTTCCGCAGCATGAGCTCTGGTGTCATTGCATATGGACGGCATATCCATAAGACCAGAGTCATAAGACCTAAAACATAAAAGACCAATTCTTTTTAAACTGAATTTGGCTTTGAAACGAACCTTCTCGTTGAGAGGCCCCATGTCTTGCTAACAGCTCCTTTGTACAGCCAGAAGGCCGACAGTGCCTTAAAGGGCTTTCGACGTCACATATCTAATTCACAGAAATTGTTTATACAGGATGACGCCCAAATACTTAACCGATCGGATGGTGATCACTTTAAGCCCTAGATGACTCAGAGCAGCTTCAGTATTGAGACGATTGACTGAAAGCCCATTTCTGGTGTACCTATAGTCAAGGGCTAAACTTAATGTCGATTGCCCCTTGAATTTTACCAACCAGATTTTGAAGCACACTGTCGCAAGATCTTCCGCGTTGGTAAGAATGTTGCATCTCAGATAGAGGATGCACTCGCAAAATAGTTTTGCGCACATGCTCCATCTCTAAACCATTCTCTACATGCTCTTCAACATGAAGGAAGTCAGACTTATAAGTCTGAAGCACTGGGCGAGCATGCAGTCTTCTTTTCCGATTTGCTCGTGAGCTGGTTCTGATTAGGTTACTTAGGAAGAGAGCCTCAGGCATAAGACTGATAGTCTTTACTTTCGCTTCAGATTTTCTGAGTAATTCCAGCCTGGTTGCTTTTTCCTTTTTGAGGACTTTGACTAGATTACTGGCTTCAATGATAGTTTCGATCTTTACGCAAAATTCTTTATAAGAGACACTCTTTGAAAACCGAATTAGTTTCTTATATTCTTTTTGTTTTAATCTATAAAGACTTCAGTCTTCCTCCGTATTAGTCTTAAGTGATCTGTTTCTAAATTTTCTGGTTTCTTTACGAAGACGCTGCAGATCTGCGTTTCTCCAAGGAACGGGCAATGTGCAGGATTGTATTCTAGCTGAACATGCCTCTTCAAAACATTTGGTGAGAGTACCCTTCAGTTTCTGAACAGCTTCCTCTAGATTTTCTTTTGTCCTGAACTTCGGGGGAGCATTATTGAACTAGCTGAGCTCCTCCTTAAATTATGTCCAGTTGGTTTCCTGCATATTCATCCTCTTCTGAATTCGATCTACCTATGGTCAGATACGGAGATCTGACATAGTACTTTTCAGAAGGTTCCAGAGGTAAGATTTTCAACCATTCAAAAGTTTGCTGCATAGAGCACTTCAGTCTTAGAGTTCCGTTTTCCGTGTCATATCGTGGCCCTCTCCTTGAGTAGAAATAATCTTTGCGTTGGCTAGCTCGCACAGTTGTACGATACAGTGTTGGCACTCAGCGTCGTTCAGACCTTTGTCATTGCCAGCCTTCCAAATTCGGAGCACCAGAGAGGAGATAGCGGCATCTTTCTAGGTTCGCCAGTCTCGTCCCCTTTACGGTTTTGGGGTTTTCTTAGAGGTTGCTTTTCCAGTGACATCCAAGTTCCGTTCACTGAACTGCAACTCCGGTTTCACCCGGATCTTGTGCGTTGAGAATGCCATCACTAGAGTTTTTTCTCAGCAGGGATCTCATCGCATTAGCCCACATGCGTCGACCAAAACTGCGACCTTGGTTGTTTGTAGCACAGACCTTATCCGGACATCATGTGCGTGCAAAACCAACGCTGGTTTTATTTTCGTCGATGGGTTTAACACCTTCATGCAATTTCCGTCCGCTGGAACTGTAGTTGACTGCGAAGAGATCCATCGACCGAAGGAATACCGGAAACTTTTTTCCTCTTGGAACTGTTCGGAACCGAAGAAGAGGGCTAGACGGTAGTCTTTCAGAGCATGCCTCTTTTAACCGCATTTCACCTTTTCGATTTCCCGAGACAAGCCATCAAAAGCAGCACTCCTACCAACCAGTGGTGTATTTTAATGGAGTTTAACCGTAACAGCCAGGGCCTCTCCGGTACTTTCTCCTTCGTTCCAAACGAGTCTACCGAACGTGTCGTAGTAAGACCCTCAGGAGCCATCGGAATCAAGTGATCCAGCAGCCCCTAGATCAATGCCTAAATCTGCAGTGATTTTTAGTTTTATACTTGTTGAGGCCTCCAGAATGGGTGCTCCGGCAATAGAAAAGACCACGGGTGGATTGTCGCTATTGCGAGTACCACCTAAAGTATAATCCTTTGGAGTCATCTCCATACTTTTATCAGTTTTACGTCTAGTTTGGAGTCTAGTCTAGTTTAAGCCTTCCTGCCACGACAAGGCAACCAAAAGAAGGAAGGAAACCACCAGATAATCAGTATAAAGAAAACCCTTTGATAGGTCATTCATATAGAGTTCGGTCAGAGCAGGGCTGAAAATGCAATCTTAAGAAACAGCCGTCTCAAAAGATAATCTCGCAGATGATTTGTTATAAGACCCTTATTTATTTTAATGAACTTAATTGACAGACCTTGCCTTTTTAATTAGATAATGCTAAAGGCCGGTATATAACATGGCTAACCACTAAGGCGGTCTTTTTCCAGCTGTCACCAGATCTTCTTTCGTTCGTGTGGGCCATCTAAGATGAGATCGTCTTCAACCGCGTTGCTTCTCTGGACGAGCTAAGCAACTAGCCAGGTTATCCGAACTTTTCTGACGAGGTTGGCATTGCTCTCCAGCTCCTATAGCGCCGAATTGTGTCACCAAAGACGTACATTTAATTGAAATTTCTTCCATTTTTACGGGATGGAATCCACTTTTCAAATCCAACAATGAAAAATATTTTTTACCGCGCAATTTATCAATCAACCAAATGCAAGGAAAATTTACCTTTATCGTTATTTCGACATACGGAAAATTACTCTCTCGTATAATGTTATCTGTCAACAAATTATTATCTAAGATTTCACGCAACTGCAACGAATGAGCATGCGGTAATCGCAATTGAAAACATAGTTCGTATCGGTTAAAGATATTTTCATTTCAAGATTTACGTTTTCAAAATTATTCGCGTCATTAACACCCCGTTTGACTAAATTTTGGATCTTTAATTTTTCATTGAATTTCAAATTTTCATTAATTTTCAAAAAGGACATTTGTTCGTCACATGTATCGATTTTAAGTATTCGTTCGTTCGTTATCATATTGCTCCATCGTTTTGCGTTTTTTTTAATTACCACCACTTACAATTAATTTTATATTGGTTCTTGTGAGAAAACGGCCTAATATAGCTACATTTTTCATTTTGGCATTAGGTCTAAGCTTACAACATCTTTGTTAACTTTAAACATGCAAAATGGTTTTCTAGTATAATCAACTTACTACAATATTATCGATTCCCACAAAACTGCGCATTAGTGAATTAGGTACTACGAAATGTGTTGTACTTGTTCTTGAATAAAGCTGATAGGGCTTCCCGTGTCAATCATCGCCGTAGCATTAACCGTTGCTGTTATTGTTGAGGAACAGGCTATGGGGAAAAAAGCACTCAAACTTACGCTGGAAATCATTTAGTATTCCTGGAAAAGAGTTCATATCCCATTGATTGCTGTCAACCTTTATAACGGGGGTCTATTGAGAACAGTTTTTAACAGGATGCCTCCCCTTTTCCACAACGATAGCATGATCCTCTTCCCGCTGTGGACTTTGCACACTCATTGGCAAAGTGTCCATCTTCATTATAATTGTAACATTTGATGGATAACTTCATCTGTTTTACCGTTGGTTTTTGGGCGGTAATGTTTTGTTAACGGATTGTATGTATCGCTCTGTCCTCATCTTCTCGTACTTTCGCAGAGCTCTTTTTAGCTCTGGGATCGTAAAAGAATTTGTTTATCAGACATAGAATCTGGTATATCTCCCATGATGTAGTTGGTAAGGCCCTGTTCGCCAAGGGGTCAGCAGCAGACGCATTCTCTTGCATGTCAAAAACGTATTGTCGCATACTTTCTTCCTTTCATTTCCTGCGGTTCCTTAGCCAGTGCACGTCGGAAGCTGTTGTGTGCATATCGACACATTAATGATTGTAATAGAAGTTGCCCAGTACCGTTCAGCAACCTCTGAGCGTATATGTAAAGGGTTTTCCAATAGGGAGTTGACAACTTTGAATTTAATTTGTGAACCCACTCTTTCACTAATCATCAAACTCTCACTGTCAATTTATTCAGTGAACTCAACATTTTCATCATGGTAAAGTACACGAACGAGCAACGTCTGCAAATTATAAAAATTTTCTACCGAAATTCGGAGTCGGTGTCTGTAAATTTCAGAGCGTTATCTCCAATTTTCGGTCGTAATTCTTGCCCTAGTAGACAGGCAATAAAAAGTTTAGTGCAAAAATTTGAGTCTACATATTCGTTGTGTGATGTTGCCAAATATATCGCTGCCGTTCAGGCGTCCGCAGCAAACGATCCAAATCAGTCAATTCCACGGCGTTCTCAAGAGTTGGGCATCGCTCAGACCACATTATAGCGCATTTGAAGCGACTTACGTTGTTTTGATTGGGTTCTGGAGAAGTTGTGACGAAGCTCATTTTTGGCTCAATGGGTTCGTCAATAATCAAAATATGCGTTATTGGTCGGGTGAAAATCCACATGTGCTTCATGGATCACCGCTTCATCCACAAAAAATAACTGTTTGGTGCGGTTTGCATGCCGGCGGCGTTATTGGGCCACATTTTCGTCGACGATAACGATCGTCACGTTACTGTAAATGGTCAGCGTTATCGCACCATGATCACCGATTATTTTTGGCCCGAATTGGAAGATATGGGCTTGGACCACATGTGGTTTCAAGCCACACAGCACACGCTACAATCGATTTATTGAAGAGGAAGTATGGTGAGCGTGTTATCCTAAGAAATGGGCCAGTCGATTGGCCGCCTCTTTCGTGTGATTTAACGCCGCTTGACTATTTTCTGTGATGCTACGTTAAGTCATTGGTTTATGCCAACACGCCGACGACTTTGGAAGAGCTCAGAGCCAACATTGAACGCCAAATAGCGGCCGTTTCGTGTAATAAATCTGAAATGTAATGGTTCCGGGAGGTATGGCTCCAAGACACAAACAGACACTGAAGAAGAAGTTCCTGCTGGAAAGAAGGAATCAACGTCCTCACCAGAAGTCGGTATCTCAATTTCTGCTCAAACAGCAACTTCTTTCGAATGGGCATTCTATAACGAAGTATTAGGTTGAATCGAAGGTTGGTGACAGTTTATTATGGGGAACTTCATTGCGAAACAACACCTTATCTCCAATATGGATGCCGTTTTGTCTTGTTTCCCATTTCTTATCCAGTGATTGTTGCCCCATTCTCCTTATTTACAGTGTCCAAGTCTCGAGCTTCTGAATCGAGTTACCTTCACTGATATTCTGAACAGAAAGAATCTTGTCTCTAATCATCCGATTCAGCAGTAATTCGGATAGCAATTTGTCGGTGGTTCCATGGCTCTAAATGGAGTTACTTTATACATTAGTGCAAATTCCTGAATCGCCTGCTTATAATCATTACCGCTAGTGTGTTCAGTTTGGAGACGCTTTAAGATTGAACGACTCATATTTTTAACTTATCCGTTTGATGGTGGCCAGTATGGTGGTGACGTGATGAGCTGTCTGTTCTTATCCTCACAGTAATTTC
The DNA here is from genome assembly GCA_949129095.1 of Volucella bombylans. Taxonomy (NCBI): domain Eukaryota; kingdom Metazoa; phylum Arthropoda; class Insecta; order Diptera; family Syrphidae; genus Volucella; species Volucella bombylans. The sequence continues at coordinate 130,272,620 of OX422142.1, read as the reverse complement.
TAAATTCTTGGCTAACAAATTGAAGACTATTATCGGTTCTAATCTAATCCTAATCTGAAAAAAATGTTTCGTCCAGAATTCCTATGATTCCAATTGATGCAATTTTTCTCAAAAACTTTTTTCTTTGGTAATTGACCAAACAAGTCCATAGCTACACATTTCCGAGGGCCATCTGGGAAGACGCTCGAGTTGAGAGACCAATATACATTTTCAACATTTTTACACGAAACTTTCCACTTCTGGCCACTAAACCTTTGCCCGCAGTATCTGCTTCATCACAGTCTCTCCTGGGTGGCTTTCATAGTGCCAGCTATGAAATTCTGTGCCGTAAAGCAATGGTAATAACAATCCTGCTGCCCCAAAGTAGTACGAGTCGTAGTAGCCCATAGTACAAAGTACCATCGAAAAGGGAAATATTTGTTGCTATTCGTTGGGCCCCACTCGCCATTTTTGATATTCTCAATTGCCTCCATCAGCTCATCATCATGGCAGTTACTACGTATAATTTCGCCTTATGTTGTGCATTATTGCATAAATATTTTACTCACATAAACTATCATCCCCAAGCGAAATTGCTATATTTTATTTCCCCGATTGATAAATGACTTTGAATTTACACCATTGTAGGCGAAGCACCCATCTCTCAATTCTTGCTGGTGGGTTTCGATGTTGGCTTGAAACTAGCTTCGACTGGCTGTGATCGGTAACCAATTCAAATTCAATTCCAGTGAGGTAGTAATAGAAGCGTTCCGCAGCCGAAACCAAAGTGAGACTTTCCTTTTCAGTCTGTGAATATCTCCTTTTTCGGAAAGACTTTAACTTGCAAACGAAATAACTTTTGGAGCTTTGAAGCGTCAGCTAAAAGGCGAGTACGATTCTTAGGGTTAAAGTATGATAACGTGGGGATTTTCATAAATGCACTTTTTAGCCTCTGGAATGCTAATTCTTGTTCTTTACCCAACATAAATTTCAACTCTTTTTTGATTAAGTTCCACAATGGATCAATTATGTCCGGCAGTTCAAGAATAAACTTCCCTAAATAAGTTACCAGCCCCAAGAAACTTCTTGTTTCTTCTTCTTGAATCGGTACGATAATTACTAGAATTTCGGAAGTAGCTAACATTTTTTTAAGAACTTAACACTCAAGTGGGTATGAATACACTTAAAGTGCCTGAGCACGTGTTAAGTATTTTTGGAAAAAGAAATAGAGAGAAAGAAAGGTGGTTTCGGCTCAGTAGTTATTTCGCTCCATGGGTGGCATCCAACATTTAATGGGGAGACTAAATTCTTAGTGGAGGTTGGCTTGTTGTTGATTTCTAGTCAACTACGCATCATACTTGAATTTCGTTAACTGAAAAAATGAATATGTCTTTCGGGCGAGGCTGGGATTTGAACAGCGAACCTTCCGATTTGGAATCCTGTCCACCACCACTTGAGCCACGGCCACCCACATGCTTTCCATAACACTCTGAAATATTTCCAGAGCTGAATTGATTCCGAACAGTAACCGTTTATATCTAATTAATCCTTTGTGACTACAACGTTGTGACGTTTGACGTTCCAATTGATGATACGCATTCTTTAAGTCTTGTCGTGAGAAAAATTTAGCACCCTTAAGTTTAGTTAGAAATGAGTCGAATGTCGGCAATAGGAAATTTTCTCTAAGAATAGCTGCGTTGGCTCGGCGCATATCAATGAATTAGCGAATATTCCCATTTTCTCTGTGAACAACTACTTCTTCAATGTGCCCTCAACTTGGTATGTGGTTGTTGTACCGGTCTCACCATATTGTCAAACAATAAGTGTATTTGGATACCCTTGATCTTAGGAAATCGTCTATGACTCTCGAATGGATTCATTCCTATAGCAATCGTCTGTCATTCTTAATTACATAGAAGGCTGCAATCAGTTCTCTCCCTCGTTCAACGTTAATGGCGCTTCAAATACAAATTTTAGGTTATCACTTCCCGCCTATGTTCGAAACTGATTCTCAGATTGTGTTCGAACGTTTCCTAATATCGGAGCAGTTTAACAAAGATTATCCTATTCATTTTCCCCAATCAAATTATATAGTGAGCGGGAATCAATGAGCATGGACAAGCAAATACCCCCAATAAAACAATCAATCATTTCACTCATGGACTTATCTATTTTATTAGTAAGCTGAAAACACTCGTACGGATCGCTTTTTTCCCTTTCCATGTACTTGCACTCCAAATATTCTTCTTTTACGAACTGGACTTTTGATGGTTCAAATCGTCGTCGCTGTTGATTCAAATTTAATGAGAATGTGTCTTTACGTTTATTTATTTTCGCTGCCTCCCCATCTGTTGCACTTCATAGTTTTTGCTGGACAAAGTTTGCTATCTCCCAAATGACCCACTCTACCACATCTAGAACACTCCCTTTTCGCATCCAAATGTCCATCCGTATTTTTTGAAAATTTTTTTGCGCTACTTGAAGAATTCGACTGCTTCATTGCGTCTGTTTGACATCCAATTTATTTTAAATTTGACACATTTCAACGATATCCCCTAAAAAATCTTCCTTCCCCAACATGCGTTTTCTTAGTTAACCAGGAGCCCAAGCGTCAATGAGTTTATCCTTTATGATTATGTTGAATATCTCCTGCTGCGTTTTACCAAATGAACACATTGCTGCCTGGTTTCCGAGGCATATCAAAAATTTGTTGGAGCGCTCTCCTTCCTCTGGTTTTAGGGATCTAAACAGGAGTCTTTCAAACGTTGAATTTCGCTTCGGTGAGAAATATGTACCCATTTAATTTGTCAATCAAAATGCCAAATGCATCTCCATCGGTGACAGGTTCAACAAGAGCCCCCGGAATATTATAAATTAAATCTTTCAATTGTGGTCCCCCTAAGTGAAGAAGCTTGTTTTTCATGTTTTTTTTTTAACATCCACTAATGAGAACACTCCAAGCCATCTTTCCCATTCCAAGCGAATCAATGACTTGTCAATCGTCCCAGAGAAGAAAGGTTAAATACCCGTATCACCCATCTCAATCTTTTCTTTTCTCCGCTGTATATTTGCCTTACAAAATTGTTCTGAAATTATAGTCCGTTTCCAATCACCGTGCAATTTCTTGCGCATGTGGCCTGGAAGTGATCCAGACGAAATTCGAGCGTAACCATACATTGATGTTGATTGCACTGAGCATACTGTGTCTCAGCGCGTACTGTACTGATTATCTGCTTGAATGACATTGGATAATGTATTGTGGAAAAGATAGAAGCCGGTATTGAAAGATGCGAGGCCAGAGTGTAGAGAGAATGCATGGACGTGGAAGGCATGTCCATTGTACATTTTTTCAGTGGAGTTGGCAATGACGATTGCGTTGTGTGTGTTGTGTCATAGCTCAAATAACTTTCCTCAATCCTTATGGCCTTATCGCATGTTTTTTTTCCATTCCTCGACAGTAATTTTTGCAAGCTCTTCTTCTGCTATTTTCTTGATGTCATCCAGCTTAAATGTGGTGTTTCTACCCGGCACTATGGATTTTACATATATTCTCAATTCAAGTTCAATTCCAGATGGTATGGTGATAGCCCGAGTACCTCATAGCTTGCTGATCTAATCAGTTCAATCTTCAGCATTAAAGAGCTATGCGCAACATTATTTTCTACTAGCCAATTAACTTACTCCAATTTTTTCGCTGATGAAGTTGGGGCTCGGTTTTTTAATTTATTGTGATAGGGGGCGTTGTCCATTACAATAACTGACGGTTCCTCTAGCTGGTCCAGTACCTAATCTCTTAACCATTTTGAGAAATTGTCAAAGTTGATCTCATCACGATTGTCACCCGACTTCGATCCAGATTTAAAGATTAGAAGACCATTTTTGACGAATCCATTTGAACCACCAGCCGAGATCTTTTTCCAATAGGCTTTTTTAGTCCTTCCGTACTTCCATCAGTCCAAGACATTCCTTTTTTTTATAATATACGCGCGCCGAAGGGGTTAGATACCCTTTCACTGTTGCCATGGCGCGGGCGGAAAGGTAGAAGGAGAAGAAAGGAAAATTTTTATTGTAGTGAGTCTTTTCTTCACTCAGAGTGATTCGAGGGTTATAATTCACACTTGTTTTTTGTGCTCTCTACAACAGCCAAATCTACGTGTCAGTGTTACGCCTTCACACGCAGAATTTTTCTGACTGAGTTCCAATTACACAAATGAAAAACTTGAAAAACTTGTCACGGGCAGGATTCGAACCTTGACCCTCTGAGTGAGAAGCGATTGCTAGTACCACTACACCACGGCCCCCCTTGGGAGCTATGTATATATGATTAATCTACACAGATTATCTGATATCCACTTTCACCAAAGTTCCTTATTCGATGGATATATCTTAACCTTTGAATTTTCACTTCCGTGCTTTCACAAAGGATCCTATTGTCTTCCTTTCCTATTGTCTTCCGTCTTACGAAAAATTAATCCTTTGACATTCAGATACCTCCAAAGGGATGTTTGCTTATCCTAATTTCCAGTTCTTGACGGATTTGTTCCCTAAGGGCGCTTAATGTTACGACTTTCTTGTCAAATTGGTGGAAGGAGTAGATCATCCTTTTGATGGATTCAAAGTCGAAGCCATTTAACCAGTGATCCAGGGTCGATGAGAAATTTTCTTGTTGAGTGATTGTACAGTTCAAGTTTGTTCTTGTTCTTTTAATAAGCACTTTTGCTTGGCGTGTTAAAGGCTTTCCTGGCTTAAAGTAGTCCATTGTATATAAATTTGCTTTTATCTTACTTCTACTCCTTGCAAAGGTTTTTTAGAACTACTCGTAGATTAAAAATTCCATTTTTGCGCATTTATATTCGCAAAAAATAGTCAGTCATATTTTTTACCTAACCCTTTTCATAAAAAATATGTTTTCGAATTGAATTCTTTTTTATTACATATATGTTACACACATTTATTACAGGAAGTATTGAATTTTGCCAGAAAAAGTAGTGGGTTTATATGAAACGAAGTGGAGAAAGTTCAGCCGTTTCGTAAATATCATTTTCCAGTGAACAGATGAGTAGCATGCGCTTCCAGGCTCTCTTCTTGCGCAGCTTTCTAAATTCGTTACCAATCACTCACATGCAAGTATACGAGTATGTGCATACGTATGTACTATGTGCTCGTATCTATTTTGTTTTTTTTTTCTCCATTCAGATTATTAGATTCCAAGACACAATTCAAAAACACTGTTGCAAATTGTATGCTTTTATTAAAAACGATCTCATCTGTTTCCTTTCACTAAACGCGCTCTTGTCTCCAGCGGTCGGCGAATCTACTCCTATTACTAGAATTTGCCAGAAATGCCAGTTCCCTTTTCTACAGTACACCGATGATATGGATTTGCACAAGACGTTTCCACAAGATGTTCGCCGTCAGTGCTCTCTCGATGGCTTTGACCCACTTCAGCACTGGAAAGTTGCTCATAACTCTGCCAACCGCTTCTGCAATGCTCGAATCTCCTCCTTCGCCACAAGTTCCAACAACGTGTTCAATTGTTAAGTCATCGCCTAATGCTCGTCGGTTTCAGCCACCACGATGTAGTCTTCTGTCCCGGAGTTTACCACATTATCCATTTCACAAAATTGGTTTCTTAGCACATCTAGAAATAGCTCTTGTCCTATTGTCCTTCTGTCTTGTTCTTTATTGCCCCAATAAGCCGATCTTTGACAACTGCTTTTGTTCCCGTTCTAATTAAATTCAATTTTGACAATTTGGCTTTTATTTGCGGTACACTTGCATTTTGTAAAAATCCAATAACGCGATTGCACAGTCTCACAAAGATTAGAATTCGGGCGCCTGGGTTCGACGAATATTTTCTTCAATGGACGGAGTTGTATTGAATGGCTTCAAGTTGCATATCCACAAAATAAATGCTGGGGTGCTCCAGGGCTCTGTTCTGTCACCGACACTCTTTTTAATTTTCATTAACATTCTCCTGCCTGCCACTTTGAGTCCAATATATTCCCTTTCTGACGACAGCAGTCTCTGATTTTCATCTTCTATCCCGAACACATGTTCTTACTCTTCGACTGAAAAATGGAAACGGAACAGAAGTGAAATGTAATGCTTCCAAAACACAATGTTCTCTGCTGTCGTTACAGCCAAATTTAAACAGCATTTGCATAGTCGAAACCGCAGAACTTTCAATCTCGACGTCACCAAAAATGTTGCGAAATATACAGATTTATTCAAGCAATGGAAGAAATACTTTATTCTGTCTGGTCTGCTCTCAAGCTTCTAAGTTCGGGCAGAATGCTCCTTAAACCCCCTTGAACTTTGTATTTAAATATGTGGCATCCAAAACCGAGCATTATAGCTCATAGATGACACCAATTTGTCCAGTCAATCGATACTCTTCAACACCGAGTTGGTCTTGCCTTACTTATTTCTACCACCAGTGCTCTAATGAAGTTGCTGATAATAACACCCGCCCTGCAGCGAATGCTCATCAGCTCACCCTCAAATCCACCTTCGGGCGTACTCTATCATATCGTAATCCTTTTCTAAGCCGTACAACTCTCTCAAAAATTGCCCTGCAATAATCAACTTGGAGTCATTCAAAACCATCGTTCTTTCCACCCTAATCTGCATTCGCTCGTGCTGGGTGCATTTTAAGGCTGCTATAAGACCCACACCTTTTTTAAGCGTTTTTTGTTTAGCATATAATTTAATTTAAGGTAAAAAATAAAAATGCGTAAAAACTGATAAGACCCACACCTCGGCCTAAGAGGAAATACCGACTTTCAATTTGAAATCTGTAAATGCACAGAGTATTCAAATGCATCCATACCGCTAAAGATATGCATATTGCTGCGTGTATCTGTTTACCATGGATTTTATCACACCTCAAATGGAAAGGGCATAATTTCCACCATTTAGATTGTTTGACATGTAACCTGCTTCTCGTCATAACTCTTAGAGTTTGCACATTTGATGTAGCTACTCGTAGTTGCGCGTTGAGGAATGCCAGTTTTAGTTCCGAGAATCAGACATTCTATATTCACTGGACTTAAAATGTTGTGTTGTGGTGTTGAGTAGGAATAATGCCTCAATGACATTGGGCAATCTGCACGTGACGTGGCTGCAGCTAGAAACACGAATCTGAGCAACAAGCTTAACAACGACATTGCCACCGTGCATGGTGATTCTTTGGTTTGGTAATAGCATCGCCTTGATGTGTTCGACATGCATCCAAGGACCGAACATGCTGGTAGTGGATATCATTCATAACGTACTCCGGAACAACAAATTTGTGGACCGGGCGAGGGTTGATAGCGGTTGAGGGTGGTTACGTTGAATGGCATTGTCAGTTTTGCGTTCGTCCATTAATCATAATCGTGACATCGACTTCGATGATGCTGAGAAGGGCACCGAAAACGAAACAATGACATGGACGATGGATATTAATTTATGCGCTTCTCTCTGTTGCATTTGACATAAGATATTCGTATCAGTGGTTCGGATGAACATACATATACTCGTACATACACAATACGTTTCCGATAGTAATAGATTCGTGGAATGGTATTGGGCTTGATGAAATGAATTGGTTGCTTGAACAATGGATGATGGAAACAATTGAAGAGGCCCATCTTTGTGACGATTACGGTGGAGTGTTGTGAGCTGATTTTGACTGAAGCTTGTTGGAAGGGTTATGTATGCCATGTTTAAGTACTTCGGGGGTAACCGAATAACCCTAGTTTGTGCTGGATAAAATGTCGTCTATGTACGAGTACTAAGAATGGATTAATACAAATTTATTGCCGTATAACATAATTGTAGTGATCTAGATTTGTTATCTTACGACAAATCAACTGTCATGCGGCATTATAAAAAAAACCCATTGCCCGATGTATGTGATGTAGATGGATTACTTTACACGATGAATATACAGACATAATGAATGAAAAGCTAAATTATGATGGATATTTGAGTCTGGACATATGTTGGCGGAATATGTGTTTATTTTCAATCAATAATCGACAATGGTATGATAATCGATGGATGGTAATTACTTGGGAATTAATGTTGTTCAGGTGCACCATTTCAAAAGATATACATATGAACACACACACACTGTGTATGAAGAGTACATTAACGGTGATTGGGAATTTGCCTTTGTTTATCAGTAATTTTTGTTGGACGGAAAATTCATGTTTAACAGAAGGTACCATAAGGCATGGGAGGATTGATATTGATTTTAAAGACATTCTTCTACTCGTATCATCCTTGGTCTAAAATGGATGATATCTACTTGATTTGGAGACTATTCCGGGGTCGGATTTGGTTTTGTAAATTAAACCGACGGTATCGGGTCGAGATAATTTTGATTTGAAAGCACTCGTACACTGTTGCATTATATATTCAGCTCTCTGCTAGCTTTAAATCCAAAAGGGATCTCATCCCAAAGTTCCTATTAGAGCATCCTCATTATGATCATAAATAATGCACACTGTTTAGTGAGTAATGCAATCTGAATACAAATTACCTAAGTTGAGGCTGAACTCTTCAGTTGAGGAAACTTTTGCCTGATTGTACAGTCCTAGTAGTATTTTTTGAGTAATAGAAAGAAACGGGGTCTGCGGTTTTCCCGGGCACTATTAACAGTTCAAGAATCCTTTTTGGCAAGTACTCTAAGTTGATTAGTACTTAGTTACTTAGTCGGGCTTTAACCAAGATCTGTGGACAGTACACCGTAGTTCAGTGTCCTTGAAAGCATAAAACATCGCCGTCGTTTGGTAGCCACAAGATTCCACTAACTTAACTGACAGCCAAAATGTATGGTGTACTACGCCGTAAGATTCATTACACTTCTTTTTCATGGCTGGCACTATACAAAGCGATCGGCTTTGGCTGCCTTCAGCATGTTGTACTGTAGTAAAGCCATCGATAGCTCGAGCAGGTCCGTTTTGGCTAAGTTCTTGGAATGGGGAATTATTTTAAGTTTAGAAGAATAAAGCATCTTCTTAGTGAGAGTGTCACTTTCAATAGGCTCAATATGAGTTAGTCAATGAAGCCATTCAATATCCTGTACTCGGCGGTCGTCATCACCCACAATCCAGATCTTAGCAACAAGTCGTAAAGAATAAACGATTTGTTAAACGCTAATTTTTTCTGCCTAAGCTATTTGTTTCTATTAGATATGTCGCCGCCACTTGTCGCTATTCCTTCTGAAGTCTGGAAAATAGTATACGGGCACTCAGACCGTACGTTGGTGCTGAAATTTGGATAATAGCCGACTCACCATAGCTGATGCCAAGCTAGAAAGATGCAGTCAGTTTGTTGTGATGGATTTGCTATTTAAATCGTAGTCGTTGAACCTGACTGACCTTACTTACGTAGTACATTGAAATTGAAATATTTGTAAGTTCTTTGTATGCTTTTGGGGTTCTGTCTCAAGTTACTCTGACTGTTTCTGATGGTAACTCTGACGATGATTTTGTTCTTGAACCAGTCAATGGCTCTCAAAACTTTTTCAAAATAGGGCTGCAGACATCATTAAACACTCCTTCCCTTCCTTATATGATTTTCAGATCTGCCACCAGCTATCGTAGAAAGAGGCCTCGGTATTCAAATTTACTTACGGCATATTTACATAGATGGCGCCACAGTCCGGGGTGGACCTGTGCTTCACCCAATTAACCTCTCCATTTAGCGCGCCCTCCAGTTACGCACTACAAAATTGATAAGGTCCCCTTTCACTTGTGCACACAACCTAAGGCGAGGACTTCTTCTACTGCATTATTTCTTCAAGGTAAGAATCGACAGCTCTTCGGGCCGAAACGTTAACATTCTTTCACTCTACATGTCCTAGTTGCCTCAGCCAATTAATGTAAAATTTTCTGATCAAGTTGATGTCACAGTACAGCTCGTATAGTCCGCTGTTATGTCATCTCCTCCAATAAGAATATTGCAATCAAAACGACCAATGCTGTCTCCAAATTCCTTTGCTTGCATGCATGCTTCTGCGCTATTGTGTAGAACTGGTAAGGATCTCATAAAGAGTATCTTTAGTATTTCTTGACAAGTGCAGCTACTTGCTTGATTTCTTTTGTGATCGTATTATCAGATTTAATGGAGCCAAGGTAGACAACATCCCTAACATCCTCAAAGTTATAGCTGTCTATAGTGATTTTCTGTTTGATTCGTCGACGCTGTGTATTACGAGTACTTCTTGCTGACTGCACATCATTTACTTTGTCCTTATTCATACCCATTTTTACAGCTTCTGTTTCTTTGCTTTGCAAACGCACCACTGACAGTTTGATGAGTCCTGCAAGTGATACTCGTATCAATGTCATCAGCCTATGAATGTTGTTCCTCAGATTTTTGGGAAATTTTGTCCCTGGTCTTGGCCGACGATATTCGCGTCATCTTGTCTGAATCCTTTTATGACTTCAAAGACTGCTTTCAACTTTTACGGACCAGCTAGTTTTCCATCCTCATTCTGCACAATCTGACGAGTTTCGGAGGCATACCAAAACTAGACATGCCTTTTTCCTCTCTATAGGTTCTGTCAAAACAATAGTGATCTGGTGAATATCGATTTGGACTTGTTGAATATTCTCTATGATCTACCGTAGTATGAATATTTTATCAATTCTGGATTCACCCGGCCTAAAACCCCATCGTTGATTAATGGGTCAGGCAAGGTTTTGTATACAAATGCCTCTGTAGTTAATGCAATCTAGAGGCTTTAATTCCTTGTGGACCGCCAAACGCTGATGAGGTTTCATACATTAGGCATACTTTCGTCCGACCAAGTCTTGGAAGTGTTTTGTGTATGCTCTCAATGAAGTCCTCTCCTGCTAGCTAGGCTATCCCTCTCTGCACCCTTGTTATACTTAAGTTGTGTTGCTATCTTAACTTCATTTCTGGGGGTTAAGTGAAAATCTTCTTTTTTTTGCCTAAATTAAATGGTTCATCCTGCCTAGTAGCAAAATTTAAGCCACATACGCCGTTTAGCAGTTTGCAGAAATGGGTTACCCATTTCTATGGCTTTAATACTAAATTGCCTTGCTTTTTTCTACGGGTTCTGTTCTTGTTGGCCTGATACATTCTTTTTAACTTTTGGTAAAACTTTCGAACATTGTTCCGAGAAGCCGACATTCTTTCCCCCTCATATCGACGTCGGTGATCGTATGACTAGGAAGGGAAGCAACTTACCAAATGTCATCATAAAGGGGAATATTTGTTTCCATGCGAATACATTGTCGAATCTAGAGCATTTTTGCAAAGCAATTGAGGATGCGACAAAAAAAAAGAGTATACTCGTACAAAGTTGTTTTTCCGAAAACGTTTGCGCATCGGTTTTTATAGAAAATTGTGGTCCTTAACCTGAGCAGGGAACTAAATACTTTCTTTTCAAGTTCAAAAATACAAATTCTCTGATCTTGGATGGATGCTTTAGATGTTATTCATAGATGTAACATGGAGACTTTGTATTGAACTCCTTTGAACAATAAAAATAATCGTTCTGCCTACCCCATTGGGAAACAATCAGAGACTTTGCCTTGTATGCTCGCACCCTAAACTGCAAACTCAAAAAAGAAGAAATAACAAGGTGCCAATAGGCATCAAAGACTTTCGGCAGTTTTATTGTTCTTTAGTTCAGACTTCACGTGACAAGTTTCTTCATTATCAGTTAGATATCATTTTTGCTAATCATTTAACAGTCTACGGAAGAAATCCTCCAAGATTTTCAGTGCTGGCTGTGACTTAGATGGTACGTTTTTATCCATATCCTTTCTCTAGCTATTTTTCTCTCATACAAAGAAGCTGATGTTCTATTGACATTACGAATATCTCCCACCTCTCTGGAATACACCTTCTTCGCTCTCTGTTTTGTTGCATGCGCTTGTCGGGAAGTAGCCAAAAAGATGGCGCGTTTCCTGGTAAACTGATAATCACACCTTTTTTGTTTGGTCATCCCGAGATCTCGAAATTAAATCATTCAAATACGATTGTAGAATCATGCAGGTCAACAGCTAATAATATAAAAGGTCTTGTGGCACTGCTTGATGACTGGTTACTTCAGTTCCTTAATAATTAAATACTCGTACACTCAAAACTTTAAAAAAAATTATTAATTCTGCCATTTCTATCTTTTCAGAGAGCTAACACCAGAAACACAACAGACCGATAACAACCGTCGGCCACCACTGGCACGACAGGAGTACTCCTGTATCGATTCGACAAGTGAAGCAGCCTCGACTGATGACAGCCATTTGACGAGAGACTCTCGCTGCAGTTCCAATGATCGGACATCGATTCCGGACAAAATAGACATCTCGAATTTACCACTACCGGCACTACCACCTAAAAAACGACGAAGTCGTTCAAGACCTAGCCCAACGTCCAACATAAGTCATCTAACTTCATCATCCATAACCACACCCGAGGACAATGTAAAGGATCCATCCACTTCAAAACGCTCACCATACCAACAATACGCAGCAAAACGGCGTGAAAGCCTAGAAGCTTCCACTCGAAGCTTCAACGAGAAGCTGCAAGCTAGAAAAATGCACTATCACAGCTTAAGTCAAACTTCGGCTGCCTCCAGCTCACAGAAGCCTACATATCTTTTTGGTGAAAGTCGTTCCGTCAAGAAGTGCAACGATGAGATATTCCTCAATAAGTCCGGTTGGGTGCAAGTCAATACGAAACGAATAAACGATGAGAACTCTCCGGGTAGTCATAACCGTAAAGCTAACTATCTGCGATATGATAATCACCAAAATGGCATTGCAGGAGGTAATCTTAAGAACACCATCCGTGTTATACAAATCGACAATACAGGGCGGGAAAAACCAGTTTATGCGGTGCCCAAAATCTCCGGCAGTAAAATTGAAGAGCTAATCACTCGCAATGAGGCACGACGTAACACCTCTGCAACTAGGAATTACATGAAACCAGGCTATAAGATTGTAGATCCACAGATAGCCAGCATTCTTAATGAACGACCTGGTTTTTTGCCGGTAAAAACTTATCTCGACTCTGAATCACCGCCGCCGGTGACACCGATACTATCACCACCCCCAGCATTTCAAGACTCCAAGGCCAAGTATGAGCGGCCCGATACTGCAGTTCGTGTTCAAATAATCACTAGTGGCAAACCTGTCAAGTATGACCCCAATAAAGTCGTCAAAGGTGGCATGGTCTTTAGTAGAAGTTTCGAATATGATGCCAGAAAACCTCCCAAAGATAATTATGTGGAAACATTTTCAAGAAGTTTCGATTGTAATCTCTCTGATAAGCCGCCACCTCAGCGAGATAGATCGCCGAATTTTAGCACCCTCACTGGTTGTTCACCGAATTATCTGACGAAGAAAGAAACCACCCTTATCAAGAGTCGGGATAATTCACCCAAATACCAGCAAAACTTGACAACTGCCTATTTGAATACGTCGGTGAAGGAAGCGCCACCTGTGTATAGTCAACCAAGAAAACTGGAGAAATCAAAGTCTCAATTCGATCGAAATGGCCGATCGAGAAAAGCGCAATTTTCGTCACGAATGCAGAGTTCAGGAGGGATGGTGGCTCCACCATCGATAGCAAATATGTCAAGGTTTCGCAGTTTCGACACAAACATTAGTCAACGCCTTAATTCATGTGATAGCGGTGCTAGATCTGGTAAGTAAAAGTGGTATCAGTAAAGTCAAAACGATTTTCTTAATCGGATTTCCGTTTCAGGTGCTTCACGAACTATGAGTTAGAGCATTCTTTTGGTATTATAGTATTTAGTTTCATTTAGGAGAATCATTGTGTTTTTCCGTTTTGGAACAAACTAGTATGGGGATATCCTGACGCATTTTCGTTGGATCAAATCGCCTTTATTTGCCTTTAAGTATAAGATTTCATTCTTATTTGACTTTAATGAGTTTGGACAGCAATATAACAAAGCACCCAGTACCAGTCATCCTCACTTATAAGAACGACTTAAGGTATTATCATGTTGCTCATGTTTGCTGGCTTGACTATCGACAAGTCAACCATTTTTTTTTTTTTTTTTTATAACTTACGCTCGCCTAAGGGGTTAAATACCCTTTTACTATTGGCATGGCGGGGGCGGAAAGATAGAAGGAGGAGAAAGGAAAAATTGTTTTTGTAGTGGTTTGAAACTCAGGTGTGTTTGGTTTCGATATTCGCTCTCCAGGGGTGGGAGTCCGAATAGGACGGAGAGTTTTTTCTTCACTCAGAGTGATTCGAAGTTTATAATTCGCACTATTTTTTTGTGCTTGAAAATCTACAACAGCTAAATCTACGTGTCTTGCCTTGCCTTCACACGCAGAATTTTTCTGTGTGAGTTCCAAATACACAAATGAAAAACTTGAAAGACTTGTCATGGGCAGGATTTGAAATTTAACCCTCCGTGTGAGAGCGATTGCTAGTACCACTATACCACGGCCACCCCAACCAGTGTATTTAAAAAAACGCGGAGTTAACATCATCTTATGGAGGCTCTTAACATTTTCTGCGCCCAATAAGAAAGGGTCAAGCTAACCTTGTATTTAACCCATTTATCGAAATATTTATTTACTTACCAGATGGCGCTATTGTCCGAACCTATTCTGTGCTTCAACAAACATCCCTCTGCTGTTAACGCGGTCGTTTACCTTACTACCCTTCATTGATCGTTCGATGTTTTCTCTACTGCTTCGATCTTGCAAATTGGAATCAAAGACACCCCTACCTGAAATACGGACTAGGCCAAAGTACCTGTCTCATACAATTCGTCATGAAATCTTCCCCATTAAATCACGTCAACAGGGATTAAATATTTGTTTCGAATCGAAGATTTCTTCCGTTAAACTCCTGGGACTAACCGGACTTATTTGAGAAGAGGTTCCTAACATTTTCGCAATATAGTGGATCCGACTTCTATCCTTTGCTAAAGAATAGCTTGCTCCATCCATTCATTCTTACCTCTGATATTGTAGTTAACATCAACAGGCTCTAAGATCTGCTTTGCTACTACGCAGTCCGCGGAAATGGTGTTATCAGTTCCTGCTGTCTACTCTACTATACGGCTTTCTTCCTCTTTATAAGTTTCAGTTCGGAATTTGCTCCCTTTACTGCGGTCCCTTGTGTAAGGCTAGGTTATGTTAAGTGGCAGGATTGAGTTGTGTCAATCACCCCAGTAAAGAGCCTCAATGATTTCGCAATTAAAAGTGCAGACCAGAAGAATACGAAAATCGGAAACTATCACAATTACTTAAACGTCAAACTATTCCCTACTTTTAGGAAAACCAAGGTATCTTACCTACTTACTTACTTAGGTGGGGCTACAGTTCGGATTGAACCTGGGCCTGAATTATCAAGCCTCTCCAGTTAGTCCGGTCTTTAGCTAACTGCCTCCAAGTGCGCACTCCAAGTCGGTTGAGAGTTCTTTTTCTTGTGCGTGCCACCTAATGTGCGGTCTTCCTCTACTACGTTGTCCTTCCGATTTAGATTCAAGGACTCTGCGGGCCGAAGCATTGTTGTTCATTTATTCCATATGCCTTCTCAGCCTTCTCAGATGAGCAATTGTCTGCCTAGGTAAATGTCACTGTACAGCTCGCAATCCGTTGAATCCTCTTCTCCAAAGCCCGTCAACGCAAACAGGACCCAATATATTTCGAAAGATATCTTCATCCGCTGTCGCTAGGTCCATACTTCTACGCCATAAAGTTGGATTGGAATGATCGAGGTTTTGTATAACATAGAGTTACTACTCAATTGCTCAATAAAACAGTGATTGGAAAGAGCGATTTTTCGTTTTGTTTCTGCTAAGGTGTTGTTGGCAGAATTCACAGAAGAGCCATGGTAGGCAAAGTCCTTTACTAAGTACCTCCAAATTACAGCTGTTGATTTTGACGTTCTAACCAATTCGTCGATGTTGTGTGTTGATAGCGTAGACTTGGTTTTGCCCTCATTTGCCGCTAAACCTATTTTGGGAACTTCCGTTCACACACCGGTGACAGACCGATGAGTTCTTCCAATCATGTCGATTACATCGGCGTACTCTAGTTGTTTGCACGGACTGTTGAAAGATTGTGCCTCCAGTTCTGCACAATTATTTCAAGTATGATGTCAAAGAGGTCACATGACAGCACGTCACCTTGTTTAACACTATATTTGGCATCAAAACGGAGGGAGCAACGACCGTTCTTAAAAGTCATTCTGTACAGACGGAGAACTTTGGCATGGATGCCAAAACTAGACATGCCTTTTATATAGAGGCACGTTTCTATAAATGCTGTCATAAAATGCGGCCTAAAAATCGACGAAAAGATGGTGGTTCTGCCGTAGTGAAGATTTGATCGATTGTGGACTTTCTTGGTCTGAAATCGCACTGATAGGGACCAATCAAGTTGTTAGCGAAGGGTTTCAGGCGTTCCCACAATATGGCAGATAAGATTTTGTATCCGATATTGATGGAGCTTATATATACTTGTACAGTTGGCCCAGATAGAGGGTCTACTTTTGTGGATCGGGCATGTTGTGCTGAGATTCCATTAATCAGGCATACACTCTTCTGACCAGATCTGAGAAATGAATTGGTGCATGCTCTCCATAACGCCATTTCCAGCAGCTTTGCATACCTCGGCCGGTAAGCCGTCAGGTCCAGCTGCTTTGTTGGTTTTCAGCTTAGATATTTCTATCCTTACTTCGTTCTGGTCAGGTGGACTGACTTTGTGGCTATCCTCGTCTAAGTTGAATGGTCTATTCTGCCTGAAGGCGGCATTTTGGACTTCTTCCCCGTTATACAGTCTGCAGGAAAAGTTCTTCCATATTCTTAGCACCGACTCTACTACAAGATGCTTTCTTCCTTTCTACAAGCTTCTGTATGGGTCTTCTTTCCTTGACTCATTCTTTTTGCATATTGATCAAACTTCCGTATGTTATTCGTGGAACACAACCTCTCACGCGCTCTTCTCGTGCTCTTTTTTCTTCTTCTGGAAAAGCTGATATTCTTCCCGTTTATTCTGCTCGTAGAGCACACCAGCAGAACTCGTCCCTCGTTGCAGCGCCGCTTCTGGTTTAACTGCATATGCTTGCCAGCATTCTTCATCAAATCAGGGATTTCTTGGTAGTGGTCGGGTGAAACCCAGCACATCGGGTTGTTGATACGTGTTCGGTTGCGATTGCAACTTTTCTACGTTATATCTTCTCACAGCAGTTCTTCTTTTTTGTGGCGCTTGGAAATCCGTATTCGTACCTACGCTGTAAAAAAATTGTGATCCGGGTTAATGTTGAAAAGTTCGGACGTCCTGAATATTTGAGACATACCTTACGACTATCGCAAGATGATCAATCCATAGATTGAGTGGAGTAAACCACGTGCTTGCTGTAGTAATATTTCGTCCCGCCGCAAATTCCGTAAGTCTAAGCCCAGACGTACATATAATAGGCTATACTTATCAACTGTCCCTCCATAGATGTCCACCTTTCATACCCTGGCGCTAAAATCATACTTCCGACAATCATATTTCCGATCTTGTCGAGGAACTAGTAGAAACATTCTTTGGTGCCGTCGTCCTTGTTGCCCGTAGGCTTATGTTAGCGAATTTAAGATTAATTGTCATAAGGCTCTCGCTCACATGTCGGAAGATCAAGACTTCTTGCTTATGTCAGTCGCATATGGCAAAACCGCAGCCGAATAGCGCTGTTTCTTTCCCCTATAGCAATCACCATAATATTATCATAGTTTTTCATCCTCTTTATCTAAGTGATAGCAGTTAAGATCCTCTGATAATTGTTTGGCTGCTCGTGGCCTGTTAAAAGTTGGAACATTGCACGTGCAAATCTGAAATTCGTTGTCTCTTATCCGAGGCCATTAGTTGGTTCGTCAGATATTTTAATTTCTTCCGTATAGGATTGCGAGCCCTATGACGACGTAGGCTAGTATAATGCTACTGGTCAGGCATTTGCCTGCATGGTAAAGCAAATAAAATGTTGTTTCCTCTTTCTTTGTACTCAACTAAACATATCCTGTTCAAGTCCCCCTGGTCTAGTGGACTGTTCACAATCTAGCCCACTGAGAGGAAGATTGAATGCTCCTGTCAGTGGAGGCAGCCATCTGCTTTCCTAGATCTCTAGATTAAGGAGGTTAACGAATTTGTCTAGTCCAACAATGGAGGTAAATCTTAGAGCACCACTCAAACACAGGCTGGCTTGTGTTTGCAACTTTTCTAGTATTAAACAGCTGATCTGTTTGTCCAGGGCTGGCCAGTGGTCACCATACTGTTTTACCGTACATTAGTATAGGGCTGACGACCGATGTGTCCGAATGATGACTAAATTGACGATGTAGTCCCCATTTTTTCCCAAGTGCCGTAGGAAACGTGTCTTACTAAATGTTAAGCTTCCAACCTAATTAACTGTGCAGAATCGTTCCCAGAAAAGCCGCCTATTTGAGAACCTCGACTTGGTTTTATGCCCGTTCACGTTGCACGTTCTATGTAGGGTGGTTACCATAATGCCTCTTCAAATACGCAGTAGCATCCTCCGCATGGTCAGCTGCACAAGCAAATACTTTATAAACATCCTCTTCCGATGTATGGGATTGAAATAACCATCTTTCTGCATTTAAGCTGGCAAATCTTCTTAAGGGAAATTGATTTTTCAACTCAATTCGCAGAGTTTTAACCATTAGATCGGATATTGTTGCCACTATCACCTCAGTTTTAACATTGCTGAAGGCATTCTCAATGTTGAGGAAGGCCACCATAGCATATTCCTTGAGACTTGAAGTTCTCTCGATTAGTCATTTTATTAAATGGAGGGCGGTTTCAACTGATATATTCTTGCAATACATCCGTTCATAACCTGGTGATGTCTACCTTGTTATTTAAAATGACTTCTTGTCATGGAATAGCTATTTCATAGGGTTTTTGTATTTCTGCAGGAAAGATACAAAGATACGGTTATACATGTGGTCATGAAGCTTCGCAGTTCTCTTTCCAAACCAACGTTTTCATTTACTGCTCCAGTTTTCATCATACCCTGATTTTAGGTACCAAGAACCCTTTATAAGTATAAAATATCTTAATTACTTACTTAGATGCCCTAAAGTCTGGTGCGAACCTCGGTAATCTGTCTAGTTAGTTCGATCTTTTGCCAATTGTCTTCAGTTGTGCAAACTCAGGCACAGCTCATAGATTTCGCTCCTAAATTTCCACAGATGCTTTTTATAGCCAGAAGAATAGCAACTTACAAGTGAAACTTTTTATTTGATTTATGATGGGGTGTCATTATAGCAGAAGCGAGGCTAGGCAGGCGTGTGTGCGGCAGTATGCATATTTAGGCAATTGTGGACTAAACCAGCCTAAAATTGAACTGATTAGACTCAACCAGATTATTGAAAAATAGTTTCAACCATTCACACGATGTGGTAGACAAGATCTTATCTGTAATATACAGGGTATTCCAATAGGGACTTCCGAACTCTGACAGTTGATAGCGGCTATATTGTTGAAGCTTGGTTGTCATTTATTGAGTCCGTTTTGCCAAATCACCATGGACGGACATAGCGTTCAACAACACGTGCAAATGATAAAATTGTTTTAACAAAATGAGTGTTCTGCTCGGGCAACGTTTCGCGCGCTTCGCCCATTTTACGGTCGCCATTATTGATCCACCGAGAGAATTATTCGCAGTGTGGTGGATAAATTTGAGTTCCCTGGTTCAGTAAATGATAAACCAATACCCATACGTAGACGAAATGTAAGATCTGCCGAAAATATCGCCGCTGTCCGTGAGAGTGTGGAGGAGATTCAGAGGCAATTGATTTCGCGTCAGCCACAAGAACTCGACCTTCCGCAGACCACAACTTGTTGAATTTTGTGTCGGTCTTGGGCCTGCACCCGTACAAAATTCAACTGACCCTAATTTTCATCGAAAAATCATCTTCAGCGATGAGACCCATTTCTGGATGAATGGGCACGTCAACAAACAAAATTGCCGAATTTGGGATGATACCAATTCATATGAGATCCAAGATCGTCCAATGCATCCCGAAAAAGTTACAGTTTGGTGGATTTTGGGCTGGCGGCGTCAGCGGTCCATATTCCTTTTAGAACGACATTGGCCAGGCCATCACCATTAACGGCGTGTGCTATAGGTCGATGATTACCAACTTCTTTTAGTCTGATTTGGATGGTATGGACACCAACGACATATGATTTCAACAGGACGGCGCTACGTGCCACACAGCTCACGCCACCTTGAAAATTCTGCACGAGCGTTTCGAGGGCATGATCATCTCATGTGGAGGTGATATGAACTGGTCACAGAGATGATGCGATTTGACCCAGTTAGACTTTTTCTTGTGGGGTTTTCTGAAGTCGCGGCCCTCAAAGCCAAAATAACCCATGCCATCGGTCAAACTCAGCCTGATTTATAAGCCAGAGTCATAGAAAATTGGACATTTCAGATACGCGCCACCCAGAGAAGCCGCGGCGGACATTTGAACGATATTCCATACATCATGGCATCGATAGGCCTTTCAAACGAATAAAAAATTTCGGTGATATCTCACACACACACTGTTTTATTTAAATTTAAAGATAGGAAGCGCTTAATAAAAGACCCTTTATATAGATTTTTCCTCCTTCAGGAAACGTACGTTTTTATCAATGGCGCAGTGGCTATCTTCTTATCGATCTGGCAGACCAACTTATGGCTAAATTCAGCAGACATACTTTCATACGAACAAGTTTTAAAAATGAGTTAATGTATGCTCTCTCTCCCTGCTACCTTAAATAGCTGGGCAAATATATTCTTCCTTTCGGCAGCCTTCAAATACTTTAGTTTGGATATTTTTACTTTTACTCCATTTTGGTCGGGTGCACGGAAATCTTTTTTGTGCACGGCAGTAAGAAATCCTTTACTCAAGCCGATTTCGTTCTTCTACGAGTATATAAGGCCGCTTAGTGGGTAAGATGTTCTTTTCTAAATGTGATTGCCGCCAAACTTCGCAAAACCAGCGGTTTCATGTGGGTGGTCGGCTGAAACTCAGCACGGTTTAAAGCATTTCTGATGGCTTCCTGGCATTGATACTACTAATCTTCAGCACTTTATGCTTTGTAAAGCACTGACGATGGATACGTGATTGGCAAAGGTTTTGGTGTATAATCTTGCAGAGATCACTCTTGATATGGCCCCTTTCGTTCACGTTTACAACAAATCTGCATCCAAATAGACCTTACCTTGCCACAGTCTTTTTTGTCGACCTTCCTAGCTGATGGTGGCGGCCTTTATTAAGCCTGAACATTACGGCTTTACAACATTGCCAATTAAAACATTGGCATGCGGGCTATTTATTCTACATAAAAGGGTCTTGAATTTTTAACTTGAACATCTAGTCTGAAACCGTTCCATATTTCTTTGGAGAATACTATCAAATATTGTATTTCCGAGTTGGTAAGATCCTCTGATCGCATACATCTTATATCGGTACTTTTGTGCTTGTTTTTGGAGCTAGCAGTCTTTACAGCAGATTAAATTGCGTTATCTTGTAGACTTGCTTAAAAGGTTCAACTCTTGTCTTAGCAAAAGGGAACAGACAAGATGGTTTGACTGCCTAGAAGTTTTCACCATTCTCTGTATCAACATTTTCTTTTATGAATTTATTTTAATTCACATAAATGATCAGAAGAACAGAGCCCATTTCGCTGAATGTTATTGGATTGATAATTAGTTTTCTTGTGTTGCAAACATACATACTCTGTCCTTTAAGTTCGCATCCGAAACCCACTGCGAAATCATTGGTATATCTCCTTGCAACCAAGGAAGGGTGGAGAGTAGTTACATAACATCCGCTCTTCTTTACCTTGCTTTTTAATTCGATTTAAATTTCGTTCGTAGGATATCACAGTGTCAATATTTAAATCAAGTGTTCACGCACAAAGCTCAACTCATTTACTGCATTTCAACCTGAAACAATGCATTCAAAAAACTCCCCTTAAAACAATATCAACCATCTCACTAAAAAATTCAAAGTGGTCCTCTTTAAAAATTAACATTTCCATCCCTAGTCCGTCTCAATATCGGATTTATATGTATGTGTGTGCCTTAATGCTCACCATTTCCACTTGCGTCGACAAAAACTATAAACTGTTTCGAATTTACAAAGAAAGAAAAACACAATGATTCGAAACGATTTAATTCGAATTCACAAAACGTTCATTGCTCAATTCCCTTCATCCTGAATACGGTGAAAATAAAAATAAAATATGAAAAAAAACCTTTCCAACTTTCATAGTGGTTTACAAGTCCTGCAATATGCAGTTCACCACTCACATCTACGAATACCATCACCTCGCTATTATACCCAAAAAGGGCTGCAGGGACACACACTGACTCTGCCATGGCAGCTGTCCTTGAAAGTGAAATTTCATATTTTCGCCAATATACGAGTACATACGAGGTTACGAGAATTCCGAGAAAGTACCAAAATTACAGAGCGTCCGTCGTTCTCCATTCCATTTGGAATGTTTTCCCCATTGCCATGTAAATCAATAAAAATGTTGGGTGGAAGTCAACCCAGATGTAATATTCAAGTGCAATGAGCAAATGCCAATGAAAATTAACATAAAGATTGGAATATATTTTTAATATTAATTTTTTAATATTTCCTAACGTCTCTCTTTTATAGATCTTTCGAATGACGAATTGGACAATGAGGAAGATGAATCAACTGAATTTCTGACCACAAACTATCACAACATCTCCCCATATAAACAACAACGACAGCGTTCCCTAACCCCTGATCGCAATGACTCGCATAGCTCGTCAAGCAGCTTACGGAAACAAAGGTCAATTACACCGGAAAGTCGTTCACTTACACCGGAAGATCGTCGTAAGAAAGGATCTCAAGGATCTCTGGGGTCTCGACAGAATTCCGGTTCCCGTAGCAATACCCTTGAGAGAAACAAGAAATTCGAAGAAAAATCACTGAGCGCTTCAAGAAGCTCGTCGAGCTCAAGCTATAGTGGACGGGATCATGATGTTTTACCACCAACATCTGCTCATCGACGATCGGCTGCTAGAAATGCAAAAGCCGCTGAAGATCATCGTATACGAAGATCGAGGTAAGTTATTTAAATTCGCTCAAAATATATTAAATAATCCTAAAACTAACTTCTCGTACAGATCTCTTCAATTGTCAGAACGATCACCAAATCGATCGCATAAAATGGTGGTGTGTGTAGGGCAGGCACTTCCACCTAATCAACCACCGATCTACCACCAGTCTTCAATGAGATCATCCGTAAATAGTGCATTTCCTCCAACAATCCGCACAACAACTAATCAACAAACTCACCAGCAGATCCTAATCACGAATGCCAATAGTAATCGCAATCTACGATCATCCGACATAGACAAGAGTCGATCGTTTGACTTTGATTACGGTACGTACAGCAATCAGAATGTGCCTACTCGTCTGGACTTTGTTGACAAGAGTCGATCTTTCGATGAAGATTACAGGGAACCAAGCAATAATAATGGAAATACCAATAATGCCATGCGCTACCTACAGACCACCGATGTTGGTCTTCGAAAGGTACGCAAATCATCTCCGGTGCCATCACCACAGTCTTCGGGAACTAGTTCCAGTACTACTTTGGGTCCACGTCAGACCAGTCCGCAAAACTACGGCACCCGACTCTGTGATCATGAACTGACCTACGACATGCTACGGCGATCACTCGACCGATCACCGATCATGGATTTTAGTCGCGACTACGATATCCCTCAATCAATGAAAAATCGTGAAACAATCAATGCCGGTGGCAACAGCGAACTAAACTTTCTCAGCAGCAGTGAAAGAATCTATGATCATCCGACCACCAAACGACCCAATCAATCACCTAGTGACAGTAACTATTCACTTGATCGGCTACACAACTCACGGGACAGCCTAACACCCGATTCAGCGAACGAATTTAAAACGATCATGACTGCCGACGAAAGACTCCGTTCCGAGTATCTATACCGTCAGCAACAGCAGCAGCGATCACATCAAGGAACCAACCGAGGAAGGTATTGAAACGTCTTTTCTTGATCTACAACAGCTTGAATAGAGTTAAAACCCTAGATGACTAGTGTCTAGTCCCCTCCTTATATTTGCAATAAGAGCTCAAAATCAAAATCATCAAACGTAACACTTAAAAAAAAATAAACTCATAAATGTAGTGCTTAACTAAAGAATGATTAAAGACCAAAACAAAAAACTAATTAACCAATATAACCGTTAAAATGTATTCGTATTAGTTGCATCTCTATATATAGCACCATCAAACCTTCAAAACATTTAACCCTCACTTAAAAAAATATAATAGAATGCAACCATCCTGCTACTAAAAAAAAAAAAAAAATTTGAATTCAATTCACAGCTTAAATTTAAAATTAAAAAAAAAAGAAAAAAACTTTGCTAAGTAGAAAAATGTATGTAACCGCTAAATCACCAACATCATCATCACCACTAACTAACTACCACCACCACCACCACCACTCAAGATATTCCACCTAACTTTACTATTTCAATGCAAGAATGTCAAAGCAAGTGTCAAGGTTATGTCAAAAGCTTAATTTACTGTCAAACTATAATAACTGTCCAACTAAACAAAAAAAAAAAAAAAAAACTAACTAACAAAAACTTCATCATCTGTGAATGTTTTGTGTGTGATTCTTGTTTTCTTTTTCTTTTCCCATTTTCTTTTTGTGTTTTTTCAGTTCGTGTACAGCTAGTACCTGTGATTTTTGGCCACACTGTGGCGCCAATTACAATGAAATTGTGTCAAAAGCTAAATGTCAACCAAGGCAACCACAATCACAATCACCACAAAAACGACTACAAAAGCAACAATCACTAGTATCTATTCATTCACAATCGCAATTACAACAGCGACCGCAGCACCAACAATTGATGAAACGTCAAATGAGGACAACACGAAGTGCCGATATGTCAAACGAGTGTGGTGGCACAACTCAAATCAAATCAAACAATGCGAAATTGTCAAGTGTCAAAAGTGTTAACAGTGATTCACGTGGTTTTTCTAAAAACGGTGATTTCAAACAAGAACGCGATGTTGTTACTCTTAAGAATAACATATCGATGACATCGATTCGAGCCGAAGGTGGCGCTACTACAACAAAGAGTAGGCCAACCCTTAGTCCACTGTCAACATCGACTGTATCGATATTTTTGGGAGATTGTGAGATGCCGATCACAAGGGAACGTGACTATCATAGTTCGCCGACAGCTAGTGGAACTTCTTCTGGTAGCGCTGGACGTTATGGACATTCACCAAATAATGAATGTACAGCGGGGGATAGCATTCGATCAAGGTGAGTTTGGACTGTTTTGTGGGTCATATCACATTTCTTCTTCTTTGATTAACTGTTGAAGGATATTTTGCATATTATTATATCTAAGGCTGCGTATTTCTCCCATGTATCCGCTTATAAGGTTGGCTAAATTTTCAGAGCATTCTATCTACAGGCCGCTGGTATTTGGAACACCACGTTAGTGAGGTTGATGTTTTTTTTTTTGAATTTGAGGGACACAATTATATTTCTTTCGGTCTCTGTTGAGTTTAGGACCAGATATTCCGACGAACTTTGGTGAATATAACATAGCAAGGCCAGCTGAAATTCACAGCTTGAAGTTTGCCCACTATCAGTTTTATAATATGGAGACTTCGCGTACTTCTTTTTAGGTCACACCTCCAAAAAAACCTCATTGACTACTATGGGATGTAATAATATTCTCGAGAACTCGCTTATGCACATATTTTCATAGGACATTCGATTCATCGATCAATAATTGCTGCAGTTTCTCGTGCCTTTATGCAGTGGAACAAGAAAGTTCTTCTCCCGGTATATCATCTAGTCCAATTGCAAGATCCCGGTTCATTCTTTCTACTTTGAGTTTCCTTCTACTAGAATTTCCACAAAATCAGTGCTTCGCTTAGTAATGACTTAAAGTAAATTTTCCCTTTATTGTATTTTTAGTTGTTCGCCATTCACGATCGTCCCTGGTCGAAGTTCTTACCGTGCAACTTCTTATTCTCGATACAGTGCCTCTATTGGTAATGCAAATCCTGTAGCTACCATCTTCTTCGCCTCATTTTTGCAATTCTCGTAGTCTTATTGTACTAATGGTGGTCCATGCTTAAAAGACTTACCTGATCGGCATTTTCATCTCATCGTTCCATGCAAAGTATTGTAGCCCTGTAGCCTCATTTTGACATCGTTATACCGGCAATTTCAATATAAACAATTCGTGTTAACATTGGCATTCGACATGAAGTTCTTCGGTACTACTTGAGCCGCCGCGTAAATGAGCCCACGCAAATACCACAATTCGATAGCCATGCCCCCATCACTGTTATCTTGTTTTACACTTCTCATCCTGGTAAGTATATTGTTGATGTGCCCCCTTTATTCACCTCTCATCAGATGAAAATCCCGCATTAAAAAACCGTCTGGGATTAGAAAATTGTTTTTTGGTCTTAGAAGACCAATTCGACAGAGGAAAAGCGAAAAAGGCTCAAAAGAGCCAGGAGTGACTGCAACGCTTTTTTTTAAACGGGCAAAGTTTCAGCACTACCACTGAAATAAAAAGTATTACAGTTCTCAAAGTACAAATTCTTGATTGTTCGTCAAAAACATTGGAAGTTCTTCGTCATCTTCTGTCAGGAAGTTCTTTGTATAGGGCCAATCTGATTTGCTGCACATTTCGAAGCCAGCTCTACACTTCCAAATTATGACTTGTCCTTGCCTATATTAGAACTTGTCGATCATTTTAAGGGACGAATTTTCGAATATCTCCCCGTCTTCTGAAGAGGTGCTCTTCTACGGTGGCAAAACTACTTTCATTCATACCTAGTCCCCAAGGCAATGGAAGCGCTAATAAACCGTCAGCTCATGAAATATCTCGAACCACAAAAACTCTTAAATGACTGCAGCATGGTTTTCGTAGCAAAATTCTCCACTGATGATTTGAAGGCATACGAAAGTAAAACTAATGTCAACAACAATTCTACATTTGTCAAAAATTTGGGATCACACAATCTCATCTTCACGGGAATTGACACTACGAGTACTTATTGAAACGTTTAATCCAAGTGGTTTTAGGCGGTTTCAAGTGAGATATCTTCAAAATAAATGCTGCCTCTGACATTAATTTTTCATTAATGATCCCTTGCCTTTCACTTTTAATCTATTGTTGACAGAGCAGTACTCTCTGATTGTTAGGCTCATTTAATATTAACAGTTTAATGCTTCCAAAATTCCAAAACACAATGTTAAAGCGTTAATTTCAACACCCATTAACCATGAATGCCTCTTGTCGAAACTGAGATTTCCATTCTCGGTATGCGTGGATTATCACGCTGAAGTGTCCACATATTCGACGTCACCAAAAATGCTTTAGGTGATGAGGTATGAAATTCTTTACCTCATCTGATCGGACTTCAATAAATAAGGCAAATATGTCTCGAAAATTAAAATGCTCACGTCTGATCAGGTGCCGTGCGAGAAAACTCTTGATGCAAATCTTGCCCTGTCAATCGACACTCTCCAACACCGATTTTAGGTTGCTTGCCTCACTTTGTTCTATCGCAGTCACCACATGTGACCCCAGATGGAATCAACGGTGAAGTAAAATCCCGGAAAGAAGCAAAAACAGACCTTATTCGGACTAAGTCAGAGTCCTGGAAAAAGTATAGTGGCGGGTGAGCCCTTACCTACCTTAAATACCCGAACAAATTACCTCCGGGGTAACTTCACGACCATTAAAAAAAAAATCTTAAGGTACGGGGCAACAACACGGATAGTGACGGATCTACTGTTAACAACACCTGCTAACAAAACTTCGGAACTTCGGATCTGCAGATATCTATTGCAGCCGAACTATTAGCGGAGGCTCTGGACTGCTGCAAAGCAGATGTTTCCGCCATCCAAGAAATGGGATGGGATGGATCGGAGAAAAAAAGGATGTAAAACTGCGACATCTACTACGGTAAATGTTTTCGACAGCCAAAGCGGCGCCTATTTTTCTCGCATCTCAATATTCACATCAATCAATCATCAATCAACCGTCAACCAGATTGACCACATTGTGTTCGACGAAAGGCACCCCTCCAGTATTGCCAACATCAGCTCAGACCCATTACCTTGTTGTAGCCAAGGTACGGTAGCGGATACCCCAAACGCAAAGGCAAGTTAATACTGTGAGGAAGTTTCATGTCGGACGGCTACAATCGCAAGAGAGCGCCAAATCCTTTTCCGATCGAGTCTCCCTCAATCTTATAAGAGGCACTATGCCGCCAGCATCAAGTGCTCGGTCACCACTCGGCCACCACAACGAAACCACTGGTTTGGCGACGACTGCCACCAAGCACATTGAGCTAAGCAAGAGGCATATAAAGCGGCGCTGCATACAATGACTAGAGCTGCGCATGAGTTCTACCAGCAGAGGAGGAAAGACGAACACGAGCTTCTCAGGAGGAAAAAGAAAGAGCGAACGGTCGAAGAAATTGAGAGATGCTACTCCAAGAATGAGATTCGGAAGTTTTACCAAAATGTAAAAAAAAAACATGCCACGGATACAAACCCCGAACCGAAGCCTGTAGTGAAGAACAAGTAAACATCGTAGTAGAGACGCAGTCGATGCTGAGGATTTGGAAATAGAAATTCTGTAAACTGTATCACGGTAATGACGAACCAAATACCGCTGTCAGGCAAAATAAACCTTTCACTCTGGAGCATGTAAACCAAAAATTCCGTCCACCCTGGATGAAGTGAACATACCCATATCTAAGCTCAATTCCAACAAAGCTGCTGCAGCGGACACCCTGATTCCCGAGCTCTTCAAAATAGCAGCTGATTACTTGGTAAAGCGCATACACCAACTCATCTGTAAAATATGGTCCTACGAAAATGTGCCCGATGAATGGAACCTCAGCATTGTCTGCCGTATTGTATGAACACCTGAAGTCATTCGTCAACAATCTGATTGGTCCATACCAGTGTGGATTTAGATATTCACACTACGGCAGATCTTGGAAAAAACCCATGAGCTCCTCTAAATCGGTACACCCTAACTATTCATTGATATCAAGGCCGCGTATGACAGCATCTATAGAGAAGAGCTATACAGAGCAATGTCTAGTTTGGTATCCCTGCCAAACTTGTCCGCTTGTGCAGGATGACGATAGAGAATGCGCGCTGCTCCATGTCAAAAACGAATTTGTACAAGGCGATGCGTTGTCATGCGGCTTCTTTAACATCATTCTTGAAAGAATAGTGCATCACGCCGGTGATATTGACATAAACGGAAGAAAGCAGAGTGGTGGCAGTAGCGCTTTCGCAAGTATTGAGACGGGAGTGAGACCACCCCGGAGTGTAGCGCCACCTTAAGTAAGTGAGCAATACCGAACTCCACATTTGCGTTACAAATTCTTCTGTCCACAGTTCCAGGATGGTAGTGAGGCCATACTCCTAAGATAAAATACACTACAGACCAAAAGCGTTAAACCAAATCCAACAAAAGTTGTTCGCACACGAAGCACTTCAGAGCAAGCGGTCGCCTGTTTCTTCGGAAAAACCGGACCGGCAACGTAGAACGGTCAATTCGGAAAGGTACATCAGCATTTGTTTGCCAGAAGTTTTTGAAGAAAACAAAAAAAGCAACCGCCGAACAAAGACCATTCTCCACCAGGACAATGCGAACAATGGGAGTTCTCTCAGGTCGATTCAAACAAGCGACTTTTTGAGCACTCAAATCATAGAATTCATGCGTCATCCATAGTGCAGCCTTGACTTGGCACCCAATGCCTTCCTTTTATTCCCGCACATCAAAAATAAATTACGAAGTCAAGGTTTTTCGTCGCCTGAAGTAGCGGTTGATGCACAGATATTTTGAAGTTACCTGGCTCGGAGTGGAAAAAGTGCATGCAAAAGCATATCGATGCCATTTTCGATTATATTTATCTGGTAAACTCAAGTAACAACCCTCGTTCTTCGTACTTAAACAGATTCTGATTATGGGCATTGTTCTCGGATTCTTCTATCCATCTTCTGCTACAACAGCTCTACAGGGTTTAAGCGTGGGGTAAGGTATTAATTTTTTATTTTTTTAATTGAATGCATAATATCTTGAGAATATTGTGTTAAAATTTCAAGTCGATTGGAGCAAAATTGACGAAGTTACGAGTATTTTTATACATGTCGGATTTTAATTCCTACCCGAACCGAGCGCGCTATTGTTACCTGGCAGATGTTTCGCTCTCTATATAATACCTAATCTTACCCCCAGATCAATTTATAGAAATTTCGACTTAAGTACAAACAAACCTTCTTATACCTGTACAAAATATTTTATCAGTGTAGAGTATAAAATTTAGTGTAGCAGTAAATATTCCATGGAGCAGACGTACCCGTGCGTTCCTATTTTCGCTCCGTTTTCATTAAAGCGTTTTCCCCACAACTCCCGTTTTCAAGGTCGGTACCCCTCATAACTTTAAAACTACTGCACCGATTCTTTTGAAATTTTGAACACTATTTCTGTACATAATTTCTGTACACGAGGTAACGCTGGAGAGTTTTTTCAAAATTTGTTAATAATCTTTATTTTACAATAACAAATTAGCCGTTTTGTTCGCATAAAATCGCGTTTTTCCCTTCAAAGTGGTCCAAAATAGTGAAAAATTAAAATTTCGAAAAACCCTCCCAGCGTTACCTGAGGAAAACTCTTATCTAACGAATGAACTTTGATTTTTTGATTTCGGATGATCCAGCACCAAGTTATGGGGGCACCGCAATTCTACTTTTTTCCGAGACACGTCCGAATAATTGCTGCCATTGCCGTACTTTTTAACATTTCTTCGTGAAAATTATATACAATATTCTTCGAATGTCATACTGTAATGTACTATTTGTTTTAATAAAGAGATTTTGATTGTGTCTTCACAAAAAATTCGCAAAAACATGCCTTTTTTTGTACGAATTCCCGTTTGAGCATGTCGTTCAATAATACGTTGAGCGTAGCTTTATACCTTCAACTGTGAAGCATCTTCTTAAGAATGGTGATGATTCCAGATCTCAAATAAATTCCTATGACTTCAAAGTGTGGCTTTTATACAAGACCCTTGAGTCTGACCGCAAGCAGTCATAAACAAGTGCTGAATCAACATCCAAAGGACATAGAATTTAATATTTATGAAAAACCTAGACACTTCTCAATTAATCACAAATCGGTTTTTTCCACAACTATGGCAAAGAGAAGTCATATCAACTGAAACCATTAAACCTATTGCAGCTAAATTGCCTCGAAATAGACCAATAGGAGAAAGGTACAGGTACTGTTTCTGTTTCTGTTGATGGCTATCTCTGAAATCGATATCCAGATGAAATTTGCTTTGCAACCATCAAAATTATGATTTTGATGGA
Source organism: Volucella bombylans (assembly GCA_949129095.1). Classification (NCBI taxonomy): domain Eukaryota; kingdom Metazoa; phylum Arthropoda; class Insecta; order Diptera; family Syrphidae; genus Volucella; species Volucella bombylans. Next base: position 130,241,156 of record OX422142.1, on the reverse strand, counting down.
ATCGGGTAAATCCGCCCAGTAATAATAACCGGGTATTAGTTTGCCCTGCCCATTAGGTCCGAATTAAACTCCAGCCAACACGGACTGCAGTTTGGGTGTATAAAAATTGATTGTGTGAAACAGAAAAATTCACCCCACAGCTCTATGGTGCTGTAAATTGACAAATCTGGCAATGACAACAGTCTGAATAACGCAAAGTGTTAACATCTCAGAGATCAACTATTCACCTTTAGTGAAAAACGCACAAACCCTTGAACGCTTAAGCTTTTGTGCCAACAATTTCCCCCGAAAACCGCAGCTTTTGACGTTACAAGGTCGCTTAAATTATACCGAGACGCATTCTGAATCCTGCGATACCTAACGAAAACATTAGGTGACTTGTTTGCATCTTTGCCCCTAGAGCCTTATAGACTTATTGGGTGTTGATGATGATGATGATGATTATTATTATTCAAGTTAAATCTCTTGCTTATTAGAGCTGAGTTTGTTACAGCTCACTTACTTGATATCCGGGCATACAAACTTATCGAATTCTGACGTAGAAATATGATTAACGGTTACAATGTAAAGCTTCGAGTCACTTCATCTGAATATCATTCTGCTCATACTATTGACATTTGCAGTTCTGAGTTAAATATCAAATTTTGGCTTCCCAGTACCACAAAGTGATAAGATAGCCTAGTATATCGACCTTACGCTTAACAGGACTTCTAGAGTTATCATGGAATAAACGAGCGAAGATTGTTTCAGAATCACTCGCTGATTACCGATAAAACATTTCAGATCAGATCTGCCTATCTCAAAACATATTTTTTTTCTTATGTTTCAGCTACTGACAATTTCGGTGAAACACTGGTGGTTACAATAGAGATAGAACAAGGTGAACAGGAGACATTACGTTGGGGTTCGAGGATGTCGAGTGACTGTGTAATATTGGCATCACTTATTAAGTTTGAATCCTAGCTAGCAGGTGTAAAGATGTTTTAAGGTTACCTGATCAGATGTGTGCATTGTACTCCAATTTTGGGCTGATGAATGCTTTGTATATTGAATCCAGCTCAGAGGGGTAAAATTTTTCTTACATCGCTTGCGAAAACCTACACATTTCGAAGCATTTTTGACGAAACCGAATATTTGGTCATTCCAACGTAAGTTTTCACTGACACATTTAGCGAGATTTGAAAGTTTTCAGTTTCGACAATGCAAGTGCTATACATGGATAATGGCTGGGTATTTAAATTTCGCTTTAATGACAGTAGAGAACATTGAGTTTTGAAAGCATTAAATTCCACTCTGCTGATAGTTCCCCAATTCGTTATGCTCTTAACATCGGAATTTAATGAATCGTTCTACAGAAGAAGAGCAGGACGTGAGCTCGTGGACATAGGTATATATAGGATTAGAAGTAGCAGACAAGGGATATAATTGATGAAAATTAAAAAAAGTGTCGGCGATAGAACATAGCCCTGGGGCACACCAGCATTTACTTTATGAATATCAGACTTGAAACCGTCCCAGGTAACTTGAATTTAACGTTCCGGAAGGTAGTTTTTAATCCATTGAGGATTCATTGGTCCCAAATGCACGCATTTTCGACAAAAGAGCCTGATGCTAAACTCTGTCAAATGCCTTAGAAATATCAACTGCAACTTGCTTTCGCCAGATTGGTGTATGCTTTGGTTCCATTTTTCGGTGAGACATGCCATCAAATCACCACTGAACCTGTTGCTACGACAACCATATTGCCGGTCATTATGAAGTTTTCGTGTTTCGTGATATGTCATGAGCTGACGGTTTATCAGCGTTTCTATGACCTTGGAAAGAAGAGACGTAAGTGCAATGGGTCAGCAGTGGGAGAGAGAAGAAGATTCGCCTTTTTTAGTGACGGGCTAGACAAACGCTGTTTTCTTGAAAAGAATCCTAAAGAGCAGGATGTATGAAAAAGCTTACGAAGTGAGCATCCAGCGTGGAAGAACACCACTTCAGAAGAAGGAGAGATACACCATCTGGATTTGTGAATGTTAAGATCGTTAAGTTGTCTTGCTACTACACGAGTGCGAAAGTGGATTCGTCCCATTGAAGATTCAACACACTCAAGAATGTCATTGTAAATAAGCGTTGGGATAGAGGATGGAGCAGAATTTTTAATATTTTTGACGAACGACCAACAATTGTTACTACCTTTGGGACATTGTAGTATTTTTTGGTTCAATTATTGGTCATGTTGAAATTTCACGCCTAGACGAGCCTAGAGGGGATAGCACATCCACCTTGTACTTATCAGAGTGAGAAGTTAAGAATAAGTCCAGGGTGTTGTCGGTTATGACTATCAACGTCTGGTACTCGCGTAGGCTCATTTACAAGCTGGGTTAAGTCATTTTCCACAGATCTCAAGATCTCAACACACCGTGCTGAGGGTGTTGTCTGTCCAGAATGTCACCCATAATAATGATTTCAGTATGAGGGTACACGGATTCAATTATTTATATGGAGTCTGATAGCGCATCAAGGTCGAATACCTGTCTAGTTTGGGGCTTCTGTAGATAAGGCAGTTGTGGTTAATTTTCTTACGGATATGGTATTTTAACCACATGAAAATGAATTCCAGATTGGAACAGAGATTACATTGTGATGGATTTTGATAACGCGAAACGCTTCCTTCACAATATCCATTATGGCTCGCTCTGTGTGTTCGGTTGCACCGTCTTATTGAAGCCATATGTGGCTTTACAGTAATTCACTGCACTGTTTGGACTTTGTACGCGAACATGTGTAAGTATTACACTAAAATTCGCTGTAGGGTCCGTCTGGTGATACCGAATTGCGTGGCCCGTAGTCTGGTTGATGTTTCTTCATTCTCAGCGACATGGGCCGAACGACCAGTCCGGTGGCAGCCACGCCCTGCATGGTCTCCTGTGGTTCCACTCTGTTCGAGTCCGACTAGCTAGGCGCCGGAATGTTTGCCCAGTTGGCGCTACACGATCAGGAAATCGACATCGAAATTCACCGACCGATTATTGGTCAACAACATAGACACAATTATTCCACGCTCTTGTGGAGTATATAGTTCACAAATGTCAAATATGATTGACGTACGACGCCATTTGCAAAAATCATACCATCTTCCGATAGGGTGATTAATTTTGCGCCATCTACATACTCGCAGTCACTGCTCGAGCTGTAATACAGCAATGGCAGTTCCTTTGACTTTTTGCATCATCGGAATTTTATATTCTTTTCTATCAAGATTTAAGGATATAATCATTTAGAGCGGATCCCCTTTGCAGCTCTGTAAAGCCCTTAACTGTAAAGCTTAACCTACCAGACACGCGGCTCATGGTATAGAACTGCTGGAAACTGATCTATCGATCCGTTGTAATGCAGTCAGGATATCGCCTTGTGGCAATCTGTATTTACCTCTTTCATCTCGTAATGGTCATAGTCCTTGCAACTTTAGATGGAGTCCTTAGAAATCGTATCTGCATTGCCTTGCTTCCGTCGACAAAAGCAACCCCAAGATTACCGCAAGTAATGAAGGACGAGAATAAGCAAGAATTTTTAAAACAAGGTATATCTTATAACGACCGAAAATCGATCTAAAATCTCACTATCAAGCATCGATTTCATTCCAAAGAATTGTAAGAAGAAAACTAGCAAGAAACTTCGGAGTCATCCTCATCATATGTTCATGGTGAATAGGTAATTGTCCTTTTTCTCTCAGAAAACTCGAAAACAACGTTTTTCCATTCATAATTGTTTTCAAATGTCTTTGGCCCGACTGAGCAGCACGGAGACTTGCTGTTATCTTTGCGTCATCTGTCATTTAAATACATCGTATGCAGAGCTAAAAGAGCACTCCAATTTCAAGCCTAATAAAGACAGTACATAGATTTTTGGTCAAGGCACATTAAATTGTTTTCATTATTCACCATGTGTTTGAATTTCTGTTAATGTTTTCAGATCTTCACAGAGCACCCTAGATTTTGTTTATGGACTATAGCCAAATAATTGAAGCCGTAATTCCTTCCGGAAGACCATCTCTACGATAAACACGTACGTCCTGTCCTAGCTAGATTCATTTGTTTATGTTTTCTACCTAAATGCTGTGCACATTAACCCTAGATATTCATACAAGAATGTCACCTTTTGTATTGCAAGCTGAAATCTCCTCGAGCTCAGATCCCATTGTTGTGGTTCAGTTTTGTTTTGCCCCAAACCAACATCTGTCCAAATTACATACGTATACATTCCACTGTTGATCAACTCTATTACTTTAAAGTGATTTACCAATCTTATCTTAATTTACTTGTTCTCACGTTTCCCTAAGCCATCTCACAGTAGTAAGGGCTTACGGGGATCTCTTAACCCCAACATAATCCATCTTTTTCCCACACCTACCTTCTGTATCTGTATGTGTATCTGTATACAAATGATTCGAAACAAATCTTTTTCTGTACTACGATTTTTCACTAAAAATATGGTAAATTCCAATTGTAAATCCACCCCCCAAACCACCCTATACCACTACAGTAACACCTAATTTCTATGGGACGTTAACATCAACCACCCATCCATTCATGCATCATCGTTCCACAAAAAAATAAAAACAAACAAAGTAAACTAAAACGGAAACTTTACCTCCAAAGAAAGTTGACAGTTTGTTTTGATTCGAAAATGAAAAATAAATTTTATCTTCCCCAGGACGTCGAACAACAAGAAGAACAACAGCAAAAGCACGAGCACAGCAACATCGAAGCAAAATTATACATCAACCGTAATCACGCATGCAAACAGCTTTGCGGAAACGACATTGGCAGCACGTGAACGACCCCGTAGTGTATCGCTGCCAAATATTCTAAATCTATCTGAATCACGGTGAGTATTTGTTGATTTAGATATTTTTTACCCCCCTTTTTCCATGTGGTAAACTGTAAACGCTCGTGATTTCCCTCTTTACTATCGTTCGTCCTTGTTGAAACAAAGAAGGAATGAAACCAAATTTTTCAGGTATCCAAACAAGACACGAATCCTTCAGCAGCCACTTCCTGTTGAATTTACAACCCCTCGTTACACTTGTGGTGACGTTCGATAATCTCAATTGTTACAACTGTGATGGTTTTGCATTTAATACCTCAGATACTTGTATACCAAACTTTGAGCTCAAGGATTAGTACTCCCTCTCGAAGGGGGAGTTCTTCTTTTTCCATATACTCGTATGTAGGAATATTCTCTCTTGCGGATGGTTATGGCGGCCTTGATACTCATACAACAAAACAACACTAGCGGGATGGTACATCCGCTTCCGACTACACTATCTGTCCACCCGACGGACTTGTTTCTTCTGCTAAGGGCTTCCGGTTTTCATCCAAAAGTCTCTTTACATTGGGTTTGTGTGACATCTGCGATAGAATATAGAATATTGAAACACTTCGGTGCATTCGTGTGTGACGGGCCTGAGGAGGTAAACGCGCGTAATATATCTGTGTGGGTGGAACTTAATCGTACAATACACACACACATGTCCTGGATGAAGCTATGAATTTGTGCACTTTGAATTGATAACGATGTCAATTATTCATAACGAAAGTTTCTTACTATTGTGCACTACAACCGTCTATTGAATTGTTTCAAAATTGTCATTGAATTGATTGATTTTCGTGACATGCAAGGTTTCTGAGCGAGATGTAATCTTCTGCCGTAGTTAGGAAGTTGGTGTTGAAGTTATTGTTTTGATTGCAGTGAAAGAAGTCAATCACTTTATTTTATTTATCGTGTGGATAAAAATTATAAGTTTGCATGAGACGATGGCACTTAAAGTAGGCATCCTACGGCGTCGCTTTAACTATGACTACACATCAATTGTGCTATACGAGTAGTAGCCACGGGCGACTCTTGAGCAAGAAGAAAATTTTGACAGTAGTAGTATTAGTATTTTTTTATTGAGCTTTTCATTGTAACATAAATGCTTATAACTTACATATATTTTATTGAATTCAAGTTGCCGTCTTAGAATTGGTCAGGCTATACAATATGTGTTAATGTTTCGTCGTAAAATGTACAAAAGTATAAAAGTATAAAATTTAAATAAATTCTAGTTTGTATGAGTTTTTGTGTGTCCACTCAAAAAAGACCACAACAGTATGGTAAGGCTTAAGGCTTAAGATAAGAAAACAAGCAAAAATAAAAAAATAAATAAAAATAAAACAAATAAAAAGTACTCCTCTAAGGAGTAAGGAGTAAGGAGTTGCTAATTACTCGTATTAAAATTAGGAATTTGTTTAAATGTTTTGTACAATTTACTTATGGTTATGTATGTACATATATTACATATTTTTACAAATACATTTGTACATATCTTTTTGGGCCATCAAAATTGTATTTTTTAGTTCAGTGGAATTAAATACTTATTTTCTAGTTTTATAAATAAAATAAACAAAAAAAAAATTATTATGGTAAATTCGTAAACAATTCGATTGCATATTGTTAATTGTTAACATTTATGTACTATATGTGTTATTACAATTTTTCTTATTATAAGAGATATATCTTAGAAGTAATGTGTTGTTTATTATTAGAAGGTAATAAACAAGGTACAGCAGGAAGATAAGAAAAAAATAAATTACTGTTCGTGTTTAAAAGGTTAAACAAATTTCCATTTTGACAAGATTATTTTAGTTTTTTTTTATTTATCATTTAGCCTCTGTAGTTGTTTATATGTGTTTTTTGTAAAAAGGGGAAAGAAAAGAATTATCTTCCGTGATCTCAAAATCTAGGATGGACCCCTACGAAAGTATACTTATAGGAGATAAGTAGTATCGTTTATTGAAAAGTTAATATTTTCACAGAAAATGTTCCTAATTAGGGGATTCGCGTGCGATTCAATCTTGGTTAATCTCATTTTAGCAAGCATAGTTAGAAAAGTAATCAATGGGGTGATTTGAGATTCCTCGTATATAAAGGGTCCGCCATCTAACTTTTTTTTTTCAACTAGTGAATGGTAACACTTAGCTCATGTCTGATTTGACAGATATGACAGATAATTAGTTTTATCCTTCCGCTGAACGAATATAGTTGTGTATACGCTTGAACAACGCTGGGAAATATTGCGACATTACTTTGAAAATCATGGTAATGTTGTAGAATGTGTGCGAAAATTGCGTACGGATTTTGGAAGAAGAGAAGCACCGTCAGCTTCGTATGTTCGTTATCTTGTGAAAAAAGTGAAAGAAACTGGCATCCTCATCGATAAACCAAAGCGTGAAAAGCCAAAAACAGTGCGTACACCCGAAACTATTGCTGCGTGAAGCGCCATCAACATCAATTCACCGTCGTTCTCAACAATTGAACATTTCGGAGACATCATTGAGACGAATTTTGCATAAAGACCTTGGTATGACGCCATGCAAAGTCCAATCGGTTCAGGAGTTGAAGCCAACTGACCATCCAATGCGTTTTCGCTTCGCTAAGTGGGCCTGCGATCGACTTAGAGAAGATGCCGATTTTGCCAAAAAAAATCATCTTTTCAGAAGTAGCTCATTTTGATCTTGGCGGGTATGTAAACAAGCAAAATTGTCGCATTTGGGGCACAGAAAACCTGCACGCATACATTGAAAAGCCGATACACCCAAATCGAGTCACTGTTTGGTGCGGATTTTGGTCCAGAGGCATAATTGGGCCATTTTTCTTCGAAAATGAGCAAGGAGTGGCCGTTACAGTCAATGGCGATCGTTATCGGGCCATGTTGAACGAATTTTTGTTCACAAAAACAAGACGGCGCTACGTGCCACACAGCCGAAGCTACACTCGATGTTTTGCGCCCTGTTTTTGAAGATCGCATTATCAGCCGCAGAGCTGATGTCGTTTGGCCACCTCGGAGCTGCGATTTGACACCGTTGGACTATTATTTGTGGGGTGCCGTAAAAAATAAGTGTTACGCCGACAAGCCAGAGACAATTGACGCTTTAAAGGACAATATTCGTGAAGCCATTGGTGAAATACAGCTGCACACAATCGATAATGTGCTTAAAAATTGGACCGATCGTGTAGGCTACTGCATGGCCAGCCGAGGCAGCCATTTGAATGAAATTATTTTCCATTATTAACCGGAAGGATTGTACTTTCAAATAAAAGAAGAAATTTGAGAAAATATTCAGTAGTTTTTTTTATAGCATTTTCAAAAAAAAAAAACGTTAGATGGCGGACCCTTTAGTTTTATTACTGAACCATCTAGCATCTGGTCTTCTGTACTTTGAGATACATTTTCTCAAGATACTCCTCTCGAATCTTTGGAGTTCAGCTGCTACATTAGGCGTTATGTAGAACCAACTAATAAAACCATAGGACAAAAGGGGGCGTATTAGTGTTTTGTACAATAATAATTTGGTTTCCCTTTGTACCTCTCTAGAGCTAAAAAGGATTTTCAATTTTGCCGCGGCTATTTTGCTGTTTCGAAGAGCATTTCTTGCGTAGAAGTTGGCTTTAAGTCTTTCGTGTAGCGTTATACCTAGGTACTTTATCGTCTTTTTTAGTGGTATAACATTGTTTTCTATTTCTAATGAGATGTGTTTAGTGTCAGGGACTGCTAAGTAATGGCCCTGACCTGAAGCGTTTCTAAAGCATATTAAATTGCATTTGTCTATATCAAGCGCAATTCCCCATTTTTTTATAGTATAATATTGTTTCCTGTAAATGCTGCTTTAAAGCTATTATAGCAGTGAGCGGTCTACTGTGCGCGCTAAAAAGTAATGTATCGTCGGCATATAAGATGGCCTTAGACGAATTAAGAAAGAGAGGGAAGTCATGTAAATATATATTAAATAAAAGAGGGCCCAATATACGAGTAGTACCTTGTGGGACTCCAGAAAACACTGGAATAGGCCCTGTAGAAAACTATGTATAATTTTAATCCAATACACGGGAAAATTAAGGGTAATTAATTTAGATATGAGGCCTTCATGCCAAACTAGATCAAATTGGTGTTCCAAGCTAGGAAGGAGTTGTTGATAGTGTTTACCTCTTCTACACAAAGTGGATCCAGAGATATGGTTTTATCTGAATATAATTCCTCGTAAAAGTTTCTAAATGCTTCCAATTTTTCAACGTTTGTGAGAAGAAGTCTGCCGTTTAATGAAAGAGGTTGTGATGCAGACGGATCTATGGTATTTTTTTCGGCTTGTTATCTGGTCTATGGTTTTAAAAACGTTGGAGGATGGTTTAAGGCTTGCAAGTTTAGTGCGGAGTTGAAAATTGAGTTCTATTGCAACTGAATCTTTTATTATTTTGCTCAGACATCTAATTTGTGCAGATAACGCTATATAGTCTGGATTATTCCTATCCCCAAATCTAAGGAACATTCTTTTTAGCCTTCTTTTCCAAATTTTCCTTACTCTAAAAAAATAAAAAAACTCCAAACTGAAGACGAAATCTTAAAGTGGTTAAAATTTAAGAAAACTTGTTTGCTGAAATGGTCTATACAACTTAAAATTGAAGACGAGATGCTATTTATATAGGTGTCAATTTCTTGGTTGGAGAGATTTCTATCCCTGGGTATGTTAAAATTTTGTAGAAGACTGTCTAAAACACAATTGAAATCTGTCCAATTAGTGTTTTTAAAGCAAGTATAGGATGGTGGGGGATTATAAAAAGGGGATCCCGACCGGACTGAGAGCTGGACATAAACCGAAAAGTGGTCTGATATGGCATCAAGGGTGTAACATCTCAGTGCCGTAGTATAAGAGGGACAGAGGTTGGCAGAGATAATGTAAAAATCCAGATAAGACCCTGAACTCGGCCGTGAAGGGCCATCTAGTGGTACGACGTCTAGGTCTAATAGCCTCTCCTCTTGTAACCACTGGAAAAGGTGCAATCCATTAAGGTTAACTTCAGTGTCTCCCCATAAGCTATGTCTTGCATTAAAATCGCCACCTAGTATAATAAAGTCATAACTAGACAGATTATTTAAAAGAGTGTTGAGGTAAGATTTTATTGTGGCTCCTATATTGCAGGGGATGTAAAGTGAAACTATTGCTAAGATTTTAGTGTTATTGTTGCAGTTAAGAGGAATCAAGGCTATACGAGTAGTTGCTGAGAAAGCGTTATGAATAAAGAATCTTTGGTTTACTTTAATTTTGTTTGAAATGAGAATACCGGTGCCTCTACCCGAGGGATTTTCGAAAAATTCGTATCCCTGAAAACGTCTTTTATATTTCCCTTTAAGGCGTGTTTCTTGAAGAAGGATTGCTGTTGGACTAAATTCCTTAAGTAAACTATCAATTTCAATATGCTTGTCTCTGGAGATCGAGTTAACATTAGAAGATATTATTTTGCAATTCATGGAGCGAGTGTGGCAAGGAAACCTAAGTATGCACCTGGTTTATCTATGGAACTAAGTTTCTGATAAGAAGACCAGAATTCTTTAATTTTAGTTATTAATGTATTAAAAGGGATACCAAAAAGAGCCTTAGATTCATTCAAGAAATCGGATAAAAGAGACTCTCCAACAGTAGTTCTGTGGTTTATTGGTTGAGTAAGCGCAGTAAGACGATACATGTCCGAATCTTTGGCATCTGTAACATTGCACAACTTCTGATTTCTTTAATGAATCCCATTTAACCTTATGAAATAATATGTATTTTACAGCTTTAAGTTTAACCAATGTTTCCCTGTCTTCAACTGTTAGTAAATATAACTCTAAATTAAACATATTCTCTTTAGACCATTTTGTTTCAAATTTTTTAATTTCGAACTTGAGGGAGGGGTCCAACCTGGCTATCAGAGGTGGCGTCATTAGTCAGCATGCTGTGGCATCCCTTATCTGTGTCATGTTTTTATTTCCCACTAGCCAGCAGCACCATCGCTAAAAAACTGGCAGCTTGATTTTTGCGCAGTCAACTTAACGATACTCTGTTTCTAACCATTTTTGTATTCAGTAATCCTCACTAAATAAAGAGTTTAATTAGTAAACACAACATATGTTTCATTGTGGCTCATAACTATCAGTCACAAACTGGCGACCCCGATACAGGAAACCACAAATTAGATACCCCTTTGTTACTCAAATGCAAAAATTCCTTTTGACACAAAATCCAAATTGTGCAAACACATTTCAACATGAATGCAGCTGGAGTAGGCAACGACGCAATAAACGAAAATCACAGTGACATGCAAGAGATTTTTCAAGCACGTGCGATAAAATTACGTCCGAGGAATTGTGGCAACAAGTGAAGTCACAGACCTGGCGAAACTAACAATGCAAGCCTTGATATACATCGTCCTAACATCATAGTAATACGTAGCACTGAGGGTACATCATCCCAAACAAGCGCTTCAGCATCTGATCTGGAGATACAAGTTCACGCTTTGACACAACAGTTAGCAACACTGCAACATCACCTCAAGCACGTCCGTCCCAGATCAGATCAATAGTATAAGAAATTCAGCTGCCAACAAAAACACAACTTGATACTACCACACACGGTTTGGCAATCGTGCTCAGAAATGTAAGAAGCCATGTAGTTTTGTTACCTCGCCTCAGCATTTAAACTAAAAAAGCCATCGAAGCAACTGGCAAGCATTTGCGATGGCCAACCCAATGCTCGCCTTCAAGTAAAAGATTCAAAAACTGGTCTCAAGTTCTTGGTAGACACTGGCGCTGATATTTCAGTGATTCCCAAGCTTAGTATTTTCCACAATATTAAAGAATCAGATGTTACAGCAGCAAATGGTTCTGTGATTAAGACATATGGTTCAAAGGCAAACACAATCGACATAGGTCTCAAACGTTCATTGGAACTTCATCGTTGCTGACGTAACAAATGCCATATTCTGAGCTGATTTCATTAAACATCACAGATTACTCGTCGATCTTCGTCGCAAGAGATTGATTGATTCTCAGACGAAATATGGAAGCGTTGTTAGTAAATTCAAAACAACCATCTGTTTCAACAATCAACTCCGATCATCCATATTTTCACCTGTTGAAGGAATTCGAACAAATTACGAGACCAGTCGGTTGTATATTACCATCGCACGGCGTACAACCTCATATAATCACAAGAGGCCTTCCGGGAGCGGAAAGTGCTTGGCGTTTGTTTGGTGAACAGTTGCATTGGGCTGAAATCGAATTCCAAAACATGTTGCAGCAGGGTATTTGCGAACCTTCTAAGAGCGAGTGGGCCAGCCCTTTATATATCGTAAAGAAGAAAAACGGCGAATGGTGTGCACGTGGTGATTACCGTCGCTTCAACCAAATCACCATTCCAGATCGCTACCCAATTCCCTACCCTCGCGATTTCACGTTTCATCTTTATGGAGGCAAGGTGTTTTCAACTCTGGATCTGTCTCGCGTCTACTATCAAATACCAGTTGCACCAACAGCCGTCATAACCCCATTCGGGCTATACGAGTTCAGAGTAATGACTTTTGGCCTATGCAATGCTGCCCAGTCATTTCAACGATTAATGGATTCGATTTTGAGAGGATTCGACTTTTGCCAAGTACATATATATCGACGATATTCTGATCCCATCAGCTACGGTGCAGGAGCACGCTGGACATCTACGGTTAGTTTTCGGCAAGCTGCAGGCACACGGTTTGTCAATAAACCTCAAAAAATACATTTTTGCCCAGCAAGAAGTGGTTGATCTTGGTTAATCCGTCAGTAAAGATGGAATAAAACCACCCGCTGCAGTTCAACTTGCATTCCCATCACCAGACGCAACTTTAAACCTTAGATGTGCCGCATCTGACAAATCAATTGGTGCTGCTCTTGACCAAATCGTTGATGGAAGAAGACAACTACTAGGATTTTTCCCACAAAAGCTAAGTAAAACCGAATCTAATTATAGTGCTTATGATCGTGAACTTCTTTGCCATTTACAAAGGTATCAAGTTTTTCAAACACCAACTAGAAGGACGAAGTATTACTATTTTAACTGATTATCGACCATTGACAACGTCAACTTCAGTACATCAAACATATGTCTGAGAAATCAAATGTTATTGCAGACGCATTGTCGCAAATTAACACAATCACTTTGTCGACATTTATTTCTATCCAAGACATTGCAGACGGACAAGCTTTCGTTGAAACTCCGTCAACACAATATTGAACATGCTGGACCATTTGATTACTGTGACACATCAAAAAATAGCATTACCCTCTACATTCCGCAACCTCTTCGAAGCGAAATATTCAACACCATCCACAACCCATCTCATCCAAATGGACGTTCCACCAGGAAATCGGTAAGTCAGCACTATGTGTGGCCACATATGAATCGAGATGTCACTATATGGGAGAAATCCTTCCTGCAGTGCTAATGCAATAAAGTAAATCGCCACGTTAAGGACATTCCACAGCATATTGAGATCCCCAGTGAGCGCTTTATACATGTCCACACCGACATAATCGTCATGCCACTCTCAAAAGGGTACAGATATTGTCTCACGATCATCGATCGCTTTAGTCGTTGGCCCGGGGCAATACCATTGAAAAATACCACTGCTGATACCATCGCCGACGCCTACTTCGCAGACTGGGCAAGTCGATTCGGTTCACCCCTTACCATAACCAGTGGCAAAGGTACTCAATTCGAATCGAAACTTTTCGACTCGCTAACTTGGGATGCATTCGTACACGAACTACCGCTTACCATCCAGCGTAAAACGGAATAATTGAACGATGGCATAGATCCTTGAAGTCAGCGATCATGTGCCACAGCTCTGGTGACTGGACAGCTATTTTGCCTGTAGTTCTTCTAGGACTCCGCAGCAGCCTAAAAGAAGATATAAAAGCAAGTGCGGCTAAGATGTTGTAAGGCTAAGATTCCTTGATGAAGAACTTAATTTTAACCCACAGATATTTATCGAGAAGGTTCGCATTTTTATGAGAGTGGTACGTTCAGCTCTCACAGCACATTATAACAAGGTAAGAGCCATCGCTCACAAATCACTTTACATCTTTTCTTATATTTTCATACGCGTCGACGAGGTCAACAAGCCTTTGGAGCTGCCCTACCGCGGACCATACGAAATAATCGACAGACAGTCAGATTATGTCTTTATAGTCAACATCGATGGAAACCATTCAACTGTCAGCACTGAACGCTTGAAACCTGCTTTCATTGAAAACCACCAACATCTTCAATCAATAAACAGGACATCAAATCAGTCACCAACATATCCGGTGAAGAAAAAAGTTCAGTTCGTGTCTAATCCTCAAACTCGAGATACTTAGGACGGGCTACTGTGACATCCCTTATCTGTGTCATGTTTTTATTTTCCACTAGTCAGCAGCACCATCGCTAAAAAACTGACAGCTTAATTTTTGCGCAGTCAACTTAACGACACTGTGTTTCTACCCATTTTTGTATTCAGTAATCCTCACTAAATAAAGAGTTTAATTAGTAAACACAACAATTGTTTCATTGTGGCTCACAACTAGCAGCCACAATGCTACAACAGATCAATTATACGAGCTACTTCAGCATATTGTATTTGGGGCTGAGGTCAATAAGGATTTTCAATACTAGAAAGGGTGCTGGAATAGAGATGGTGACAAAAGGACAAAAGACAGCTCTTACGAGCTGTATATCCGCGAAATGGGTAACTAACTTCAACATCCCTTTTGGGCCCTTTAGTCTGAAGAATTATAGAAATGCCATTAAGAAGCAAGAAAAAGCAAATGAATCTACTGTTGCAAACCTATGCAAGCAGGAAACGAGGAAAACAAACTTCTGGTATACTCGTGGAAAATTAAAATACATACCTTGCTTACAACCGAGCAATTTAGGGATGCTTTTGATTGCTCCGAAGCAGGTATAACCTCCATCCAACAAGTGCTATACGATAGTGTGTGCAAAAGGCCGATAAAATACTGAAGTATACGAATATGTTTCGGCACACTAAACCCAGACTTAGTCCAAGAATATTTGAACGATCACTCAATGACCATTCATATCAAGTCTACTCACGAAAACACCAAAGACAGCATTTCCCTAGGTAAAAAGAAAATAAACCTTTTGGCTGTAGTCGACGGACTGAAGCACTGCTCTATAGCACCCTAGCTGGTGTAATTTTAAAATTGTTCTGCGCGTGTGTATTTGATCATACTGTTGGAAAGCATTGTATAGCCACCACGAAATAACATTCGACAACGTTTACATGGTAGTACACTTCGCGGCGGAGCGTAACATAGTCCCGGCTAGTGTGTGTTTCCAATATGTCCACATTGACATACTCCCAATTAACCGTCAACCAGATTAACCGAATTACGATTGAGCCTTTGATATGATGGATGTCCAAACATTCCGGAGGGCAAACATTGTGTGGGGCCACATACTTGAAATCAGATTCTTCATCTTCATCTTACGTAGGTGACATTACAGATCAGGGTAAACATGATCCTCAACTAACAAGCCTCTTCAGTTAGCCCGGTTGAGGCCCCTTCTACATATGCATGCCGCCTAAGGTGATTCGATTCGAAAACTCTGTGGGTCGGAGTATTGGTGTCCATTCGCTCTGCATGTCCGAGCCTTTTCAGGCAACTTTTTTTTTATAATTTACCCGCGCCTAAGGGGTTAGGATACCCTTTTACTGTTGCCTTGGCGCAGGCGGAAAGATAGAAGGAGGAGAAAGGAAAACATTGTTGTGATGTAGTGGTTTGAAACTAAGGTACATTTGGTTTTTTCAGATTTTTCTGACTGAGTTAAAATTACACAAATGAAAAACTTGTCATGAGTAGGATTCGAACCTTGACCCAACGAGTGAGAAGCGATTGCTAGTACCACTACACCACGGCCAAAACTGATGCGCAGTTTTCTGACCAGGTAGATGTCGCTGTACAGCTCGTATAGTTCATCGTTGAATCGTTGACTGAGAATATCTTCACCCGCTTTCGATAGGCTTCATGCTTTTGCGCCATAAAGTAGGACTGGGATGATCAAGGTCTTACATAGAGACTCTTTAGTTTTTCGGGAGGGGGCCTTACAACTTAGATCAATGGTAGACAAAGTCTTTTACTACCTCGAAATTATGGCACTCGACTGTGACGTTCTGTCCAATTCGTTGATGTTGTGTCTCTCTTCTTGTTGACAGCATTCACCGTTAAACTCATTTTGGCAGCCCCCGCTTCAATACTAGCGAAAGCACCGATGACAGTTCTCTCAATTATGTTGATATCATCGGCGTACGCTAATAGTTGCACAGACTATTGAAAGACTGTGCTCCAGTGTTCACTTGTGAGTTCCGCACAATTTTTTTCAGGTATAATGTTAAAGAAGTCACATGACAGCGCGTCACCGCCCTTGATCCAGCAGCGTACGTTCTCCATCGTCATCCTGAACAAACAGACTAGTTTGGCAGGGATGCCGAAATTAGACTTTGCTCTATATACTCGTAGCTCGTGTCTATAAATGCTGTCAACTGCGGCCTTAAAATCGATGAAAAGATGGTGGGTATCGATTTAGGCGTCTTGAATTTTCTCCAGGAACTGCCGGAGTGTGAAGATTTGGTCGATTGTGAACCGCATTGTTAGGGACTAATCAAGTTCACACTGCAATATAGCAGATAAAATCTGTATCCGATATTGAGAAGACTTATACTTCTATAGTTGGCGCAGTTGAGTGTGTCTCCTTGATCTGGCCAGATCTGAAAAATGAGTTGGGGCATACTATCCACAGCCGTCAGGTCCAGCTGATTTGTTAGATTTTAGCTTAGATATTGGTATTCTTACTTTGTTATAGTCTATTCTGCCTGACGGCGGAATCTTGGGCTTCTTCGCCGTGATACAGTCTGCAGAACAAGTTTTTCAATATTCTCAGCACCGACTGTGACTCTATTACAAAGTGCCCTTCTTCATCTCTACAGGCTTCTGCACTGGTCTTGACACAACTTCTCAGTATCAACTGCCGATGTTCTTTATATCTCTTCTGCTCGTAGAGCTCACGAGCAGCTCTCGTTCTTCGTTGCAACTCCGCTTTGTAGGCTTCTTGTTTCACTCCATGTGCTTGCCAACATTCTTCATCAAACCAGATATTTCTTGGTAGTGTTTAGGTGAAATCCAGCACATCAGTTGTGGCGTCTCTGATAGCACGTTTGCAGCGTTGCCACTGATCTTCAGTACTTGATTCGGGCGACATAGGAGTTGCTGAGAGATTACGGGATACGAGTTCCGGGAAGATTCTGGTGGTATTTTGCGATTGCAGATTTTCTACGTTATATATTGTCACAGTAGTTCTTCTTTGTTGTAGAGCTTAGAAAATCCGCACTCGCATCTTGGCAGCTACAAGGTGGTGATCCAAGTCAATGTTGGCTGCCCGGAACGTTCGGCCGTCCAGGATATCGTCTTGCATTCCTTGTCTTCCATAGGGACATGGGTGCATATTCAGCTTATGTTACCGAATTTAGCCTTATATGACGTTCAACTTCAATTTACTTGTCAAGAAAAAGACCGTCTGACTGAAAGCCGAATTGTGGATCTGTCGCAATTCATGACCCTGCAGACTGTATAGCAGCATTATGTGCATTGGGCATATGCTTGATAGTAGACGCTAGAAGTACTGCCAATGATGATTTTACCTGTATACTATGTTCCGATGAAACCAACACCAACCAAGCACAAAGATTGTAGTTTTGATGGTCGGAAGTGGTGAAATCAACACAGAGAATCAATACTGACTGGGGACGTCTCCCCCACAGGGTGCGAATTAAGTAAGCAAAAGCAGAGACTGTTTGCATTCAAGCAGGGAGATATTATATGGAAAACAGAACTCTCGGGATGAACTTCTGAGACCGTCACCATCTAAAACTCTCGGACAACTCAGGAAAATGCAGGATTTGCTGACCTGACGCGACTGTGTCTTATTGTACCGAATACAGTTTTATTCACTGGGAAAAAAAAATTCCGCAACCAATCTAGTCTATGCAGTCTTAGAGTGTGAAACGACATAAGTTCGTGATTGCCCCGGATCGGATTACTTTCCCTATGATGCCGTACTGCCGCATATTAGGCACATTAAATTCCAAATCGGGTGCAAAGTCTTGACATCCTGAACAGTGGGAATCATTAAAACAAAACTAACTACAAGTTAAGGACTGTGAAGGAGAAACTAACCAAATTCGTCAAAACTCCGCCTAAGCGCAGTACGAGACAGAATGTCGAGGAAGCTGCACAAAACCTGAACGATGCCCACACTATGCATTTTGAAAGAACGTGTCCTTTTATGGAAAACTCCTACAGACTTGCAGCGACTATCTATGGAAAATAGGTCACCTGAGACTAATTTGAAAAATGTCAGGAATCGTTAAAGGTCAAAGCAATAAGAATATATCATAAATAGCGAAGAGTGCCCCCGATAAATATTCAATGCGTTTTACAAAAAGTGCAAAACACTCGATGAAACTAGCAGGCTTATCAAAGTCCTCAAAATTGATGCCAGGCTGGCATAATTTACAACATCTACTGGCGCCTATTCGCAAGTAGAGGCTCTTATTCTCATGCTTGAAACTCATAACCAACTTCTATCATAGGAACTGCAACTGATGCAACGTAGATATGATCTCTCATCAGCTGTGGTGACGAATAATGGCTTCAAAATGGCTGGTATATTATATAGATCAACTGCTGTCAAGTTTGCTAACACAGCACTGGCCTACATACCGAATCCCACTCCAAAAGTGATAGTAGCTTCTGAACCGAAGTCAAAAGCTCTACTGTCCCTCGGAAGGAAAGGCTGTACACTTCCTTCCTTCTTTGGCTAAACACCTAAATGTGTAAGGCATAAATAACACCATCTGTTGCTAAACTTACTGGTGAAATGATTACAGCAGCGCAGATAAAGCTGCAGGTACTTGGCAGGTACTGATCCGTAGACAACTTTTCCCCGTCGTTTTTTTAAAGACTAAGAAATTCTATGAAAAGGAACATTAAAGGAGTGCAATGGGTTAGTACAGTGGATTTTGTCGATGTTCTGATAGAAACCTTAAGTCAAGTATGTACATTGTGAGGCCAGCTCACCTGCCTTGTGGCAACTTCCGTGTTGCATCTTGGGCAGAAGATGCTTTCGCAGAGCAGACTTGTGCACACATAAGTCGACAATCCTTTATAAGCAATAGTTTTGTAAAGTCATCTTTTTGTCTCCGCACGCCCTCGCCTCTTCTTAAACTCGCTCTTAGACCAAGCAATTCAAAATTTGCCTCTTGGGGCCCATTTAACCATTTCATTGTTAAAACTTAAACTGTCAGAAGAATTTATTTATGGCCTATGGCTGTTTTAGAACATTTATTGTTGTTCAATCAACATAAGTACCAAAGCCGATTGCCAGTGCTGAGCCACTGAGAACTACTTTCTTCTATCTTGCTGCTGATGAACTTTCAAAAGCATGAGTCGACATCGTCCTTCTGGGCATCAATGAGCGCACTTTGGATTTTCCTAACTAGCTTAGGAAATAAACTATTGTTGCTTATCTTCGGTGGTCAACTAAGAGATAATCTATTTTGCACAATTTTCTTCAATTTGCTGTCCGGGAATGACGCATTTTTTCAATGTGATTCGAGCTAGCTCGAATTTTCTTTTATACTTATCGCCACAAGATTCTTAACCGATGGGCACTCAATGTTCCTTAAGCATCTTTTGCTTTTCTACGGAATACCAATACCTCTGCGTTTATTATTTCTGGTAGGAAGCTGCTATTTAACGTTCTTGCCTACTGTTTTCGTAGGTGGAGATGCCATCACTCTGTCCCTTACTTTAACCGAGCAATGGCTGACTGAGGAGCGTGACTATTATAGAAGACCTTACCAGAAAGTGAAGTTTCCGACCGTTTGACTTTGTAGCAGTTCATTCATAGTATGGTGATAATTTTCCGGCTTAACTATTGTATTTTTAGATAATCGAGTTATTGAAAAAATCAAACGTACGAGTATTGACACACTTCAGCTGAATGCAACGAAGAATTTCTAACATGGACAACCTACAAAACTACCAACAAACTGTATTATTGTTGGCCCGGGTCTACCCCGGATACCTTTATTAAGCTGATTAACAAGAAAAAACTTAAAGGTAGGCTTAAAAACTAACAAAGATATTCTTAACCTAATGGGGCGAGGAGAAATGGTGGGCGGGGAAGATGTTAAGGGAGTGTTTGCTGCTATTTAGGTCAATGACTTCGGCGTAGTTGTTCGTTATACGCAATAGACATGAGTTCAAAGTGACCGTAGTTGGTACGGTGAGTTCGGATCAGAAAGAGTGGGACAGATCTTAGATGTTTCCAGTCAGTAACTGGTGGATAAAAAGTACATCAGTAGTTTTAGACTATTTTCCTAGGAGGACAATCCATATGGATCGGCCCAAAGTAAACCACGAAGTGCGAAACGGATAAACCTGCGTTGGACTGCCTCAATTCTTTGAATGTGGATTAGTTTATAAGGTGACCAAACTTGGCTGAAATATTCGATAAGAGACCTTACAAAAGTAATGTACAGAGACTTTGTAACGTAAGGGTTGGAAAATTCTTTTGACCATCGTTTTATTTATAATTCTGTCAATATGTGAGTCGAAATTCATTTCTCTGTCAGAAATTATGCCTAGATCCCGTACTTGAGTGGTGGAAGGAATAGGCTGATCGCAGATGAAGAAGTTTCTTTGCGGGGGAAGTAGACGTTTGCGGGAATAGGTTATCGCTTGGCATTTGTTGATATTAAGCTCCAAAAGTTTTGCTTGCACCATACCGAAAACTTATTCAAGTCATCTGGCAGCCAATGGAAGTCAGAGGGCAACGAGATGACTTTGGAAATTTTCATGTCATCAGCGAAAATAGACGGATTAGAATTGTTAAGATAAAGATGATTGGTTCAAGGTGACTACCCTGAGAGACACCAGATGTTGCTTTAATGGGGTGAGATACTGAAGACTTGAAGATGACCCTGTATTCTCGGTCTTGTAAATAGGATTTAGTCCATGCCACAAAAGGAGGGCATGAAATGATAAGTTGGTGAGAAATTTTATCGAATGCCTTGCTGAAATCAGTGGAAATTGAATCGACTTCATCACCATCTTCTAAAGCATGAAGCGTCCAAGAGGCGAACTCTGTTAGGTTATTGGTCGTTGATTTACATTTCACGAAACCGTGCTGATTTGTGCAGATAGTTGGCCTACAGTACGGAAGCAGTTGTTGATAGACTATGCTTTCAAAAAGTTTGGATATTCAAGAGAATTTTGCTATGGGCCTATAATTATGGACTTCGGCCTTACTTCCTTTTTATGAATAGGGATGATGTCAGATGGTCAGAAAGTACCTGTTGAGACAGACAAGTTAAATACAGCAGCAAGCGGAGAACGGAGATGGGTAACACACTCTTTTATTACAATAGCCGGAAAGCCATCAGGGCCGCACGAAAAACCGTCTTTAAGTTCGGTAATGTTTTCAGATACCAAAGTTGTTGTTATATTTAGTGAAATGGCTGACGTCTCAGGATAGTTTCTCATATAGCTAAAGTAGCTAGGATCGGGTTTAGCTGTTTTCTTAGAAAAGGATTTGTTAAAATGACAGGCAAAGAAATTTGCAATGGCTTTTGGGTCGGCAGAAGATCCACTAACTAAATTTGAGAGTAGATGGGTAGCCGTCTGACTTTCTTTTAGTATTACCAAACTGGTAGAAGCGTAAGCTAAATTGCATGCGGTAGAGGTACTCAAGGTAAAGAGACTCATAAAGTTCCAAAAAACGATTGTATACCAATCGATAATTACTGTAGTCGGAATCAGATCGAGTTATTAAGAATTTGTGCCACAACGTGTTTCTGTTATTGCGGAGAGAGCACAACTCCTTGTTGTATCAGGGAGAAGCTGATATGCAGTCCTTTCGGAAGTTATATGGAACCGATTTTGCAAAGCAGGAGAAAATTAACGAATAGAACGTTGATCGGTTTGTTAATTGTCTCAGCAATAAAGTCAAAGTTAATGTTGCTGATGAGGTTTTTAAGTTTGTTAAAGTCGGTTCTTCGGAAGTTAAATGAAAATGAATTTTCCGGATCGACACATGTGCTGCCATATTCATATGAGTATATAATTGACAAGGAGGGATGAAGGCGGTCTACGGTAGAAAGAGATGATCAGTCCTATAAACGATACAGTTATCTGAATCGGATGTGAAGACAAGGTCGAGTTGTCTATTCATTGTATTAAGTATTGCACTAATTTGATATAGACTTGAGTTGGTTAGACAGTCCACCATTAATATTTTTATTTTGGAGGACGAATTAAGAGAGATGAAATGAGACGAATCATCGGAAAGCCCCCATTTAAGGTGAGGGAGGTTGAAATCCGCTACTAGAATAATACAATCTTCAGGTTGTGCATCATCAGTCAAAAAATTCACTGCGTGAACTACAGGCCGATAAAACTCAATTGGTTGAGATGGGTTAATGTAACAACAAATTACGTAAAGACAGCGTTTGGGGAGTGTAATGTTGACACATACTAACTCAACGTTGTCAGTGTGGGGAATATCAACAGAAATTGCGCAAAAACAGTGGTAAAACACCTCGGCCATAGGGATCATCAGCTCTTTCAAATCCATCTTTTCGAAAAACATTGAAATTTGGAGGAAACTAACTGTAGATGAACTAAACAGGTTTCTTGTGCTTCATGTACAAAGTAGATAGAAACTGTCAAGCCATATCCATGCTGTCGAACCTGTATCCTATCCAATGTGATTCGTGGACTCAGGGGCACGCGCCTCTGCATATCTTCGTAAATTTAATTTCGAATTTCAATTGATTTCCAACATAGTATTCGAACCCTACAAAGGTAAAGGAAATTGATTCAGAGTTAGGTTTTCACATAGTCTTTCCATATTTAAGGCCATTTGCCTTGTTAAATAATCAACAATTAGTCAGCAAAACAGGGTTCGAGATTCGAGACTCGGAGTTCGATGCAAAACCTAGGTATTCTAATTTTTCTCATTGCCATCTGTTCGTTTTCGGTTTTGCAATTTACTGAGGTTAAAACTTTCGTTCTATCTTTCCCTTTCTCTCTCTCTCTCTCTCTAAACCAAAGTAAATGCGAAAACTTCCAACACCACCGCACATTTATTCGTAAGTGGGGAGAAAACTTTCTATCTAAACATAATGTCGGTAAATTCAAAGTCCAACCCTGACCTCAACGATAACTCAGTTCACCGGATATTCTTCTAACAAAGTCCTTGCATCCAAATCGTATTCCTCCTCTGCAATCGCTGTACAAGTTTATCCTTTTTTATGAATTATCGCAACCGTCTCTGTGTAGGTATATGCAGCACGAATTGCTGTCCAATTATGTGATGCTCATACTGTAAGTGCTGCTTGTCTGAATTTCAAGAACACCCACAGCCATCTGGTCACGTTAATAAAACTACAAAACAGAGAAGTACAGATGGTTGCCTCATTTGCAGTTCTGCTTAATTCACCGAGGAGCTTCTTCTTCATCATCTTCTTCTATTTCTACTTCTTCTTGTTTGTCGGTGAAATATCCTTTTCCTTCGGAGTCATAATTCAAATAACGAGAATCCTTAAACTCTCACCACACCCACCGTTTTGGCAAAGCTGTTGCAACATTATACATCCACCCAGCGCAATCATGCTCTGGTAATAAGGAACCCCCGCCTCCTACACCGACACAACCACAAACATAACGGTAATACCGTTCGTGCAGTAAACCTACTCGTAACTGCAAGCTTCAACTATCGATTACTCGTTTGTGAAAAATGTAACAACTATGCCAGCTGAAAAAGTATTTGTATTCGTAGTACTTGTATCTGTACCACCAGTGTCTAGTACTTAACAATCTACTATAGCGGTATCTCAAGGCACCACCACTATAGCCATAGGAATAACGATACCAAATCGCTGCGCTGTTCATTTGTATGGTGAGAAGATATTCTTTCAAAGCGAGGACATGCAACTTATTCTCAACGAAATCTAATGGAAAACGCCAGGAGGATTCAATGTGCTGATTTATGACTCTCGAGGGTACTCAGAACAGCTCCAAGGCGTTTAGTGAGCAAAACAAAACAAAAAAAAAGGACCAATAAATGTCTGCATTTCTCTACACCCGCTCTTCACCACAAAAATGGCAAAGAACAGCTGAAGAGCTAAACAAAGTTATAAAATGTCACTCCGTAAAGTTCATCAAACTCAAACAATCTATCTTCGACCCGGAAAAGAGGTGCCACCCGGGTGCGGATACATACGAATAAATTGCGATAGATGGTCGGGCTGGGCTCATTTAAAATTTATGTTCAAGGCCTGGTACGATGATACGAGTATTAATGAACGAGCAAAGCAATAAGATCAACCTCCTTGCATAAATTAATTAGTGCTCAAGGCAAAGTCGCGTTGAGCAGTCAGTGAGGCAGCTGTGGTAAAAGTACACCTCGCTTTGCTTTTGTTGATTAAATTATCAGCTACATGCAGTTTTGCGATCTAGCTGGAGGTTCTTTCAAATCATTTTGTTGACACAATTCAGTGTCGTCTTCTTGTTTATTTTTGAAGTTAACGGTACCGATTGACAAATGAGATAGTTCGAGAATGAATGTTTTATTATGCCGAATATTTACAAGCCAGTACCTACCACATATATTACTAAACTTAAAAACTAATTAAACTTTTGCTAAGTGCTATAGGGTGGGAACAGAGAATGAGAGGTATAGTAAAGTAGAAGGTGGTCTTGAGGAAGAGTTCGCTTAGGCGATGGCCAAACATAGGTTAAATGGAAGCCTTCTTGATATGCGTACATGGAAGCCATAATTTGTCGTTGGGTGAGGATTCATACAAAAGAGAGCAACAAGTTGTTGCCGATCAGCTTTAGGCGCGCACATAATATGGCAGTTAGGATCTTGTATTCGATTTTTTTTACTAGGCTTATTTATAGTTGGCACACTTCATGGGCTTTCCTTTCTAGAGGACCGAGCAGACGATGCCGAGATGCCGAGATTGCATTCATTAGGCATGTGATACTCTGACCAAATTTTGCAAATGAGCTACTGCATGCTCATTACCCGGTCATTTCTAGTCCTCGCCATACAAACACCTTTCTCCTAAAGAATATAATCCTATGCTCGAAGTTATCTTCGATAAAATGAACGATGTCGTTCACACACCAAACGTCGCACAGCCTTACCAGAATGTCCATTATAATACATCGCTCATGGCTGAATTAATGGAACCCGAAGTAGATTCACGCCCGCCACCATGTATAACTCTTCTACGGACGACCCAACCTACTGATTCCTGCGAAGCTTCTTCGAACTTAACTACCGAGAACACATCTTTGTCAACTCCTCCAGTCGCCGCTCCATGGAAGCTCATCAGTCACTTTAATACAACATGGACCCCTCCCGCGTGGCAACGTAGGCTAGACAAGCTTGCTTCGAAGAACCAAGGGGTTACAACACTTCCTATCAAACCGACCCCTTGGGGAGCCAAACGCTAATGTTGATTAGATTTGGAATTTCTACTAAAAGAGACATGAGATCACCATCAGCCACTGCAATTTGCTCCCAACATCCCGCCATACAAGTAAGAATAGCTTCAAACTTAATCTTACGACTAAATATGAATGGTTATTCCATAAACCAGCCAGCAGCGATTTCAAACTTGGAAAAATACTTTTCTGCTAATTGTTAAAAAATTCCACTAACACGTTGGATAAAGTTAAGCAGCCAGTAACACCAAAACCGGCAAAGAAGTTAGCAAATAAATCCAAATTACCAAAACCCATATTTTCCTTCACTCCAATTGGAGTTTAAAAATAAACATTATTTTTAGGCCTCCCACCCATACTCCAACTCCCCTATTCCACCCCAAGCCAAGTCACAACGTCAACGTATCTCTTTCGATTTAGCCCTTACTTCTCAAATTGCCACCACTCAACCCTCGATACACCCGCCTTTCCCTAATTTCCACCTCAGAACTGGAGCTAAGTGCCTTAACTTCTTCAGTTCTCACATTTTAAACTCCACGTTGCGCTATCAAAACGCTCTCCTATTGACGGAAGGGGTTTCGCCGCTCACTGTTAAATTAATGCAGCAAACTAACACCAAGTGTCGCTAGCTATGCGCTCTCTATGTATATACGAGAATATACGTCTATATCTCGCCTATCTACAATCCACGATAGACCTGACTCTATGTGCTACGGTGGTAAAACAAAACCAAGTGTCATGGTTTCCATCCAGCAGAAAAACCTCCGTACCGATGTTACCCGTCTTAGAAAACTTTATACAAAATATCACAAGATTTTCAATACGCCTCCCTAAAAAGTTGCAGACAATCTTTTCGCTCTTCGCCACTATGTACACTCCAAAAGAGTATCACGCCTCCAATGCAGTCGACTTGACCACGATAAATTTTTTCGAACCTAACAAGTCATGCAAAAACATTCCTCTCACCCATTTTCAATCAATCCATCAATTCCGTCTGGCTGAAACTAATATTATACCCAACATAAAAAACCAGGAGTTATTTCCTCTTTCTTTCAATGTTTTTCGGGATGAAAACCCTCTCTCCTTGTCTTGGTGTTCTGCTGCACAACAGCTTCGTCTCCTCTCTCATTACTACTTTGTCTTCCACTAACCTCGGCTTTGATTAAAATAACACTTACACATAAATCCGTGTACGTGATGTGTTACTACATTCTTCTGGCCCAACCTATCGAATCCCACCAACTTGCAATTGATGCCATTGACAAATTGGTTGACTTATCGCACTCTCTTGATGATATCAAATGTCTTCGGTGATTACAATCTACCTCAGCTGAAATGGACTCCATTTGAAGACCTATCTTTTTTCATCGCTTCTAAGCTAATTTCTACTAAGGAATGTCTCTTCTTAGATCGGTTAACAGACTCTAGTCTATGTCAAGTCAGTGGCGTTTTCAACCCTATCTTCACAACTGATCCCATTAACTCCTCAGTATCGTGTTGTAACCTATCTCTTTCAACTATTGATAACTTCCATCCTCATCATTTTTCCACACCTACCCCCTCCAGTCGCCATCCCGTGCAATTCTCATTTCTTAACACAAAGTTAATTTCCGTAAAATCAATATCTATCTAAGCAGGGCTTCATCCGAGTTTACCAATCAATCTCTGGTATCTATTTTTACAAAGAAATATTGAATACCATTTCCCTCCATGTGCCATATTTCTGGCATAAAACGGCTTCTACATCCCCTCCTTAGTATAATCGTAGACTTCGCTCTCTACAAAAGAAACAAGTTATGGGCAGTATTCCTTCGCACCCACCTTTCTTCCGACTATTCAAACTCTCTAGATACATATCTTCATTTCATTGAAGTCTACAACTCTCTCTATCAACGCTGCCCGAACAGTGCGCAAATCAATCTTGTAAATGACCCCAAGACCTTTTTTCAATTTGCCAATTGCAAAAGTAATTCCGATGGTTATCCTTCCCCCCTCGCTTTCGAAACCAAATCTTCAAGTGATCCTCCTACCATCACCAACTTTTTTACTACATTTTTCAAACAATCATTTGCCAACAACTCATTCGTATCGGATCCCTCTTACTTCAATAACCTACCAAATTTCTCCGTTGGTCCCTTTCTCATTTAAAATTTCGATTGAAGAAAAGTTACCAAAACTTAAAGATAAATTTCTACCTGTCTCATGTTCTACCAACCTGTCTCTACGCCTTTCCTACCTATATCGTCTATACCCTACACAGCGAGAATTTTACCAGATTTGGAAGACTGATACACAAAAAGGGATCAAAGAATGAAGTTTCCAATTATCGTCCCATTGATAAACTCTCACATATGCCCATACTCTGTGAAAGTATTTTATACGAAGCCTTAAGCTTCAAATGCGAGCCTTTTATTTCGCCCCGATAACATGGTTTTCTAAAAGGCAGATCAAATACTACAAACCTAATTGAATTCGTGTCTTTTGCTTTCGCAGCCTTAGGAAATGACAAAGAAATCGATGTTATCTCGTCAATTGATCCTCTTCAAATTGTCTGCTCTTTGAACCTCTTTTCTTTTTAAATGGATTTCTTCTTATGAAGAATGAACTTGACTATGCTCTTCTTCAAGAAGACCTTGATCGGTTTTCAATCTGGTGCTCAAAAACTGCCTAGAATCTTATATAACCAAATGCCAATCTATAACCTTCTCAGGTAAATGAAACCCGTCTCCTGCCCGACTTTATTTTCACTATGGTCAACCTATTCCACTGGTTCAAGGTTTTCAAGACTTAGTCATATTATTCGACAGCGAATAATTTCCGTTCTCATTTCTATAAAATGATTGTTAAAGCCAACTCATCACTTGGCTTTATTATAAATGGTGTTCCAAGGAATTTCCCAATCCATACGTGACCAGATCTCTCTATGTGACCTTTGTTCGCGCCCTGCTTAAGTATGCCAACCAAGCTTGGTATTTAACGTCGATTCCTTCAATTTGCTCTCTGTGGTCTGCCCTGGAACGACGCTTTAATCTTACCTCCCTATTGGAACCACCTCAAACTTATCAATTTGAATTCCTTAGAAGAACGTAGGAATATAGCTGGCATTCTTTTCATCCATCGACTGTCTTCAGGTTCCATTGACTGCGCATCCCTTTCCAACTCTATTTCCTTCAACACAAACCCACGTAATTTACGTTGTCCTCATCTCTTCTATCTACCTGTCCACCGTACGTCTTGTGTTTCCAACCAACCTATCTCCTGTATGCTCCGAATGGTCAATTCAAACCTCTCGAATTCGAGCATTTGTAGGAAGACGGGTATTACAGTTGAAGGTTTGAAGGGGCAGAACTACACTGGCAATTTCGATGCAACTCTGGTAGGTGCACTTTTGTGGGTGCAGTCTCGTTGGGGTTTACCTCACTCCAGAAATGGCAATTTTGCTTGTTTATAATTCCACTGAAGGTGAGTCTGTGCTCTAAACTCGATTTTTCCATAAAATTAGGGTCGACTTCAACTCACGTCGCAAGCCATTGTGTTACAAATTTCTCACAGGCATGTCGCTGTGTATTCGAGAACATGGACTGGTTTTTGGAATACTATGACACTATTCCGACTTTAATAGACCAGTGCAAGGTCTCTATCGCCATTCTGCACACACGAACGAATTTGAAAAGAATATCAAGACCGACCTGACGCTGTATAACTAGTTTCTATAGACACTATCATAAGTGACATTGAAATCGATTAAAAAGTGGACAACATACGAGTAGATCTTGTATTGCTAACGCTGAGGGAATTTGGTCGATGGTGGACCGTTTAAATCTAGACCGTATGTGTTAGCATCTAGAGGAATTACCCATAACTATGAGCTATACAGCGGCTTCAGTGTGATCAGAAAAGTACTGATCAGCCTTCTAAGGTTGCTAAAATATGTTAAGCGCTCCCAAGATTCTTCGAATTCTATTCGGATGGCTAACAAGAGAAAGGCCTCGCACTAGGTATGGCTCGCACATATTAAGTCTGAGGGGATCCCAATCATATTGGAGCGCTCTCTCGCAGACAGTTGGCCAAAGGTGATGCAAACTGAAGCACAATCTTATTTACTATTTAGTAAGTAAGTGGCTTTCTAAATGTAAGCGGACTAGCATTTTTTTGTACCCACTTGCAACTGCGTTTCTTCTCAGCCTTGCTGTATTTTAAAAGACCCTACCTTTAAAGGTCCAAACCCTCCATTTGGAAAGAGATTTTTGAGCCTAATTTTTTACCATCACTACTATTGTATGTTGAAATGACGCATTTTGTCCCAATAAAGCTATCAACATTTCAAGCATATCCTTTCAAACGCACTCCAATCCTTGTCCTGTAAAATTCCCCTCAAAACTTAAAGACTTTGGCAGCATCCTGAAAATGAAATTCTATATATGTACTCGTACATTTGACCTATCATGCTAAGTATCCCGTTTCTGGTTAGTTTCTGATAGAATCACCACAAAACCAATTTAACAAGGGAAGCATTTCAACGTGGCCTATACCTATATTACTATCTGTTATCTTTACAACAAGGAGAAAAGAGGCCACAAAACCTTGAACCCATAAGCCATTAATCAATATCATTGGCTAGCACACCCAAATGGTAGACTTTCAACAGCAAACACCCACAATAAACAAAGGCTTCAAGGTTTGTGGGAATGGTCCGAAGCCCGTGGACCATGGAAACATTCTTGGGAATACGAGTATAATCTGAATTAGGACTATGATTTTGTTTGTTTTTTTTTTGTAATAAATTTCTCAGATGTTTGGTATGTGATGTTAACAGAGGATACCCCCAGGGGCATTAAATAACTTGAGAAGATTCAATTAGCCAACATTACGGAAGCAAATATCTAAAAATTGTACAGCACGTGCCGCAGTATTTTTATTGAAAATCCTTTTAAGCTTTCTCATCGCTTCTGCTATCTGTCAAATTGTCATTCTTCATTTAAACGGAGAATAACTTAACTTAAATAGAATTAGAATGTACCTGGAGGCAGAAGGATAATAAAATGAATTGGACAGAGACAATTATGCGCAAGATATGGTCGTGAGTTGCCGCTCATAATGGATGCGTGACTTTTTTTTACGAATTCATTTTCATATTCATATTTGGCGGGTAAATCTGTGTGTATACTTTACGTCAAGTCTTGGTTAGAGAATAGATTTGGAAGCAGATTTACCAGTTTATTATGTCCTTTCACTTTCTGCCAATTTCCACTGAAGGACTTTCTTTAGACACTGCTAAACAAATGGCATTTGTATAAATTTGGCTAATTTAATGTTTTCAATTTCGTTTTTTTTTTTCGTTGTTATGTCTGCATCTTTTGGTTTTTTACGATTATTTCTACAGAGCCAATAACTGATTTCTAAACAATAAACCATCTGCATGTTACTATGAAATCTGATAATCCATTCAAAGTTTTTCCATAAGAGTTGTCTGAATCTGGCGATTTACTTGAATTGGTGGCTTTAAAACTACAAAGAGATTTCTGCGATTTTGCGGTCGTATATTGAAGGCAACGTGTCATGAATGTCACTGTGGCCTCATTCTAAATGTGTTTTAATTCCCTCTAGCGAATGTAATTAGAATGCCAGGAGCGGATCTTAGGACTTAGTTCAAAACATTTAGTTAATTCACCTTTAACACTCTATCTTCTATCTAGAGCTTAGGATAAGATTGCGCTTCTTACTCCATTCAGTTTTTCTTGGATTCCTCTTTTTCAGACTGCATCTGTCTTGAAACTTATTGACATAGAAAACACCAATAGCACTTTCCACATGGTGATCTCCTTAGCGTGTCTGTTGAATCTGTTGTGGCCTACCTTTCGTATCAAATATTGCCTGGGAGCCAACATTGTTGACAACCAGGACTGACGATAATATGAATTCCAGGAGATGATTACCTCTCACGTTACGTTTGCTACTGCCCCAATAAGGATTCTGAACATTATCATCGCTGCATATTATCCCATCTTCTTGGAATCACAGTATTCAATGAGTTCGGTTACCTCCTTCGGTGGTGGTAATAATAACGAATCATAGGAATGGTAATCAGACGCAACAACGAATTTGTGCCATTCTCTCTTCGTTTCGTAGCTTATGTCTGCAGCAACTAAAAAACCCTTATGGCAAAATTGCCCAAGTTTTGACGATGGGAGTGAGTTCGGCATATAAAGACAAATTCCCGATCGAAACCCGCTTAAACACCCAAAACCACAGATTCATTTATTCCACACCCATGGGTCCTGAAGTAATATTACTATGTATGTGATATATGTGAAGCGTTTACTCATCTTTCTATTTAAGATTGAGAATTTTCAGCAAGAAGCACAAATAAGGAGTAGAGTGGATTAGTTCTTTGCCTAAGAAATATTCTGGCAACATCCTGATCTGTGTTGAAATGCTATGAAAGCTATGTGTTCCAAGAGCATATTCTCAAATCTACCTAAGTAATCTTCCATTGCCATCCATCATGACCATTATTCTTCATCGGTAAAGAAAACCTGACAAGAGCTCTTAATTTATGGAAGTATTGTGTGTATCGAGGTATCGAGAGAATTCCTCCGCCGATCGTTCTCCTCCTAAGGACTTCATTTTACACCCCTGAAGGGGGTGACAACCTTATTATATTTATATATATATATACATATTTATATTTATATACACGTGGACCTTACTCGCATTTACTTTCGTAAGTTTTGTTGAGATTGCATCTATCCTTACTGATCAGTTACGGCCAAAAAGAGGATATGATCCACCTTGTGCATGCTTTTTGGGGGCGGATCTGCCTATCAAAGTCTTTCTCTTTTTGATAAAAGCCAGCCTTTTGATCCACTCTCCCCGTGATTTTGGGTATAAACCGACAGCCACTACGATACTCTCATAAGGGGGCCAACTCCTAGGTCAGCCCGGAACCATAGCTCCACGGATTGGCCGCCTTTAACCATCCTTACTAAGCATCAGGGTATAGCTGCCTATATCGACGTCTAGAAAAAACAATGTTCACATAGTCCTGAATCCTTCCTATTTGCGCATTGTCAGCTAGAGCACTGCCAACGTCGCAAACATCGTCTTCAAAACCTACGCCCATAATTCGAAGCAGATGTTGCTCGTTCCTGTACTTTACCATGATGAATATGTTGAGCTTACTGAATAAATTGACAGTGACAGTTTGATGATTAGTGAAAGAGTGCGTTCACAAATTAAATTCAAAGTTGTCAAGTCCCTATTGGAAAACCCTTTATGTACTGACATCATTCATGGCAATAAAAAAATTATTTATAAAAACAAATCGCAAAACCTTTACTTGATTCTTTAGAAGAAATAGCACCCCGCCGTTTGGTAATCGAAGTGAGATTTTTGTCCTTCATTGATACGGGTATCCTTAATTTTTTTCAAGTACGACAAAGGAAATTCTGTCTCAGTTAGAATTTCAACTTCAAGCACTGCTGGTATTTAATGAGAACGAGCAGCTCCATTAAATATGTGCGGAATGGATCAACATTTCCTCCGATGATTTAGATTTTTCCTCTGAAAAGACAGTGCACCACCTCCCTTACCATTGATTTGAAGAAAAAATTTGTGAACATCCAGGCAAATAGGATCAATACAATAATAAGGATTTCGTCCTTAACTGTGGCTCTCAGTGTCGCTCGAAAAACAAAAAAATTATTCGTTCTAATATTTTCAAGTCGAGTGCTTGAAATATTACTCTCACACTTGAATCTGCAGCCTCAATTAGATACTCGGTGTTTGTTTTCCTAAGTCAACTACACCCCTTAATGTGAGGGTGACTTTTCCTGAAATTGTATCCACAATTCTATCAACAACAACAACAAGAACTCTAATTAATTTTGTAGCGCAAAATATGTCCTCGAAGAAATTAGAACTTTAGCATCCCGAAGACAGCTTTAGAACGAAAGCTGTCATCGTTGCGGTTCCGATGGGCTTGCGGGCGGATGGATAAATGTGGATATGGATTGTGTGCTAGTGCGCTAGAGCATAGTTGCATGATGTCGTATTTTGCATTCGTTTTTACGTGACTACCGTAGAAGTTAAACGCCTGTGGCATGGCTGTCTTCTAATGCATGTGATATTGTTACGGATAGTGAGTGCACTCTCCTTGATGGAATACATATTTTTACACTCCACCGAAAGGATTTGGTAGCAGCGCAGCGTGTCAAACTTGCATGCGAGCGTGTCTACATGTGTGCATCAAGTAAGAGTGAGGTTAAATCCTTAAGTGCATATGTGTTTAGTTAGATACCATGCAGTATCAGATGAAATTTTTGGAGGACAACGATGATTGTGTTATTATGCTGATGTTGATTTTCACTGAAATGGAAGTTGCACGTCATCCTGTGGAACCTATCGCGTTAACAAAATTTTACTGCAATCTATTCGCGAGCTTGGTGAACATGCGGAAGACGGGAGAAGACTTAAGTAACAAATCGTATAATGCACTCGGAAGAGTTTGCTGGAACATTAACTTTTGTCAGTAGCAGGAGTGGAATAATTGAATTTTGATTAAAGTGCCTGAGTTTACATGACAATTGAACTTTACAGGGAAACCAAATGGTGTATTTCCGGGGAGATTATGATCACTAGCTAAGGGATGCTGATAGATTTGAAGTGAAAACTTCAGGATAAACTTACCAGGATTATGCTGATTAAATTAGAATTGGAAATCCAAATAAGATTACCACATCAAATCATCAATAGTGGAGGAAATTTTCAGGATGTTTTCTAAGTTTTCTAAGTATGATACTTGCGACTGTAGATGTGTAGACGTGTAACACGAAGAAGATGCGCCTGTTACCCGCGAGAACTAATAGCACAAGTGTACTTTGTTTTTGCTCAGCACCTACAGAGTTAAAGAGAATCAAATTTCTGTTATTTCTGTTATTGTGAAGAGGAGGATGAATCAGCTACTGTTCTCCGTATTGTCTCATCATTATCATCAGGTGATAGATCTTGGAACTGATGGAATGAATGATCCCTTTGTCTTTATCACGAGGACGTTCCTTTCTCCACGTCAGCCTAAACTTGTTCAGTATCAGGTTCAGTATCTAAAAACATTGACTTTACATAAATTTGGCCGTCAAACTTCTACAGTTCTATCATAGAGCGGAGGTGATAAAACAGCGCAAATTATTTAACAGACGGTCATCCAACAAGAGGTGTCAGTTTAAATTTCGCGCCATTGTTGAACTATCAGCTATCAGTCCAAGACTTTTGATAATTAAAAATTCGGAGGTTATTAGATAAATATGGAACGATACTTATCAAATTTATCGATACGCACCCGCACAACTTGTTGAAATAATGAGAGTTCACTACTAACATATTAAAAATATTGCGGAAATGTT
Organism: Volucella bombylans; assembly: GCA_949129095.1. Lineage (NCBI taxonomy): Eukaryota > Metazoa > Arthropoda > Insecta > Diptera > Syrphidae > Volucella > Volucella bombylans. The sequence continues at coordinate 130,206,299 of OX422142.1, read as the reverse complement.
TCGTAAATTATTTTTTTTTATCATCAAGCGCCTTCTCGCACATGTGATGCTTGGTGATGTGAAGACTCCAATTCGTGTCCGTTCCGCAATGTCAGCTGAAAATATAGCGCCATAGATGAGAAATATATTGAAAACCCAGGTGTGTCCCTTTCGAGACGCATCATGCATAAAGATCTTGGCCTACGTGCTTCTAAGGTCCAGTTGACACAAGAGTTGAAGCCAGCACACTTCGCACAACGCCGTACTTTTTTACACAAAATCATTCTGACTGATGAGGCTCATTTTCATTTGTCTGGGTGCGTAAACAAACAAAAAGGTCGTATCTGGGGCTTCGAAAATCCAGGAGAAATAGTGGAACAGCCTGACCATCCACAATGAGTGCCAGTTTGGTTCGGGTTTTTTTTTTTTCTGTCGTTGGGTCATATTTCTTCAAAAATTATGAAGGTACTACCGTTTCAGTGAATGGATTGAGTTACCGAACGATGTTGACTGACTTTTATTTTCGGCAGGACGGCGTCATATGCCACACAGCTGGTGAAACAATGGGTCTATTGCGTGACAAATTTCCTGGAATTGTGATTTCTTGAAATAGAGATTTCAATTGACCGCCAAAATCGTGCAATTTAACAGTATTAAACTTTTTCCTTTCGGACTATGTTAAAGACTGTGTATACGCCAACACTTTACACACGATTCATGCATTAAAATAAAATATTAGAGCAATTATTCGTGAACTAAAGGCCCAATTATACGAAAACGTGATGAAATTTTTCATCAAAATATTGACTATGTGTAGACAGAGCGGAAGCGGATAATTGGCAAAAATTGTATTCCATTACTAGCCTCAGGGTTTGTGCCTTAGATTAAAATAAAAATATCAACACTTTTCATAAAAATGATGCATTTCTCTATTAACTTAAAATTGTACTTCATGTTGGATGACCTTATAGTATTTGTAAAAGGTTACATCTCGTGATTGTTTAACTCTACTTTCGATTTGAAATTATTCCGACAACTTTTCACTAGCAATTTTCATTTGTCATTGAACTACGACAGACTTAAATCCCCATACTGCTGGCACCGTTTTCACTATGATCCAATTTTTACGGAGAACTAAGATATCACACCTCCAAAGATCGTCGGAATTTCGTTGCACCCTTTGCTTTACTTCTACTTTTTAGAGCATTCTCTTTCTCGATCAGTGCCCGGAGGTCATCAGAAAGCCATTTGCCCTTCCTTCTTTGCCATATTTTGTAATATCTTCTGGTGACCAGAAAAAACTTACAGCATCAGAATATTTTCTCGTGATTAAGATTTTTCAACTGCTGAACCTACTTATATAACTTAACTAGTATACGAGTATAACTCAGAGGACTGGGAAGAGATTTAACGTTGCACGGAACGTTGAAGCCGCCAAAAAATTTTTCATCGCCTATCGATCAACCTCTCAGTGGCATCGATGTCAAGAAACCATGAGAACTGTGGGTACTTATTGGCGGGTTTCACCTGACCATCCCCTCGAAGATGGTCCTATAAAGAATACAGGCAAGTACATGTTAGCCCATCATAAGCCCCAACGAAGCCACGCTGCATAAAAGGACGAGAGGTACTTGTGCCTCAGTATAGCAAGACTGGCGGGCCAGATGGCCGACTTCGCAAGGATTATACACTAACTCATTTCCAAAATTTAGTCGGAGGAAAGTATAAGTGGAACTGCATCATTCACAAGTAAGTAGAACCTCGAATCTCCACAATCTATAGACGCATCGGTCCCCCGAAGATTGCATGCAAGATCCTGTGTGCCGATTTTGTGAACACCCAAAGCTATTTTCAATGCTCTGATTGTCCACTATGAGTGCAGCTTTATACCCAGTATGTCTACAACTAACCAATTACTCACATTATTGTAGATACTAGAGAAAACCGTAGAGGACCAGATCGATACTCACCAGCTTTTTATCGATTTCAAGGCCACGTGCGTCAGCATCAATGAAGATGATCTATACTGGACCATTTGTAGTTTTAAGATCCTAGATTATGTAAAATGAAGATGGAGAATACTCGTAAAGATGGAATTCATTTCGACAGAGACCTTGACTTTATGCGACTTCAGTGACGCCATACTTGAGAGAATTGTGTGCAACTTGCAAAAGAACACCGCAGGTATAATTTTTCTGAAAGTCTGTACAACTACTTGCATACACTATTGCAATTAATATCATTGATATTGATATAGAAGGGGACAAAATGCACTGTGAATGTCAAGCATATTTTTTTAAATAAGAACGTATGCACAAAATCGACGATGTCGACAAAATGTCTGAAACAACAGCCATCATTTTGAGGAAGTTAAGTACAAAAGTCTATCTCGAGTCCGCTATTAACCCTCATAATGAAAATTCATTATAAATCAAATGGGGAGTTACACTTGCCGATCATTGTTTCTTTATCCTAAGAAAGCAATTGCTTACATGCGTACTTAATCGTATGTGGCGCTACAGTTCGGGGTGAGCCTGGGGCCAGATAATAGGCCTCTCCAATTAGTCCGATCTTTAGCTAACTGCCTCCAGTTGCGCATTCCAAATCGGTTGAGCATCCGTTCTTCTTGTGCGCCCCACCTAAGGTGAGGTCTTCCTCTACTGCGTTATCTTTCCGGGTTATATTCGAAGACCCTACGGGCCGAAGCATCTCAGGCGAATGGTGCACAGTTTTTTGACTAGCTCGATGTTGCTGCACAGCTCGTAGAGTTCATTGTTGAACCTTCTCCTCCAAAGCTCGTCAAGGCAAACAGGACCGAATATTTTTTTTAAGGATATCTTCATCCGCTTTGCTTCTGCGCCATAAAGTAGGACTGGTATTATCAATGTTTTATATAGTCTCATTAGCTTTTCGGGATAGGGGCCTACAACCCAATTGACTTCTTTGCCCAAAGAAACAGCGATTGGCACGAGCGGTTCTTCATTTTATTTCTGCTGAGGTTTTGTTCGCAAAATTCATAGCAGATCCAAGGTAGACAAAGTCCTTTATTACCTCGAAATTATAGCTGTCGTTCTGTCTAATTCGCCGATATTGTATGACCACTCTTGTTGACAACATATACTTGGTATATACCCATTTTGGCAGCTTTCGTTCTAAACACGTCATCTTGTCTGAAACCTTTTTGGACATCAAAGGACTCCTTTAAGTCGTTACCGATCTTGACGGAGCATCGAGCGTTCTCAATCGTCATTCTGCACAGACGGACGAGTTTGGCAGGGATTCCAAAACTAGACGTAACTCTATAAAGCTCATCTCTATAAATGCTGTCGGATGCGGTCTTAAAATTGATGTGAAGATTTGGTCGATTATGGACTTTTCTTGGTCTGAAACCGCACAGATGAGGACCAATCGGGTTGTTGACGAAGGATTTCAGACGTTCACAACATGGCAGATAAAATGTTGATGAGACATATACCTCTATAGTTGGCGCAGTTGAGGGTGTATCTTTTTGTGGATCGGGCATATGGTGCTGAAATTCAATTCATGACACATATACTCTTCTGCTGAGAAATGAGTTGGTACATGCTCTCCTCAAAGTCATTTTCAGCAACTTTGAATAACTCGGTCGGTAAGCGTTCAGATCCGGCTGGGTCTTAGCTTAGATATAGGTATCATTACTTATTTGGTCAGGTATAGTGAAGTTTTGGCCATAACCGTCTACGTTGAATAGCCTATTCTGCCTGACATAACGGCGAGATGTTGGTCTTCTTCGCCGTTGTACAGTCTGCAAAAAAGTTGTTTGCATATTCTCAACAGCGATCGTGGCTCCACTATAAGGTTTCATAATCTTTACAGGCTTTTGTACTGGTCTTCTTGCCTTGACACGGTCTTTCACCTGTTTGTTAAACTTTCCTACGTTATTCCTGGAGTACAACAAGTCGGATGTCCAGTATACTGAAGGCATGCCTTACCTATATCGCAAAATGATCAACTTGATTTAGCGTTTGATTTATGAGGAAACCCTGTGCTTGCTATAGTAATATTTCGTCCAGCCGCAAAGCACAATTTGCACAGCTGCTGTTTAGAGAGGGGGATATAAACATCAACGTGGTCCAAAATATTGCGCATCGATCGCTCGAGATGACTTGGATATGAAGAGCGCCAGAACATAAGCGTCTGGCCCAAGTGGCACTCACAAGGCAACTTCAAAATTCTTGAAGTTCTCAACTAAATGAGTTGGGCAATGATCGTGTTATCTGTAGTGACTTGTTGCCCTATAATTTTGAATTGATCGTCGTTGTTAAAAATTTCCTTTGCAAAATTCTGAACTATCTCATTTTCAATTCAAAGATCTTCTGTTTTCTTTGGAAATAATTTCGTTTTTTCTTATGACGTTTTCGCTTTAGATGATAAGTAGACTCGCGTCTTGAGACTTGATCAAGAGAGTGTACCTTCTTTACTATTTCAATCAAAACTCTCAAAATGCTATTATTGCATTAATCAACATTGTATTGTTCTAAAATAAAGAGTTAAAAAATAGAAAAATAAAAAAGTAAGTCATTTGGGTGGAATAACATATATTGAATAACATATTCCCCCTTGTATGGGGTACGAAAGTACATCACCTTGGTTTTGGCCGTGTTTATTGCTAGTCTTTTATCGTCGCTTCATTTTGAATTTTTTTTGTAGTAAATAATATATTTGTGTTTAATCTCAATTGCTATGTCATCGTAAGCGTAGGCGTCACATTGTTTTGAATATACGCTAAACTTCATTTGTATATAATATAAACAGAATGGGCACTAGTTTGGAACTTTGGAGCACACCATATAAATTTAATTTTTTCTTTGCTTATTGTATCTGACACTTTGACTCTTAAAGTTTATAACGAAATCCGAATGCGCATGGCTCAAAGGATAGACTTGCATCCGAGTAACCTACCTACTAACTTTCCCCACCCTCATAACCAAAAATAATAGGACACCTTGGGTCAATCCAGGCAGATTAGTAAGTGGGGTGTCCAGCTTCCTCGCGGCTCAGGCATGATCATTCACTCGGTAGCTAATCGGATGGGAATGGGAACTTGCCACAAGGTCTAGGCAGGAGTTACATTATTATTTGCATGCCTAAAAACATAATATAAAAAAAAGGAGTTACGCTAGTAGCAGAAAGGTAACACAACTGTCATCTTAATTAAAAACAAAAAAAACCAACAAAAAGTTGGATTGCGAGGCCGGAGTTTCTTTCTATTTACTATCCACACGTAACCATAAAGAGAATGAGAGGGTAGGAAGGTGTAAATTCTCCTTGAACTGGCCCACCCTTACCTAAATATAATATATTCAGTATCCATGGTAATCGTGAGGCTCTATTTGCGACGACCCCCATGTAAAGTCAGTATCTAACTTAAAAAGGTTGCATTCTCCTACTACAATCGCTACCCACACATCCTGTCACCAGTTTCCCGATCATCCCGTCACATTCTTCGTATGCTTACTAAACGGAAACCATGTTGTTGCGATTAACCCTAAAAAAACTACTTGAGGAATATCATAGATACGAGTGCACTCAGATAAGTATTTCAAAATTTGCAATCATAGGATATTATGTAATTTTTTAATCTATTTATGTATATATACATAAGTATAAATATATATACATACGAGTATGTGTATCTCACAAAAAGCAATTCTTCTTGTGGAGCGCTGTTATTTAAGCGCTTGTTAACTTTGTGTAATATAGGGATTTCCAATAAGGACATGACAACTTTTTTTTTAAATAAAACACAAACCATTTGAGATATTTCAAAAACTTTATTATCGGCTTGAAGTACAAAACATTTATGAATGGAACTCGACTTCGTTCATATGGCCATCGCGGGCACGTTTCCTGTGGTCGTTTCGTTGGACGACTCGGCCACACATTTCGGCCGAAACGGCTGCTATTTCGCGTTCAATGTTGGCTCTGAGCTCTTCCAATGTCGTCGGCGTGTTGGCATAAACCAATGACTTAACATAGCCCCACAGAAAATAGTCAAGCGGCGTTAAATCGCTCGAACTAGGCGGCCAATCGACTGGCCCATTTCTTGAGATAACACGCTCACCATACTTACTCTTCAATAAATCGATTGTAGCGTGTGTTGTCTGGCTTGTGGCATAATCCTGTTGAAACCATATGTCGTCCAAGTCCATATCTTCCAATTCGGGCCAAAAATAATCGGTGATCATGGCGCGATAACGCTGACCATTCACAGTAACGTGACGATCGTAAACGTCGACGAAAAAATATGGCCCCATAACGCCGGCGGCATGCAAACCACACCAAACAATTATTTTTTGTGGATGAAGTGGTGATCCATGAACCACATGTGGATTTTCATCCGACCAATAACGCATATTTTGCTTATTGACGAACCCATTGAACCAAAAATGAGCTTCGTCACTGAAGATGATTTTGCGATGAAATTCATCATCTTGGCTCATCTTCTCCAGAACCCAATCGGAGAACGTACGTCGCTTCAAATGGTCCATCGGCTTCAATTCTTGAGTCAGCTTGATCTTGTATGGATGTAAACCAAGATGCCCAATTCTTGAGAACGCCGTAGAATTGACTGATTTGGAGCGTTTGCTACTGACGCCTGAATGGCAGTCATATTTTCGACATTTCGAGCAACCCGTTGTCTCACTGACACGGCAACATCACACAACGACTCAAATTTTTGCACTAAACCTGTTATTGTCTGTCTACTAGGGCGAGAATGATGACCGACTCCGAATTTTGGTAGAAAATTTTTATAATTTGCAGACGTTGCTCGTTCGTGTACTTTACAATGATGAAAATGTTGAGCTTACTGAATAAATTGACAGTCACAGTTTGATGATTAGTGAAAGAGTGCGTTCACAAATTAAATTCAAAGTTGTCAAGTGTCTATTGGAAAACCCTTTATATGGTTTCGCAGAGCCGGTAAGATCTTAAAAATGGTGAATTTAAAAGTGGTATGATTTGCGAGCTCCACGATTTTCCATTTATTTTGGTTAACTTATATGTTAGATAGTTGAAATACTATGCGATGGCTTTGCTAAATTTGTCCCAATTTCTAACAACTCTTCAGCCAAATCCAAATGGAGGTGCTGATGGTATACCTGCCATAATACTGAATCTTTTGGTGAACATCTTCAACCGTTCACATTCCGAAGGAAATTTCTTAGATGTATGGAAGGTGTCATTTTTGGTGCCTACTCATATGTAAGTCTGGTTCAAAAATTAATGTTGAGAACTATCGAGGTATTTGCAAACTCTCAGCGATCCCTAAACTTTTTGAAAGTATAGTGAAAAACAGACTTGAGTTTTTGACGAAGGAATGTTTATTTGAAGCTCAGTATGGGTTCCTATCTGGACGGTCCACTGTTACGAACTTAGCTTTTTTTTCTTCTTACATATTCAATGAGATGGAGAACAAAAGTCAGGTCGACGTCATATATACCAACTTTAGTAAACCTTTCGATTCGGTTCAACATTCAATTCTTCTCGAGGAACTAGAATCCTTTGGGTTTCACTCTGAAATTCTTGGCTGGGTTTCATCTTTTCTCATTGGTCGCACTCAACGAGTAAAAATTGGAGCTTCGCTTTCGAGAACGATGAATTGTACCTCCGGCGTACAGCAAGGGAGCCATTTAGGCCATTACTTTTCGTTATTTTTATTACCGACATTGTTACTGTCATCAAAAATAGTCAGTATTTACTGTATGCAGATGACTTAAAACTTTTTTCTGCTATTAACCGTATAGAAGATTGTCATTTGATCCAATCTAAACCGTATTACTGAATGGTGTAACGCCAATGGCTTGACTCTCAACATAAATAAATGCAATGCGATTTCCTTCACCAGAGTTTCGTCATCAATCGAGTTTAATTACTCAATTAATTCACCTCGTTTAAGGACTTAGGTGGTTTCCTGGACTCTTCATTTTCTTTTAAAGCCCATATTGGATATGGTATATCGTTGCAAAAGCTAATTCAGTTGTTGGTTTTATAAAACGAAACGGAGAGGACTTTAACCATCCATTTGCCTTATTATAGCTTTTCACTGGGTTGGTTCGACCTCTTCTTGAATATGCTGATGTCATTTCGAATTTTGCATATTCAACCTATTCAGATCGTCTTGAAAAGTTTCAGAGGCGTTATACAAAATATAGTTTTTTACTAAATGCATTGGGTCCCTTCGCCAAATTACAAAGCAAGATGCCTACTACTTGGAATCAAGTCCCTGAAATTCCGACTTAAGAATAAGGCATCTTCTTTTTCAGCAAAACCCATATCCAGAGCCATACTAGCTTTCAACAGTGTTTATAGCGACATAGATGTATTTTTATCTAGAGATAACTTTAAAACTAAGCTATTGTATATATCTGTGCCCATTTTGTATAAATAAATAAACATGGAAGGTCATACTCATATATCTACCTCACTTGCACTATCTAGTCTTTTGAATGGTGGGATTTTAAAGGTGCTAGATTTGATTGCACATTTATTAAAAAAAATCCGATACTACGCTTCAAGTTTAACTCGCATTTTTCCTCTTTGATTCTTTTTTTTTTTTTTTTTTTTTTTTTTTTTCATTCTGGATAAAATCTGGATAGCTGGTGAGGTTTAAAAGTTACGCCATAATTTGAACCATAAAGGTAGTCGCTAGTTTGCATGCGAGGTTGTACTGCTCGGCTTTAAAGTGAGAATGGTTTCCCACAAAGCTTGAAATTTCCATAGGCTCTGACAAAGGGAAAGTTCAAGAACAGAAACCGCAGATAAGAGATACAAGATATGAGTGTCTACATATGTTATAAATCGACCCACGCTTGATGATAGGAAGAGTCTCATGTGCAGGCTGAACTAGATGGGCGTTTGACTTGCACATGGTCTTCTACGTGATATAGTATATGTATATGTAGAGTCCTATGCGAGTACTTATCAATTTTTTTTTTTTGTTTTGCTGAGATACATATCCGATTTGTTTGCTATTTAATCCATTTATTTAGAAATATGAGGACTAAACATATTTGCAGAGAATGGAATGGAGGTAGGACAAATTAACGACGGATGTCCTTAGAATGGGTTATGCCCAAGGTTTTACCAGTCATATCTACAAGCTCGTAGAGATTATTTCCTATTACTTTTTTGATTTTAACCTTAATAAACTTAGGACATAATTTGGCGTTCCTTCTCTTGGAGGCATCACTTATGGTAGTACAAAATTACGTTTATAAATTAGGTCGCCCACTGCATGTTTTACCTTAGTGCTACGGGTATTATATGTTTTTTCTTAATGATTATGAGCCGTGTTTAGTTTTTCCCTGAGGTACGAGTGCAATTTATTTTCATTTTCGCTGGCTTTGGTATACGATTAAGCTGAGAGTTATTTAGACCTCCCAGGTATCTTAAAATCACATAGTCGCTGGCCAAAAAGCGCTTCGTAGGGTGACATCTTAATTGCAGAGTGTACGGCAGATCTTAGCGCGCTACCAATTTGCGACAACTGTACAAGGGGCGTTCAACATATTCTCGGTATCGGGGTGAAGCTGTGGTTGTATATATAAATTGACTTATTTATCAAGTAATACTATTATTTTAGTGCATTAATGTAAAATTTCATATAAATGTGATTATTAATTCGCGTTTTATCTCTAGTTAAACAGAATCATAATGGCAACTGAGACGATGATGGTGAAAATTGAGCATCGCGCTGTAATTAAATTTCTCACTAAGCAAGGAAAAAGTAAAAAAACTATTCGTGAAGAGATGGTGGCTGCTTACCAGGGTTCCGCACCTTCATTATCAACTGTGCAAAAGTGGTCAAGTGAGTTCAAGAGAGGCAGAGAGAGCATTGAAGACGACCCCCGCTCCGGCGCCCCGGCTACTGCTTGTACGGGAGAAAGCATCAAAGAAGTCGAAAAACTTGTTCTTGAGGATGCCCGAATAAAGGTGAAAATGATGGCAGAGATCACCAAGCTTTCAATTGGTACCATTCACACCATTCTTCATGACCATCTTAACCTTTCAAAGGTCAGTGCAAGGTGGGTGCCACGAATGCTCACAGCGCCTCAGAAAAAAGTGAGAATCGCATGCTGTAGAGAGCTTTTGGAGATGTGTAGTGAAAACGCGGACGGTGTTATGGATCGAATTGTTACTGGGGACGAAACATGGGTCCACCACTATGACCCTGAAAGCAACCAAGAGTCCATGCAGTGGCATAAAAAAGGAACAGACCCCCCGAAGAAGTTCAAAGTCACTCCGTCTGCCGGGAAGCTCATGGCCACAGTTTTTTGGGACTCAAAGGGAATCTTGCTCATTGAGTACAAAAAAAAGGTGAAACCATCAACGCCACATCCTACGCTTCCATTTTGCATAATTTGCGGGAGGAAATTAAAAAGAAAAGACGGGGTAAACTCGCAGCGGGTGTGTTGCTTCTTCATGACAACGCTCGTGTTCACACGGCGCGAGTTTTCAAGGCTGCTGCGCGAGATTGTGGTTTCGAAGAAATCCAACACCCACCCTATAGTCCAAACCTTGCCCCTAGTGATTACTTCCTGTTTCCGGATTTGAAAAAATGTCTTCGTGGAAAAAGATTTTCGGATGATGAAGAATTCAAGTCGGCAATAAATGGGTATTTTGCAGAGAAAGAGGAAATTTATTTTTTTGAGGGTTTAAAAAAGCTTATCTCAATACGTAACAAATGCATTGATGTTAGGGGAGATTATATTGAAAAATAAAAACAATTTAAATTGAATTCGCATTTTCCTTCACATCGATACCGAGAATATATTGAACGCCCCTCGATCTACAATTACTTTTTGTATACACTTCTCAACGGCTGAATTGCAGTAGCCTGTAATATCGCCATGTCTTTATATAACAGGTATGCATAACCTTTAATGCACGGTTAGAACATTGGTGAGAAAATTTCTCCACAGAGCACAGTGGTTCCACTCTCAAATAGAAGCGGTAATAATTACTTGCTTACTAAGAAATAAATTACATGAGTCGTTTCTAGAGTAATTTCGCGGCACTGATTTTGAATCCGTTATCTGTTTTGCTCTATCAGGTTGGCAACTTCTGCTGTCGGTACATCGCAATGGTTCCTCTTATAAAATAAGGCGGCCTTAATAGATAAAACGTGCTATATGACTACAAAAACTTTATTTTTTCGGATATACATATATGTATGTTCACATTAAAGATATAAGTAAATAAGAAAAATATTACTTCAAAAAACAACGTACATTTCTTAAATTAATGCTTACTATTCGTGATGATTTTCTGATATGATCTCGTCTGAACAGTTTAATATTTTTATTTGTTGACTCCTCGGCCTCTTCAGATAGTTCTCCTACACTTCTGAAGTTTGCGTGACCAATCACTTCAGACCCATGAATTAGTACTTTGTGTACTGAAGAAGGAAGATTATGTCATGCATATTTCTGCACTAGTTGCCTAGCTGTTTCTAGCGCAAAGTCCCTAAACTTGTCCTTATTTATGGTATAGCCAGATGATATACAAATAAGCAAAGTGTAATATCGATCAATGACACTTTGATCTAGTCCAGTAATGTCATCAGAAATGATAGAATTTGCGAAAAATGTTCTAGCTGTATTTCCGTCATTTGTTGTTCCACTATCCCCACTTCGTGGTCTATCAATAAGTAAGCTGATCTAAACTGATCTTGAATGTATTTTTTTCTCTGTGCAAAAAGTGCCTTATCTTCATCTGATCTTATCTGCCATTTTTTGATGAACAATCTATAAGACATATGGATGAAATATTCAAAAAACCTAATCCACGAATGAAGTGGTGATAAGCCAAGCTCATGCTTGCTATAATCAACTCTCTTTTCTAGGCATTCATCTATTGCATTAATCTCTTTCGGGGAAGCACCTCAAATGTAACACCTACTTCAAGCTGTTTCACTTAGAGCGTTACAGATCTTTCCGTTGGCCATAGTTAAATGTAAGGTATATTTCGCCTTAGCTTCGAGATTGTCAAAATGAAAGGTATAGGGTTCTAAGTTATTTATTTTTTCCTAAGAATAAGCATATTTTGCACAGAAAGCTCCGTTTTCTCTTTCGCAAACTGGAAACGAAATGGCCTACAAAATCTAGTGGAAGAAGGACGCGGGTTTTTCCAGACAACATGGTCGATATTAGATGGGCCTAACTTATAAATCAGTTTAGGAGGAACATACGAAGTAACAAATACTTAGGAATTTTAAGTTTAAAGCTCTGTAAAAATATTAAAACGACACTGAATTCTATAAAACTTTTTGCATTTAATTTGTTATGTAGTTCTTATAAAGTCCACTCTCAAAATAACTCAAAAGACAAATGAGAAAAAGAGAATGGGAAGTAACTTAAGAGAAACACACATAAGACAAAAGTCATGTTACACTTAAAACTGAAAAAATATTTTCCGTTATTTTTGTTGTTTTTATTTGTTACACATAAACTTTTCTAGTTTTAAATTGTAAACTAGTTTGATCAGTTGTAAAAAAGTGTATAAAGCTAGAACGCCGCCAATTTATTAAAAGTATGAGGAAAATCAATCTTGAAATAGAAAATAGCATCGTGGTATTGGCTGAAAGAGGTAAATCTTCAAGAATAAAAGCGGAAAAATTAAATATAAGCCAACGCACGGTTATTAATGTCCGAAAGCGACGAAATGTTGAGCATCGACCAAGTGTTGACAGACGGCCTAAGCTACTTTTGGACTCAGATGCACGTTTAATGACACGGGAAATGCTCAAAAACAAGTCGATGACTCCAAAGAAGGCTTCAGAAGTTTTATATAAGACAGTTAGTGAGTGGACCGCACGTAGAACCTTGCACAGAATCGGCTTCGTGTCAGCCATTAAAAAAAAGAAACCAGCCTCATCGATCAAAAAGATCACAGTTCGTTTAGCGTTCTGAAAAAACATAAGGATTTGAGCATTGAGGACTAGAATCGCGTGATTTGGTCGGATGAGGTAAAAATTAACCGTTTTCAGTCCGACGGGATAAGTTATTACTGGCGTCGACCTAGCGAAAATATTCAGAGGCATCATGTCAAGCAAACAGTCAAACATTGAGGAGGCAGTTTGATGATATGGGGTTGCTTCACGTGGTGGCATATTGGGTCACTCTTTAAAATAAACGGCATAATGAGGTAGGAAGACTATCTTAATATATTGCAGACCAATTTGCCAGATTTTGTAGACTTGAGCGTATACCCTGAAGAGGAAGCAATTTTCCAACATGACGGGGATCCGAAACATACCTTCAAAATAGTCAAGGAATGGCTATCTCATCAAAATTTTAAGGTAATGGAGTGGCCTGCTCAATCCCCCGATCTCAATCCAATTGAGAATTTGTGGGCGATAGTAAGAAGGCGCCTGGGAAAATACTAAAGGGCTCCTGAGAACATGGAAGAACTATGGCATCGAGTTCAATATGAGTGGAACCAAATTCCTGACAGTTTTATTCAAAATTTAGTTGAAAGCATGCCCAAACGTATGAAAAGCGTATTTAAAAATAAAGGGTTGTGGGCAAAGTACTAAAAAACAAGGTAGTACTTATGTATGTGAAACGTGCAAAATTGAGCGAATGAAATTCCTCCTAAGTTTTTTTTTGTATTATTTTTTATTTAATTTTTTTTAAGTTATTTTATAAGACAAATGTTAGAATTAAGTTACAAATAAAATGGAAAAAGTTCTATTGGATTCAGTTGTGCTTTAATACTCGTATTTTTACAGAGCTTTAAACTTGAAATTCTTAAACATTTGCTCAATTTTGCACGCTATTGTAAGTCAGAAAATTTTTGTTTATATTCGCTATGCCCTGTACTGCCATTGATACCCCATTTCTCTACCATGACCATATCATTTATTATATTCGGAGACATAGATTTTAATACTTGTTTTTGGGATTGAAGAGTCCACCTTGAAAAACGTTCCCGGAATAACCACCGTGTGGCGCTCCCATTGTTCCGATTTGAGTTCCGTTTTTTTTTTTTGTTAAGTTAGTAAATCTGTTGTTGACATTCCCTCTAAATCTTAGAGTCAGAGCTTGACATTTGCAAAAGTTGCGTAGCCAAGAGTACATCTAAATCTGTGTGTGTTGGCGATGTTTTACAATTTTAGAAATGGATTTAAATTTGCAACAACGAACTTGTATTAAATTTAGCGTAAAAAACGGATTTAATGGTGCGCGAACTTTGGAAATGTTGGAAAAGTGTTTCGGCAACGATTCTCTAAAGAAAACTGTCGCTTACCAGTCTCACGAGCGGTTCAAAAGTGGTCGTGAGAAGATGATGAACGCAGTGGCAGACCATCGACATCAAGAACCGACGAAAAAATTGATGGAGTAAAAAAAATGTTGGTCAATAACCGCAAATTAACCATCAGAGAGATAGCGGAGGGTTTCCGTCGTGTAGCAGCAAAATTGGTGCAATCCAGACATCAGGCCAGTGAATGGCGTTCACCCAATGAGCCGAGACCAAAAAAACACGTCGTTTTCAGTCAAAAAAGAAGGCAATGCTCACGCTTTTCATGGATTACAACGGTGTAGTGCATCAAATGAATTTTTTCCAGAAGGCCAGACAGTAAACAAAGAGTATTATTTGGGCGTTATGAGACGTCCGTGTGAAGCAATTCGCTGAAAGAGACCAGAATTGTGGGCAAAAAACTCGTGGATTTTGCACCATGATAACGCACCGTCGCACAGTGCCATCATTATTCGTAATTTTTTGACGAAAAATGCAACAAATATCATCCAACAGCCACCAATTTGGCTCCCTGTGACTTCTTTCAGTTCAATCGAGTTAAAAAACCACTACGGGGAACGCGTTTCAGCAGCCGAGGGGAAGTAATGGAAAAATCGCAGGAAGCACTGATGGACATACCGAAAACCAAATATAAAAAATGTTTCGAGGATTGGATCAAGCGCTGTCATAAGTATGTTGCAGACGATGGGGATTACTTTGAAGGGGACAATATAGATTTAGATGAATAAACTTGTATTTTTAATTTTCTGAATTAATTCCCGGAACTTTTTGATCAAAGTGGAATATGCTCCGTAGTGTGATTTAGTAAATTTTGCAGTTCTACCTCTTCAGATGATTCCGCAACTTCTATGTCTGAATTAAAAATTTTTTTTCGCTTTTAATGCTGTAAGAGGGCAAGACGTAAAAGGATAAATGGGAACTTACAAAACATTTTAATAACAAGTATTGATGCTTAGTCAATTTAGCCTCCACAATAAGAGACAAAACTTCACCCGGACTCGTTGGTGTGAAACATTTTGAAGATTGACTGGAACTGTTCAACAAAGCATTAACAGTAGAATCATCCACGTTTAACAACTCTTTTAATCTTCTACGTTTTGATCTTTTACTGCAGTTTAAAAAGCTCTTTCATGGTTGCCCGCCTGATGATGATGGCTGATCCGCCAGTGCGTCTGGAACTGCATGCTCATAGGGCTTGCAGTTAAAATTTCTGAATACAACGCATTCTTCCGTAACATTCAACCAATCCGATGACTTTTTCAAAACCCTCGACTTAACACAGAAATGTTGCTTCCAATATACTGCAATTTGTTTTTTCAAACGTAGCTGATGCGATTTTTCAAGTAATCTGTATTCAAATTTTCTTTGTCTGGCAAACCTTTTATCTTAAAATACTCCGTGAGCTTTGTCTGCATCACTTCCAGCTAAAGTCAACCACATTTTCAACAAATGCATCCTCGTAACAGAGCACTTACAAATTGAGCCTGAAGAAATAATAATTGAAAAAATAGCACTTAGAAACTGATTTATATACTTACAAATAGAAATTAGCTTTCTTTTCTCCAGAATCCAGTCCATTTTTACATTCACTGTATAACTTTCGTTCGTTATCCAAGTTGGTTGATTCGTTTAGACAAACTGGTGATCAGCGCAGTGGAAGGTGGTGTTAGATTAAATATTATACAGACCAAGGATTTGCTCTGATTCGGTCCTTAGCTTACTATTGTAGTATCATAAACGATGATGAAATCCCAGTTTCACTAACTTCAATTAGAACTATAAATTCACCCGTAAAATTGCATACAAATTTATAGCTTCACAATTTGGATTCCCAAAAACATTTTGAAATCTGTGAATAAAAGATGCAGCTGCGACATATGTACATACGAGTATGTACATTTATATGGTCCACGAATTGCTTCACTTTTCCCGTTTCCAGTAATAGCAAGTGTTCCTCAAAGGAAATTCTACACGAGATACGTGTGGCCTCCATCAATGCCGTTTTTTCTGTATGAATCTGGAGATCCTGAATTCTCCAGTGAGGGTGGTGCAAAAGGATTGAAAACATTAAACCGTTGCGCTGAGTAGTTCTAGCAAAACATATGATGGTCTTTATTGATCTCCATTTTTAAATAGTCTTCCATAATTGAAAATAGTTTTCATCCACACTCTGTCGTAAGCACGGTCCAGACCAAATATCACACGGAGAATTGATGACTACCAAACACAGTTTTGCTGTTTCTGTATCAAGGCCACTGATTTCTACCAATTATATCTTCTGTATTTGCGAGAAGTATGTAGTACAGAGTTTTGAAATGTTAAGCTCCTGCATAGGGTTGGATTTTGAGTTAAGCAAAATGCTTTTAACAACGATATTAAAGAATTCGCGTGATAACGTCTCTAAACCTTAATTGAATGCCAGAAGATTCGACTCTGATTTTTCTGTCGCCTTCGGTAGAATGGTGGCAACTCAGCATCGACTTCCTACAAAACCGAAAGACTTTGGTCAATACTAGACGTGTCTGTGCGCAACTTGTTTCTATAAATGCTATCGTAGACAGCTTTAAAATCGATAAGGAGGTAATGTGTACTCGTATCGATTTGATATTCTTGGGTCTTCTCTAAGATTGGCTGCTACAGCTACAAATCAGGGGATGTCCTCTCTTCAGGACGATGCCTTAAATACGATGCCATCGACCAGGCGATCCACCGGCCAAATCTTACTAGTAAGTGGTGCATGCTCTTCATCCGATCATTTCCTCTAGCTTTGAAAAGCTTTGTCATGTGGATGGAAATTTTCACAAAAGTCGTCCAAATTGATGCGTAGTATGTTCGAAGTCTTCAACATTTAAGGTAAGTTTAAGGTAGTTCTTCTTATTTATTTTCTTGCTTGTCACTTTCTGGTAAACTTATTTTTGGAATCCTTTCTTTTTTCTTTGGGGAAGATTGTGTTCGGCTTTTCTTCTCTGCTTAAAAAACATGGCATAGACAACACTTATAATGACCCTCTACATTTCAGCACGCATTTAGTTGGAGAGAAGCTAGGTCTACAAAAGTTCTAGTGATTTCGTGTGATTATAGCTCACAACACTCTCTTGGTCCTTTGCTGTTCTTAATATTTGACTCATAGTTCAGAGAAAAGAAAAGAAAACAAAGTTCTTGAAGGTCAACGGCGGTGACCAACAACGAAACAGGTTAAACAATTCACTAACTAGAAAATCGATGTGCAATATCTACCCAATATTACTAGAGTTTGGATAGCAATATTAAAACACTGTCAACAAAGACAGCTTACTTGTAAGTTACATCTGTAAAATGTGGTCTTATGACAAAACATTCAATGAATCTATTCAAAGAATCTATTACCTTCTAAATATGTGCAGGCCTCCTAAACAAAGCCCGCAAGATCTAACACAAATGTGTCTATCATTATCTGTGAATATTTAGAACTCTATAAGCCCTACAAGATCTCATTAGCATTTTTTGAAATCAGAAAAGCCCACATTAAATCCACACAAATTAATGCACATCGCTTTTTCGGTATTTGGGCTCCCATAATATCATATCTTCTTTCGGATAGTATAATGTAAAGCCCTGCCACAATTATTCATTTATACAAAATGACGATAAAGGCAGGAACGAATTTACTTAAATATGCGTCAGGGAGGGATGCTAGAAAATCCGAATATGAGTACATATTAAAATTTCAGCGGGTCATGATACAGATACAGTAACTCACAGGTTTGATCAAATGATACGAACGCATTTGTATTTTTTTAAATTTTATTGTTAATCCTTATATTAGAAGTCTAATTTGTTCATTTTTTTTTTTGCATTATAATAGGGAGATAAACAGCTAGGAGAGTTACAAATTCTCTTACATTTAATATTTGGTGTGCCGTCCTTTGGCCTTAAAAACAGCTCCTATGGCGTATTTACTAAATTCTTGCAAGTTTCTTGGGAAATGTTTTGCCATTCTACCTCCACTCGGCTGTAAAATTCCTCTAGATTTTTGGCAAAGGGTTCGATGACCTCAAAGCCTCTGTTTGAGGTGAGGCTCTATGGTATTGAGGTCAGGAGATTGTGGTGGCCAGTCCAAAACCTCAATCCCATGATTTTCATGCCACAAGGATGTGTCCGAAGAATTTATTGTCCGTTTCTGAAGACTGCCATTTAAACTGTTGTCTAAACATCAGTGTAGTCGTGTGCCGTCATTCTTCCAACAATCCTCTGATAAAGTTCAATTCCTTGAGTGGTCATACAGCTCCAGAACATCAGGCTTCCTCCACCAAATTTCACTGTCTCTTTCACCATTTGGCTTCTGAAACGGTCGCCTGGTCTTTTCCATGTCCATTTCCTACCGTTTAAGCCAAAACGATTGATTTTTCTTTCATCCGAGAATATAACTTTTTCCGAAACTTCATCGGTGAAGCCTTGCATTTGTTGGCGAAGTTTTCTGTGACGCGCTGTTAGAAATGGCTTCTTTGCTTTATCCCGCTCTTTTAAGCCAGTTTTCCGTCATACTTACTCTTTTTTTACTTACTGTTCCAACTGAAATTCCCAGCTTCGTTGATATTTGGCAATGGAACTGCCCTTGCAACAACATATTTTTGATACTATATACTTGATGCACTCCTGCAAATTGGTTTCAAAAATGACAGCTGAATTATGAAAAAAAAAACAGTACACGTAGGTTATGGCGACTTCACATTTGATTAGAAACAGTTTTCATATTGAATTTGTACAAATTCATAATTACCACGCTTTTTAAAATAAAATAAGTTTTTTTTTCAATTCAATTTTTTTTTAATTTGCGAGCGCTAAGAGAGTAAGTGCCCTTAAAATGCTTACACACAACGCAGGTGTGTGTGCATTTTGCAAATACCATTCACAGACAATGACTGGTTGTTTAAATTTCACTTTAACGACAGCAAACAGCATTGTGTTTTGGAAGCATTAAATTCTACTCTGTTAGTGGTTCCTCAATTAGTTAAACTGTTAATATCAGAATTTAATGAGCTTTCACGCTCATGTTCACGCCGAAGAGCAGGGATGCGAGTCAGGGAACAAATATGAAAAGCAGAGAGTATTGTCGTCAGCAAAGGAATATATTGGATTAGATGTAGCAGATAAGAGATTATTGATGAAAATTAAAAAGATTGTCGGAGACAGAACAGAGCCCTGGGGCATACCAGCATTTACATTGTAGATATCAGACTTGAAACTATCGAAGACAACTTGAATTGAACGTTCCGAAAGGTAGTTTCTACTCCATTGAAGAAGAGATTCATCGATCCTAAACTCTGTTAAATGCCTTAGAAATATCAAGTGCAACTATCTTGCTTTCCCCAGATTGATGAACGCTTTGATTCCACAGTTTGTCCCATTTACAGTGTGAATAAAGAATCAAAGCACACTATGATAAATATACTTTGAAATAAGTTAGATTATTTAAAATACGTGTTTGAAAATTCTGGTGTTGATGTTATTTGTGTTTGTGAGACTTGGTTCAAGCGTGATATATCTGATATACAGTATAATATACCTAATTAGTCTATTTCTATAAATGATCCTCCTCTATGGGAGGGAGGAATAGCAATTTACTGCAGGGGCTCCTTGTAATGTAAAATTATTTGTAAATCGGCTGATCTAAATTTAGAGTTCTTAGTTCTTGAAATTCACGATGATTGTTCTAAATGTTTGGTAGCCAGTGTTTACATTCCTCATCGGAGTTGTTCTCCACAACTATTTTTTTCTGCCCTGTCGCAATTCTCACCTCTTTATGAGCATGTTATTTTTTGTGGAGATTTTAATGCAGACTTATTTAAAAATGATTCTCGGTCGTTTCAAATTAAAGACTCTGTTTCCTCCCTGGGACTCCAGACATGTATTAAAACCTATCCAACTCGGCTTGCTAAAGATTGTACTCCTAGTATTCTTGATCTGGTTATCGTATCCGATCTGGTTATCACGATCTCCTTTTTTGTACATACAATGTTAACTTCACTCACTCCGCTGACACATCGATGTTTTCATTTAAGTATTTTAGGTCAATAAATATTAATGATCTCCAAAATGCGTCCATTTTAGCTCCTGGAGCAGTTGTCGCTTTTTCTCTGCTCCTAACGCAAAACTACACTGTTTTGAGGAATTGGTCACTGAGTTGTACGATTTCCATGTGCCAGTTAAAACGGTTTGTGGACGAAACAAAAGTTGCCCTTGGTATACGACAGTGGTAATCGAGACTATCAAAGCTCGAAACAAGTAACCATTCAACTGCAATAATACGAAACTCTAAAAGAAATTATAATGCCTCCAAGCTGAATACGTCACTTCCTTCCAAAAAAAACTTTGGTGTAATCTGCGACAAATTAGAATTCGTAGTGCTAAAAGTGGTAAAAATGTAAAATTGACTTTGATGTTCTAAATGAATGTTTTCCTGATAACAGTACTGAAGATTAAACTTCAATTTTCAGAAAATTTGTCTCATCATCGAGTGAGAGGTTTTGAACTGCGATGTGTAAATTAGAATAAAGTTGAAAAATCTGTTACAGCAGTTAAATCAAACGCTATGGGTGAAGATGGGATACCACTTCGCTTTATAAAACTGATTTTTCCTTACATTCTATCTCATATAATTATAATTGCATAGCAAAAAAGAAACACCCCGACCTCTGCAGCTGATTTTAGGCCTATAAGTATTTTACCATGCTTGTCAAAGGTCTTTGAGAAACTCATAGCAAGACAACTTCTGTATTACTTATCTCTTAATGGCCTTATGTATTGGGGACAATTTTGGAGGACATAAGACAAGAGTTCGATAAGGGATGTGTTACCCTTCTTTTCTTGCTTGATTTCTCGAAGGTTTTTGACAAGGTGAACCACAGTATCCTTTGCTGGAAATTAAAACATCTCTTTGGTTTTGATAATAGTGCAGTGCGACTTTTTGGAACCATTCTTTCCGATAGATTTCAAAAAGTTGCCATATATGGTTCTTGTTCAGCTCTTCTACCGGTTAAACAGGGTGTACCTCAAGTTTTAATTTAATATTTTCTATCTGCTCTCATACCTTGGTACATCTATATGCTGATGATGTCCAGCTATATTTGTCTAAGCCATATAAAAACACTGCTGAACTATTTAACCATTTAAATGAGGACCTCTGCAGTATTCATTCATGGTCTGGTCTAAAGATAATGGATTACTTTTAAATCCTAATAAGTCGCAAGTTATTCCAATTACGAACAAAAAGCTAGCCCTAAATACATACCTTACCTGGTTTCTTACTCTTTGCGAATAAATTAAATGTGGTTCATACTGTAACTAGTTTGGGATTTATTATTAATTCAAACTTATCAGGATATGACTATACAAACTATACAATAAGAAGATTTTATGGATGTCTTCGCAAGTTGTGGGTAACTGCGAGCTTTACTCCGGTCAGCACCAGACGAAATCTTATAATAGGTCTTATTTTGTCCTTAATTACCTTTTCTGAAGTTGTATACTGCAATGTCGACTCCTTGTCCTAACGCAAGCATGCAAATAGCATTAAATTATTCCGTAAGATATGTTCACGAATTACGCAGGTATGACCACATTTTACAACATAAAAAAAGCTTGTTGGGTACAAACCTCAAGTCTTACACTGATGCCAGAAATTGTATTTTCTTAAATAATATCATAAAAAATAAGACTCCCATGTATTTATATGAAAAGATTAATTTTTCACGCTCTCCTAGAATAAGGTTCTTTGATCCCATCACGTCGTAATTATCTCAACTCGTCCCGATTATTCCTTATTTATGCTATTAAATTGTGGAATTCTTTGCGTATAAGTATCAGATGTATATCTAAAGCCACTCGCTTCAAAAATGCAATCTTTCATCATTTCTCTTCTCTACCCTAAACTCTAAACCTCATATTTTATTATCTGTATTCCCAAGCTCCCTCCCCCCTTTTTCACACTTCTTGCTGTTTTCTATTCCCTCCAAAAAACTATTTGTAGTTCTAATTTTAAGATTTGTAAAATTGTTACATACAGCTATCATTTTAGTTTTACCTTTTAAAATATTGTATTTTTATGAAATTAAATCAAGTGCTTAATGTATGAACTCTTAAAGATATTTATCTTAATGTATATTTAACCAGATATTGTAATAGTAAACTGAATTGAATTGAATTGAACTTTTCGGTGAGACATGCCATCAGATCACCAGTGTACCTGTTGCTACGAAAACCGTACTGACGGTCATTGAGAAGTTTTCGTGATTCGAGATATTTCATAAGCTGACGGTTTATCAGCGTTTCCATGATCTTAGAAAGAAGGGACGTAAGTGCAATTGGTCTGTAGGAGGAGAGAGATTCGCTGCTGTTTTCCATCTGCTCCTAAAGCTTACGTAGTGGTTTTGCTAGCGAGGAAGATCACCTCTTCAAAAGAAGAGGATATACCATATATCGTCTAGTCCAGCGGATTTGTGTATATTAAGATCTTTAAGTACTCTTGCTACTACACGAGTGCGAAAGTGGATTCGTCCCATTGAAGATTCGACGTACTCAAGTGTATTCGAGGACAAAGCACAAACTGGAAGTGTTGAACTGGCCGCAAAGTGTGCAGCAAGCAGATTGGCCTTGTACAAAAAGCTGACAGCGGGAATGCCATTGTAAATGAGCGTTGGGATGGAGGATAAGGCAAAATTTCTAATGTTTTTGACGATCAATTTTGTTCCAATTTCCACTGCTGCACTAATAAAAAATTGCACACTAAATGTGCAAAAGTGTTCTCTAAAATGATGCATATGTCTTAGAATAACTCTTCAATGATGACTAAAAAAAGCCGTTAATTTGTTTTCTTACAAACATTTGAGCAAACATGTGAGTTACTGCAGTTTGGTTACAGATTTTAAATAAAGCTAAGCTAAACAATCCTAGGTGCCTGAATAAGGACTACTTCGGTGACAAAATTTTCTTAAACTCAATTTCATTTATTTCAAGAAAAAAAAAGCTTTCACAAACTTTGGGTGCTACTTTGTTTAAAGTCTTTCAAAATGTCGAACACTGTTGGGACTTTCTGATTGTGTTCAAAAATTTTAACTCACATTCACGTTTGGATTTGTTTTTTGTGAAAACAAACTTAGACCTCTGGGTATTGCCCAAACAAATGGAAAATAAGGAACTGTCGCATCCTATTTCTGGAAAGTTTTAGCATGTTATTCCCACGGTTAAAGTACAATACCCGTATGTAGTTCCAACAAATACACAAATAATCTCGCATACTTAAGAAAATAACTTTCAAAAAATCCACATAATCCATTTCGTCCATTATTCCTTCTAACTCTTTGAAAGTTTACACATCCGACCTCCGTCATGCTCTGGTGATTGATAAATAGCAACGCAGTCCTCTAAGGAGACTGGCTTTGCCAAAAACAGGAACTGCCACACAAAGTGTACAGCAGCGCTTCTAATCGAATTGAAAATTTACGAGCACACCACGCGTTAACCCTTTTTTTTCTATTCCCCTCTGTGTTGTTCTTGTTGTTGGGATAGAGTCCTTTGAATCGAATCCTTTAATTGATAGGTTCCACCCTTAAGCCGTGGCTATTGATTGATGATGGCACATTGGTATTGACTCTCTGGATGAAATATCCATATCCCATTCGTCCGTTGGTCATACAGATAGGAAGCCAAAGCACTTGGTGCCATTAAATTCAGACTTAGCCTATAAATTCCACTCTAAATGATGTTGGTTTTCAATCTCAAAGAGGTGCCTGTATGGCTTTTTTATGGCGCTTCTATTGTATAGCAATCTATCAAAAGGTTTACCAAAGTCTTTTGTTGACGTAAAATGTTGGGCAAAACTTTATTTACACCATTTTCTCAGGTAACCCAGAACTCTTCACTCACCTCACAGGAAGGGAATGAAGAGATGAGAATAAGTGTCAGAATATAGATTAACTTAAAAGGATTTTAATTATCTATCAGCGGCATTCAATGAAATTTCACAGAATGACTGACATTTTTGTTATGACAGCGAGATGGAGGTGCTTAACATTTTAAACAAAGCTCTGGATTAGTACTCGTAGAGTTCCTTACCTAAAGGGCTTCCATCTAAAAGGTGTCGTGTCAATAATTCAACTCATCGGCTTAAAATATCAAAAAATAAAAATAAATTCTAATAATGTCCAAAAGCCCTCGAAGGTTTTTTTTTTTTATTGAATGTCCTTGGAAAAGTTCTCAATTGACTTTACTCGATTTAGAATTCTTGTCCTTAGCCCCATTTAGGATTAATTGGGAATCTCTCAGGTAAGGGATGCACTTGGGCTTTCCTTAAAAAAGTGCTCCTCCAACAGTGGATGCGACTTCAATATCACCTTCCCTCATTACGTAAGATGCTTTAAAATTATGAAAAATGAGAAGTCTTATACAAAATCTTTGTTTTTTTTTTTGATTTTATAGAAAGGAGCGATTGAAATTCAAACAGAGAAAATCTTTTTTGGAAATATGAGCAAGCTGCGACAGGTGTGAGCGCAGCAGTTTACGGAAGAGGTCAAGGGAAGTATGTAATAGAGAATAATTCATGAAATCGAGCGTCAGTGGAGGAATCGTTTTATCTTGGATTAAGGGCTCTGTTTCTCAAATTGTAATAGACTTATTTAGCAGCAGTCTTACATGAGAAGAAATACAATTCCTTAGGTATAATCTGCTACGACTATTTCAGATTTTGCACATTTAATCCGTGTTTTTTTAATCTTATTTATTTTTTAGTATTTAGTATTTAGTATTTAGTAAAGTATAAATAGATTTATAATAGGCTTTTTCAATCTTTAAGCTACAAATGTGGTAGTACAATGGAGAGATTTCAGTTGTTCAAATTACGATATGTTGAGTAAGTTGTTATAAAAAGAAGTTTTTATAGAAAAGTGGTCTTAATTAAGCTATAATGAAGTATATACAATTATTCCAAGCTGATAATACTGAGATGATAAAATGTTATTTTCGTAAGGAGTAGAACATCGTAATATCATTATTCTAATGCACTAAAACTACCCGCATCACAGAGCCATCTTATGATAAGGTCGAGTGAATTCCAGAGAATGAGAATTCCATGTATGAAAAATTGCCGTTCCGTAACTTGGTACATAGTACGCTGTACGATTAAACTAAATGGACGATTAGATTGCGAGAAACTCGGCTTGTCGTATAAATATTGAGGCTATTTGCTGGTTATTATCTTTAATAAGTA
Organism: Volucella bombylans; assembly: GCA_949129095.1. Classification (NCBI taxonomy): domain Eukaryota; kingdom Metazoa; phylum Arthropoda; class Insecta; order Diptera; family Syrphidae; genus Volucella; species Volucella bombylans. The sequence goes on along the minus strand of OX422142.1, from coordinate 130,180,774 downwards.
TTTAGTTGTGCAATGGTCCAAATATCCAAATGGTTTCAGGCCATACAAGTAGCCTACGTACGAGTATTTAAAGCAACATTAAGCCTGCGTTTAATAAGAACACCAGTACAACAAAAAATCTCGCAGCCGTACATTATCAGGGGAATTATTAAGGTCTTCACTAACAGTAGCCTCGTGTTAACTGGTGTGAAGCTTTGATATTGGGATAAATTTCTAAGGCAGCCGTATATTTTCCCGATGACTGAACGGATATGGTCGTCCCAATTTAATGATGAGTAAAACAGACGGCGAGATTTTTAGCTTAGCTTACAAATTCAATTAGCACATTTCCAAGCTGGATTAAAGTGAGACTGATTGGGATAATACCATTTAGTATTTATTTATTTATTTAGATCTACAATATAGATATACTCGTATCAACAGACCAAAAAAAAAATATTTATATATATGGTATATATAAAGTGCAATAATTAAAAATTATCTTAAAGCTAACAATGTGAGTTCCTTAAATCTAGTTCTATGTATTACAATATCGAGATGATCATATACAACATTAAATAATCTACAGCAAAACGTAACAGGCTCATTGGCTCCGTATGAAGTGGAGTGATGAACTTCAAATAACAATGGTCTTGACCTAAGAACCCTTAGTGGCGCATAAATACCAATTAATGAAAGTAAGTTCTCACAGTCAATGGAAAAACATAGCAAATCTCTAACGAACATAACACAAAGCATTTTACGACGAATTTCGAGGGAATCAAGACCCAACAGCAAACATTTAGAGCGGCAAGAATAGTGGACATTGTCATTCAGAAAGAAACGGCGTAATGCAAAGCGCAAGAAGTTTTTTTGAACTTTTTCTATTCTATTAATGTTTTTCAATGAAAACGGGTTCCAAACAACACTACAATATTCCAGACATGGACAAACAATGCTTACATAAATGGCCTTGGGAGTATAGGGATCCTTGAAGTCCGATGAATTTCTTTTCAGAAAACCTAAAGCAGAGTCAGCTTTTGACATTAATTTGTTAACATGGAGATCAAAAGTTAGTTTACTATCAAAAGCAACACCAAGGTCTTTAAACTCAACCACAACATTAATTGATTGGTTTCCAAGACGATAATCAGGGGTTAGATTATATTGTGTTCTATAATATGACATGGTGGCACATTTGTCCATATTGAGATGCAGATCGTTCATTTTACACCAATCAAAAAAATAATCTAAATCTCTCTGGAGTAGAAGACAGTCACTGACATTAGAAATAGTCACGAAAAATTTTATATCATCCGCATACAAAAGACAATGACAAAATTTTAGAATACTCGGCAAATCATTTATAAAAATAAGGAAAAGGATTGGCCCAAGATGACTTCCTTCCGGGACACCAGACACAATATTAATTTCAACCGAATATAAATGTCCGATTGAAACGAATTGTTTTCTCCCAAACAGATAGGACTTAAACCATGAAAGTAATGGGTCAAAAAATCAATAACACTCAAGCTTTTTTAGAAGGATACCCAAGTTAATTCTACTAAAGGCTTTCACGAAATCAGTATAGACTACTTGCACTTGCTTGTGCTTCTCGATGGAACCTAAGCAATGATTGGTGAACTGAACTAGGTTAGAGCAAGTCGAACGTCCTTTCCAAAATCCATGCTGAGAATCACTAATAAAGCTGCTTAAGATGAATACCATCCGTTCCTTCACTAGGCGATCCAAAAGTTTAGGTATAATAAACAGTTTAGAAACTGGTCTATAATTCGAAATTTGATCTTTTTTACCACTCTTAAAAATTGGTGTTATAAGCGAATATTTCCAATCAACAATAAATGTCCCACTAGCCAATAACTGATTAAAAATATAGAGCAGGGGGTAGCTAAGAGAATCAGTACAAGATTTTAAAACAACCGTGTAAAAACGCAGGAAATCCAGATTTTTACTGTCCTTCAAATCTTGTAATGCCAACAATAATTCGGATCTAATGAGTACCAGAGGCAGTGAAAGCTTGCAAGGAATCGAAATAATCCTCATTAAAAGAAGAAAGGCTGGAGGAATCATAAATACCTTGAAAAAATGACGCGAACATGTTCAGAATATCTTTGTGATTAGTGGATGATTTGCCTAGAAAATTCATAGTTGACGGAAAATCAAATTCCAAACGGGCAATTTATGTATGCCCAAAAGCACCTTGGGTTGGACTTCAGATTCCTTTCCAAGCATTGGATGTAATTGTTCGAGAGGAACCTAGAAAGAAAAATAAATTCCTTTCTCAACCGAGCAAATAATTTATAATCTGATAGGGATTTACTCCTTTTAAAATTCTTATGAACTCTGTTTTTGGCACTGAGATATACCGAAGTTCATCACCCCAGTTCACTGACGCAAACTGATCACTCATTAATTTTAGATTGGAACTATTAAATTTAAAAATGAATTCAATAGAATCACTAAACAACATTTGATTATTATTATTTGATTATTATAGATTTCTGTTTATGAATGAACATTTCGTTTTTGTCGGGTTGAGCTGAAAGTAGATTTCCTCTCCCCAGTAGTGAATTCGCTTAAGGTCAGGAAATTGTAAAGGTCATTTTCAAAGCTTGGATAAAAATCTGAAAATTGCAGCTCTTAGTACCTAATACTAAGGAGATCCTTTATAAAAATTGCAAAAATCAAGGGTCCTAGGATTTATCCTTGTGGAACGCCTGTTGAAATTTCAGCAAAATCTGACCAAAGTTTGTTAGCGAAAACTGCTTCTTTTCTTCCAACTAAATACGAACGCATGCGATTACAGGCTAATAAGGAGAAGTTATAAAGGCCTGTTAGCTTGAATACAAGTTACTCATGATCAACGGTGTCAAAAGCCTTAGAAAAATCAAGTAGAGCAAGTAGTGTAACTAATTTCTTGTCAGTTGCAACTCGCATATCGTCAGATACCTTGAAAAGAGCTGATGTACAGCTGTGCTGCTTTCGGAATCCCCACTGGTAAGCACTTTGAATTTTTTCACGCTGTAGAAAATTTGGCATTTGTTGGTGTCTACTTTCGATAAGTAAGAAAGGATAACAATAGGTCTGTACTCTATTAATCAGTTACCTGCTCTCTTGTTTCCAAGCTTTTTTTTCTGTCAGAACAGAACCCTCAGACAAAGAACTAGTCCATTGTACTCTTTGTAAGTTCCTTTTATTGAAATTTTCCAGTCTTACGAAGAAAAATGAGTAAGCGCTTCAGTTATATGGTGCCTATAGCATCAGTAACCGCCAAGTCAGCGCCGAGTATCTGCAGACTGATGTGGGTACCATATCTAGCTCCTCTGCATTGCCAGAAGGCCGACAGCATCTTAGATGTTTTCGATGTAACATGTTCAGTCCAGAGAAGTTTGTTATCCAGAATGGCTCCCAAATACTTAGCTTCTTTCGAGAATTAGATGGTGATACCTTTAAGCACTAGATGAGTCAGACCAGGCAGCTTCCTCCTTCTCGTAATGAGAGCAACCTCACTTTTGAGAGGATTGACTGAAACCACATTTCTAGTGCACCAATCGTCGATTACGTCTACGTTTTAGGGCAGACTGTCGCTGGACACGATCCAACATAGATTACAGCTATATCATCCTCGTATGCGTCGGAACTATTGAGCGCGTCGAGCAGTGAGCCGACCAACATGCACTATAGCAGTGGAGACAGAAAGCCACCTTGCGAGCAACCGCTGTTTACACCCTCCACCACATATTGGCCAGCATGCTATTCACCAGCATTGATTTTGTCCACAAAACCAGTGATTCGCCTACGCCGGGTTGTCTGGCCGAGTTAGCACACCTGTTGGATACAGATAATTCGATTACTTGCTGTCTTACTCTCAACCTGATCTACTTCGAACTTTAGGTTACGTCCTACACCCAACTCTTGCAAGTTTGTCCAAAGAGTTTTGACGGGAAGTTTGTAATTAAAACGATTAGCGTAATATTGTAACTACGCCTGGCTTCTTTTATTGTACCACATGAAATGATCTAATCAAAAGAGAATCCGTTGGCATCTATGACATTCTTTCAACGTGATACAAGGTCAAATATATTTTTGAGGCGTTGACATCTTCAAAGGCTTTTGTGACCTTCTGCCGGCAAAATGAATCCAATTTGCGCAAAAGATGGTAATCCGTTGGGGAAATATCAGAAGACGGTGGCAGTTTCTGCACCATTACGCTTGATGTATGGGGTCTAGCATTTTCATGCAATAGGATCGAACTATAGTTTTTTGCCAAAGCAGGTTACTTTTCAGCCAATTTCGCATGCACTATGTCAATTTCTTCACAATATTTACTCCATTTACGTGAATTGGTCCTTTCGATGTCCACCAGATTGTCACCATAAACTTTTTTGTGCGAAGACCTAGTTTGTGGGTGTGTTTTGGTTTTTCTTCTGCATCCAACTACAGTTCTGCACCTTTTACAGTTATCATACAAAATCCACTTTTCATCTCACGCGATTATACAGATTATACGGTGCCTTAAGCTCTGCGATGTACAGATCTCTAAGCTTCGTAGATTTTCTGCCTTGCTCAGTTCCTAGGGGACCCACTTTTAGATTTTTTTTTAGAGATAGGGATAGGTGTCAACGCAGAATAAGTGTGGGAAAAGCCTCTTTTGAGTGATTGAGATTAATCTGGTCATCGCTACAATTTATCAGAGTAGACTCCACTACGGTGATGTTCGAGTCCGCCAATTCTGAACAATGAACATGTGCCCAAGAGCTCAGCTTCTTCCTCTGATCGTAAAGGATTTCTTTTTAGTTCATCATCGGTTTCCAGTGTCGAATAATTGGAGTCGTCGCTATCCATTTCTGGAAAGGATATCAACGCTTCAAGATCTAAAGTTGAATTTACAGTTTCAGTTAAAGGAGGATGCAGTTGCTTATCAGCATCCAGCTCATCCTTTTTATAAACCCTTATGTGAATCGACTCGAAACCAAACCAAATCAGGCATTCAGTCTGCGCTAGAGCGTTAAGGGATTCCTTATTAATCACAATTAGTGCGCATCTATAAGGGCCGCTTAGTTCTTCCAGTTTCGGGACTTTCCAGTCATGAGTCGCAAAAGTCGGGTTGCTGAGCCTGATGATCTCCAGAATACTGGCTGGCATCCAGTTGCGCGTTCTAGGTCTGCTTGGGATATCCTCCTTAGGTACGACTTCAATTTGTGCACCTGGCCAAACCTCACCTAATCCACCTACGGCTTTGGCGTAAAGATCGAGAGATATTTGATCGGCACATGCTATAAATTTGACAAGCGACGCTGTTGGCGCTTGTGATGGAGTGTTGTTGGGGTTTTCTCGCATGATGACCGAGATGTTGCCCGTAAGCTTTAACTTGACCAACTGCCACTGTTCAGCTGTTATCGATCCGTCTGTGTCGATTTTGTCGATTACCGCGATTATTATTGCATCTTTTAGGACTTCACTAAAATAGATCAGAGATGTGGTGTTGGATGGAGCGGGGGTTTTTAAATTATAAGTCTTGGGCCTCTTGGGAACCGGCACGGTTTCTTCCAACGATCTCTGGCGCATGGAGGAGCCTGATTCTCAGAAAAAAATTTTTCCTTTTTTCTAAGAGCTCTTATTTTCACAACTTGTGTTGCAGCTTAGCAAATCAATACAAATCCTTCTCGATTTATGTCTTCCTTCTTTCAAATCGTACACACGTTATTTTCTGTGAATAGTTGTCGATGGGTTGGCAATGCATAATTCACCCACCCTTCTCTCCGTCAAAGTTCTATTAAATTCTGGTTAAAAAACGAGGCATGGCAGAGAAACCGTCGGTCGAGCTCACTAAGTCTAATACGAAACATGCCCAATAGCTAAGACCATTTGGGTAATACACCGCAAGAAGATGTCCCACTTTTAGCTACCTTCCTGTCTAGTTTTAAATCGTGCTCTAGCTAGTTATGATTATAAATCGATCTATCACGAATTTTCTTCTGTATACTCTACTGCAACCACGTATACCTTCGCACTACTGAATTCTGACAAATACTTAATGCTGGATAAGCTCCAACTGACTTAAGGAAGTATGTTTTCACTTCCGTAAGCAATTTGATTTAACCTTGCCCAGATAGAGGCCCACAAATACAATTAACAACAACACCATATACCATCTGTTACTGCTTTCAACATCCAATTACTAACATACACATTCACATAATTGAATTGGATACCCTAAACAGTATCTATCACTGCGGATCCTTATTGAGAGATATGTGCTTCCAGATATGTTTCGGTTACACCCTACACTCTCTCCTATTTCATCAAATAAGTTCAAATTATAATTCTATTGTCATTACACATGGTCTGTGCCAACATGATTTCGGAAATACAATTCCAG